>JAHNEJ010000031.1:0-379550 GCA_022559845.1 Amorphophallus konjac
TATTTGTGTGTATCGTATGTGTGTGTATTTGTATCGTACGTATTTGTGTAACATACATGTATTAGTACATGTATTTTCCTTTCGTCTTATTAGGCTAGTCTAAGTCAAATAAGCATGTGTGTATTTTATATTTAATTTGATTAAAACCCACAAAGTCTTTAGTGGGTTGGTGGCCTTTGTTTTATTAGGCTAGGATAGATATGCAAATAAGAAAAGTAAGGAAGGTATGGATGCAATAGGCCTTTCCTATAAATAGGAGGCCAAGGCTTGTTACGAGACATGTTGTTATGAATGAAAAGAATTGAGTTTAAGGAGCTTTTGCCCCTTTGTTCATCTCCCTTCACTTCTTTCTCATTTTTGTGAGATTCGAGTGTCGTCCGGTGTGAGACCGTCCGGCGTGAGGCCGAGCTGTGTGAGATAGCGGTTATCCGTCCCGTCCCGTTCGCGTCCCGGAGTGCCGACGATCCGTCTTCCACGTCGCCGCCGCGTCAAATTGGTATCAGAGCCCAACAACGGCGTCTCCGACGACTCGACGTTCTCGACGTCGTCTCTCTTTCTCTCTCTAGATTGTTAGAAGTGAAAAAAAAAAAAGAAAGAAAAGAAAAAAAAAGGAGAGAATTAGAAAGATCTCGGTTGAAGAGATTTTGGGGAAAAAAAAAATTTTTTTTTTTAAAAAAAGGGGGAAACCTCTCTCAGTTTCTCTCTCTCCCTCCCACGTTTCTCCCTCCCTCTCTCTTTCTGTTAAGCGCACATCAGGATATAAAAAAAAAAAAAAAAAAAAAGCATTCGCAGCACGGGCATCGTCGCCCGTGCCGAAATACAAATTGAGTTTGGCCGCAACGGCCAACCCGCAACAGGCCCGCCTCCGCCGACAGCGGCCAGCGCGCCCAGCACCGCCACCGCTCGCTGCCGCGCGCCCGGCCGCGCCCGGTCCCGCGCCCGTGCCCCGCGCCCTGCGCGCCTGGCCGCGCCCGGCCCCGCGCCCTGCGCGCCCGGCCCCGCGCCCGGCCCCGCGCCCGGCCCCGCGCCCGGCCGCGTGCCCTGCGCCCGGCCGCGTGCCCCGCGCCCGGCTGCCCGCGCCCCTGCGCGCCCGACCCCGCGCCCGGCCGCCCGCGCCCCTGCGCGCCCGGCCACCCGCGCCCCTGCGCGCCCGGCCGCCCGCGCCCGTGCGCCCCCGTGCCCCGCGCCCAGCCGCTCCCGGCCCCGCGCCCCGTGCGCCCTGCGCGCCCGGCCGCGCCCGGCCCCGTGCCGCCTCCCCCTGCGCGCCGCGTGGCCTCGGCGCCCGCTCCCCAGCGCCACCGTCCGTGCGAGCCCACCTGGCCGAGTCCACGGCCGCACCCGCCTCGCCTGCGCGCCCAGCCGCGCCCAGCCGGCCGCACCCGCCCGCGTTGGCCGCCGCACTGCAGGGTTGGCCAGCCACCACCAGGATAGTCAACAAAAGGGGATTTAAAAAGTCAAAAGAAGGAGGCTGAAAAAAAAAAAGTGGGTGGAAAGAAAAAAAAAGAGAAGGTCTGAAATAAAAAAAAAGAAAAAGAAAGGGTTGAAAGTCAAAAAAAAAAAAAAAAAAGGCAAGTTACAATATATATATTATTTGATTAAAAAAAAAAGAGATTTTGGAAAAAATAGTTCGATATACAATATATAAATTTGAGATATATAATCTTATATATATATATTATATATCTATGTAACTTATTATTTCTTTGGCTCCCGAGTCTACAATCTCGGCTCGATCAACGGTTGAGTCGCCCGATCGCCGGCACACAGTCCGTAATTCACGGAGTGTGGGTGCCCCTAGGTCTCCCTGCGTGGAGAAAGTCTGGAGTGATTTATTCCCCTGCGTGGGAAATTTTAAGTCACGTGATTTTGTAATAATTCGATCCTCCCTGCGTGGAGTAAATGCTTTGTAACCGCTCAAGCTTCGTCGACGCCGTGCGGGCCCGCACGTCCCCGCTCGCCTTCGTCTCCGGTCGGAGCTAGACTTTTCAGTCAGCTAGGTGCGTGTTCCAAACTTGCTCATTTAGTATCTTCTTAATTGCCGCGCGACGAAGTAAGAGAGAGAGCCCGATCCATGCAGCCAGTCTTCTGAGTGCATCGCTGTGGACGGTGAGAGAGTGCTTGCTTGCACCTATCCTTTAGGCCCTAGACTGTCACATTAGGGCACCCTAACTGTCAGGAGGTAGTTCCACAAACTACTTCGCCTACGGGCGAGCAACTTCCCCTGACCGGTCCCTTCAAATTGGCCCTTTGCCAATTAGCCAACAAAATTTGGGTCATAGCTTGCTAATTATCGGTCCCAGGACTGCATCATCTAGGTCCGAGGTCGTGCATGCCACGTTGGTCTAGGAATTCATCTGGCCGTCTAGAGCGCCCTTCAACACTACAACCAACGATGGATCAGAAGAGCGTGAGTGCTATGTTGGCTCAGCTCGAGCATAACCTTCTGACCCATTTTGAAGAATCCATAGGCCAACTACGAGCAGAGCTAGATGAAAGGATCCGAGCCTTAGAGGATCGACTAAAGGGAGAGGAAGGACGAGTGAATGGCCACGGCAATCCCGTAGCCAATTCTAGGGAGGATAGAGAGCAACCCCGCCCGAATCAGGCTCCCCAAGGTAGAGAACAAGAGGATCGTACACCTCGAAGGAGGGACTACGATGATGAGGAGATCATCCTACGGAACGTCAAAATTGACGCTCCCAGTTTCGATGGGTCCCTCACACCAGCCAAATACCTTGAGTGGGAGGCCGGGATGGATCAATATTTTGATTGGCATCACCGCATGGCCCCTGCCACTAGGGTGAGGTTTGCCAAAATGAAACTCTTGGGTCAAGCCAAGACCTACTGGTGTAATGTGGAGAATCTCCTAGCCAGGAGACGAGAGGAACCCATAAACACATGGGAAGAAATGAAGGAGAAATTGAGGGAGAAATACCTGCCACCCTCCTACCATCAGCGTCTTCTAGACCAGTGGCAGAAACTCACCCAAGATGGAAAGTCCGTGGACGAGTACATCGCCAAATTCGATGACTTCTTCCTTCGGAGCCAAGTCATGGAAGACGCCTCTGTAACTCTCTCTCGATTTAGGGCTGGCCTACACGAGAGCATCCAACGGGAGCTTTTCTTGCGAGAGGTCAACACCCTCGAGCACGCCTACCAGGTTGCCCGAGATGTTGAGCGATTTCAAAGAGTGGCCCCACCTCGGGTTCCCACCTACCGCCAACCTGAGTCTCGAAACCCCATGGTCCGTTACACCGAGAGAGTTGGCCCCTCCACTTCTTATGCCCCTGCGGCTACCCCGCTACGGGTCGTTGCCCCTACCGTTCCTTTCACAAGGAACCCCTTACCTGCACCTGCTGCATTGCCCAGGCTAGAGTATACTCCACCGATTGATAAAAGGGATGACAAAGGAAAGGGACCCGCCCCTGGCACTTCCCAACCAGCCCCTATCTCAGGAGTCCGTTGCTTTAGGTGCCACAACCTAGGGCACATTGCCACCAACTGCCCCACCCGAGCCTTGGTCATCACCGACCCTCAGCCTATGGAGTCTCCACCTCAGGAAGGAGAAGACACTGAGAGATATATGGCCGATCCTGACCTCATAGCCCAGTTTGAGGAAATGGATGCAGGGTTTGATGAAACGCATGTCGAATACATGCAAGTTGGAGATATTGCCGAGAGCTCTAGCCAGGGTAGACTAGGTGTAGTTCGCTGCATCCTAACACACCCCCAGGAGGACGACTGGCGTCGAAGCTCCATCTTCCAAACCTACATCATGGTGAAAACCCAACCCTGCAAGGTGATCTTTGACAATGGGAGTTGTATCAATGCAGTCTCTTCAGACTTTGTCTCCCGTCTAGGGCTACCTACTCATCCTCATCCTAGGCCGTACAACGTGGCTTGGGTTGACGACACGTCTATTCCAGTCACCACTACATGTGTCATTCCCATCCAATTCCAGTCCTACCAAGGACAGATTTTGTGCGATGTAGTGCCTATGAAGGTCGGAAGCATCATCCTAGGACGACCGTGGATCTATGATGTAGACCTCACAACTTTCGGTCGATCCAACCAATGTTCCTTCTCCCACAATGGGAAGAAGATCCAGTTGTACCCGACACCCCCAAAGGTGACCTCGGGTAAGAGTCCCATTTCTACTCCGGGTAAGAGCTCCACCTCCTCCACCCCCACAGGGACCCCCACAGTTCCGGAGAGTCCCCAAACTCCCAATGAAGGGAAACTACTCATTCCCTATTCCCCTACACCTATCACGCCCGTTCCTAAGGCCCCCAAGGTTAGTCATGACCCTGTTAGGCGCCTTAGCTTCATAGGTGTCCGTGAGCTGAATAGAGAGGTTGCCGAGGGTGCCCCTGTTTGGGCTGTTGTCATCACCATCACACCTGAGGAGTCCCGAGTCTCAGTTCCACCCGAAGTCCAGACAGTCTTGCAGGACTTCGAAGATATTTTCCCCGAGGACTTGCCCTCTAAACTCCCTCCCATGCGTGATGTGCAACACGCTATCGACCTTGTCCCCGGGTCCGCCCTCCCCAACCTCCCCCATTACCGGTTGAACCCCAGGGAGCATGCTGAGCTCCAAAGGATTGTCGAGGATCTTATCCGAAAAGGTTTCCTCAGGGTGAGCAAGAGCCCGTGTGCTGTCCCTGCTTTGCTCACACCCAAGAAAGATGGCACCTGGCGGATGTGTGTTGACAGCCGCGCCATCAACAAGATCACTGTCAAGTATAGGTTTCCCATTCCTCGCCTCGATGACATGCTTGACATGATGAGTGGGGCCACCATCTTTTCCAAGATTGACTTGAAAAGTGGCTACCACCAGGTCCGAATCCGACCAGGGGATGAGTGGAAGACGGCCTTCAAAACAAAAGAAGGTCTGTATGAATGGCTCGTCATGCCGTTCGGGCTATCCAATGCCCCCAGCACTTTCATGAGACTTATGACAGAAGCCCTTCGTCCCCTTATTGGTCGCTTTGTTGTCGTCTACTTTGACGACATTCTCATCTATAGCCACAACCCTCAGGACCACATCCATCATTTGAGGGAAGTCTGCCAAACTTTGAGGAGAGAAACCCTGTATGTCAACCTTAGGAAATGTGAATTCATGACTGACCGGGTTAGTTTCCTCGGATTTGTGGTTTCGAGTCACGGAGTATCTGTGGACCAATCCAAGGTCCAAGCTATGGTCGACTGGCCTGAGCCCCAAAACGTCCACGACGTTCGAAGTTTTCATGGGCTAGCCACCTTTTACAGACGCTTCATAAAGAGTTTTAGCACCATTATGGCACCCATTACAGACTGCATCTGTAAAGGGAATTTTGAGTGGACCCAAGCCGCCTCACATGCTTTTCTTGCCATAAAGGAGCTTATGACCAAAGCCCCTATCCTCCGCCTGCCAGACTTTTCCAAAGTCTTTGAGATATCCTGTGATGCATCGGGCGTAGGAATAGGAGGAGTACTTAGCCAGGAAAGCCATCCTGTGGCTTATTTCAGTGAGAAGCTTTCTGATGCAAAGCTTCGATACTCCACATATGATAAGGAGTTCTATGCCGTGGTCCAAGCCCTCAAACACTGGAGACACTATCTCTTACCTCAAGAGTTTGTCTTATATTCGGACCACGAGGCTCTGAAATTCCTTAGCTCTCAGAAGAGCTTAAACCCAAGGCATGGTCGGTGGGTAGAATTTCTCCAGTCTTTCACATTTGTCCTAAAACATAAGGCTGGAAAAGAAAATAGGGTGGCCGACGCCTTGAGTCGAAGGGTCTCCCTTCTTTCCACTGTTCGGGTAGAGGTCACTGGATTCGACCGCATGAAGGAGCTCTATGGAGAGTGTCATGATTTTGGCCCTGCCCACTCTGCCTTATCTGCTGGACCCTCGGCAGCCTTTTCTGACTATCTACTCCAGGATGGTTTTCTATTTCGAGGGCAGCAACTCTGTGTCCCGAGGACTTCTGTTCGGGACTTTTTGATTTGGGAAATACATGCTGGAGGTCTTGCTGGTCACTTTGGCCGCAACAAAACCATCCATTCTGTGGAGGAGCATTTTTATTGGCCTGGCCTGAAGAAGGATGTGGCCAAGATTGTAGCCCAGTGTCGGACATGCACTATGGCCAAACAGGTCAAACAAAACACTGGTCTCTACACTCCTCTCCCCATTCCTGATAGACCTTGGGTTGACATCAGCATGGACTTCATCCTTGGTCTACCTCGTACCGCTCATAAACATGACTCCATCTTTGTGGTAGTTGATCGGTTCTCTAAGATGGCCCACTTCATTGCATGTTCCAAAACATCTGATGCATCTAGAGTAGCCCACTTATTCTTCGATGAAGTCGTCCGTCTGCATGGTCTTCCCCAAACCATAGTGTCTGACCGGGATGTCCGATTCACTAGTTATTTCTGGAAGACACTTTGGCACCTCGTTGGCACTAAGCTGAAATTTTCCACTGCCTATCACCCTCAAACTGATGGGCAAACCGAGGTCGTCAATAGAAGTTTAGGGAATCTCTTGAGGTGTCTCGTAGGGGATCATTCTGGCACTTGGGACCTTCTTTTGCCCAGGGCCGAGTTTGCATATAATAGCTCGGTCAATAGGTCCATCGGTATGAGTCCATTTGAGGTTGTGCATGGATACAAACCTAGGAAACCTGTGGATCTCATTCCCCTTCCCCTCGAGTCTAGATCGTCCAAGTCAGCTGAGGAGTTTGCACAGCATGTCCAAAGTCTGCATGAGTCAATTAGCAAGCAAATAAACCTCAGTAATGAGACTTATAAAAAATTGGCTGATTCGCATAAGCGTCACCATGAATTTCAAGAAGGTGACTTGGTTATGGTACGGGTCCGACCCGAACGACTCCCCTCGGGAGCCGTTAAAAAGTTGCAAGCCCGTAGTGATGGACCCTTCCCAATTCTGCGGAAGATTGGCTCCAATGCTTATGTTGTGGACTTACCTCCCGAATATGGGATTAGCTCGACTTTTAATGTGGCAGATCTAGTGGCCTACAAGGAACCCACAGCGATTCCTAGTGACCCTTTCGAGCCTTCTCCTCCCATTGAGAGTGAGCCCACCCCTGTGCGTCCCACAGCCTCGAGAGTACCGCGCGAGCACATTGAGAGGATACTGGATGAGCAGGTGACCACTACACGGAGCAGGGTGTACCAGCGCTACCTTGTCCGCTGGCGGGACCGTCCACCTTCTGACGATTCCTGGATCAGCCGGGAAGATCTCCAGCGCCTCGATCCAGATCTGCTGGAGCACTACCACAGCCGTGTTCCCCCTTACTCGACGGAGTCGAGTTCCAGCCGCCCCGGGAGGGTTGGTGGGGACACCGGGTCCACTACTGGGCCCAATGCTCGGAGCCGACGCCGCACCGCCACTGTACCGAGCTTATGGCTCGGCGACTCAGCGTCCTGAGCATAATATTTATTTGTGTGTATCGTATGTGTGTGTATTTGTATCGTACGTATTTGTGTAACATACATGTATTAGTACATGTATTTTCCTTTCGTCTTATTAGGCTAGTCTAAGTCAAATAAGCATGTGTGTATTTTATATTTAATTTGATTAAAACCCACAAAGTCTTTAGTGGGTTGGTGGCCTTTGTTTTATTAGGCTAGGATAGATATGCAAATAAGAAAAGTAAGGAAGGTATGGATGCAATAGGCCTTTCCTATAAATAGGAGGCCAAGGCTTGTTACGAGACATGTTGTTATGAATGAAAAGAATTGAGTTTAAGGAGCTTTTGCCCCTTTGTTCATCTCCCTTCACTTCTTTCTCATTTTTGTGAGATTCGAGTGTCGTCCGGTGTGAGACCGTCCGGCGTGAGGCCGAGCTGTGTGAGATAGCGGTTATCCGTCCCGTCCCGTTCGCGTCCCGGAGTGCCGACGATCCGTCTTCCACGTCGCCGCCGCGTCAATACCCCTATGAAATGACACAATAGTTATTTTCTTAAAATTTTTAAAAATGTTATAATAAATATGATAAAGATAGAGATATAAAAATAATTTTAAATAATTTCAAAGGCATAGTCGTAATTTTTCCTAAATTCTTTAGGTAATCACTTAGAGAGATAAGAAATAATTTTTGAATAATTTTTAGAGATTTTGAAACTCTAATTGTTTCATCATTATCTTTCGGTATCAAAAATTTTCTTTCTTCGAAAATTGACGAGACATTAACCCATTTGAGAAAAAATAAAGTTAACAACAAAATCAAAAAAAATATGCAACTCTCAGTAACACTTGTAAAATTTGAACTCAAAATCTCCCCCGCATGAAAGGGGAAGAGTTAACCACCATACTTACTAGCTAGGGATCTCTCCCAACTCCATTTCCCAAGAACATTGCCTTCGAATAAGTACGATGCATGAGTGACATACATGTGACGGTGACTAATTAAGACCTGTCACCCATCCTCCCTCTACTTTCTTTTTGGAAGGTGATCACATGATACCAGGGTTTGTCGACCCGCCTTGACCCGCACGACCCGACCCGATCCAGGCCGACGGCGGGTCGCACGGGCTGAGGGTCGTGATCGAGACGCACTGGGCCGCATGGTCCCATGCGTCCCGCCTCGTACCGGACCGGTCCGAGACAGCCCCTGTCTGGTACGTGCGGGTCTGTGCAATCGTGCTGGTTCACCGTTAAATGGGGTCGGGTCGGGGCGCTTCTGCAACCATCGCAGCACGGCGAGCAGCGAGAAGGGGCGGCAGTGCAGCGGTCGCGCGTGACCGTGGACGGCGGTCAGCAGCGGTGGACGGCGATTCTGGGCGGCGAGGAGCGGCGATCGAAGGTAGGTGCTCTCTATTTTTTTTTATTAAATGGGGAGGGTAGTCGGTGGGGCGCCGTGGGAGGGCGGTGGAGGGCGGAGGGGGGGCGATCTGGCCGGATCTGGCTATAGGGGGGGCATTTGCCGCAAGTGGGGGGGCGTCTGGGTGTTTGCCGCCAGTGGGGGGGTGAGGGAGGTGGGGGGGCGTCTGGGCCGGTGAGGGGGTGAGGGAGGTGGGGGAGGGAGAGGGGGGGCGTCTGGGCGTCTGCCGCCGGTGGGGGGGGTGAGGGAGGTGGGGGAGGGAGGGGGGGCTCTGGGCCGGTTGGGGGGGTGAGGGAGGGGGGCGTTTGCCAACCGGTGGGGGTGGGGGAGCGTCTGCCGCCGGTGGGGGGGGGGGTGAGGGAGATGGGGGGGGCGTCTGCCAGCCGGTGGGGGTGAGGGAGGGGGGGCACCCGCTGCCAGTGGGGAGGTGGGGGAGGGAGGAGGGAGGGCGTCTGCCACCGTTGCAGCGGTGGGGGACGGCGGGGGGTTGGGGTTGGGGGGTGGTGGGGGACGGTGGGCGCCGGGGAGGTGGGGGTGGGGAGATCAAAAAAACTAATTAAAATTTTAATTTAAGTAAATTTAATTTTGTTAGTTGTAAAAAATTATTAAAATTTTTGCCATTTTAAAAAATAAAAATTTAAAAATTTAAAAATTCAAAAAATCACGTGACTTGCAGAGAAAATGGATCGGGTCGCTGTGTGACTCGCCCGACCCGACTCGACCCGGGCCGAGATAGGGTCGACCGGGTCGCTCGGATTGACAAACCTTGCATGATACAACTTGAAAACCCTGTCTTTATTATCTACACATAAACCCCCCCCCCCCCCCCCCCCCCCCCCCCCCCCCCAAAAAAAAAACCCAGCCCTTGCAACGGCACTAGCTATCTTTGAAAGATTCCACTCATAATTAAACAAGAAGCTCCTACTACTTCCATGACTAACAATGCAGGTCGATCATTTCTTCTCTCACTCTATCACTATCATGCACTTCACCAGAACGAACATCCAGTGACTCCGACACCATTTTAGAATTAAACGGCGACGAGAAAACCACAGCGTTTGAGTCACTTGGAGGGTGTACGTACGTACACCTGTTCCAATTAAAGGCCAGCAGAGACCCGCATCCAATCCACTGGACCTCGTCCTTAATTTGTCCTCCCTCGTATGATCCGTGCAATCCCCAGCGAAAGATAAAAACTACAGCTAAACTGTATTGGTGGCCGGGGATCCTCTATCTATCTTCATGTGTCAAAAAGTGAGACAATGCCACATGATGATTAGGTATCTCCCCGGACAGTGTCCAGCACATGAGTGCTGGTTGTGTTTCAAGATTATGAGAAGGACAATGAGAGGCAGACAAATGATTAACTGGCAATCAGTATGATTTAATTGTCATATCTTGTATAAGATTCTAATTAAATTCATACAAACCATATATATAAAAAAGGGGAAATTTGACTGCATGCATGTGCCTTCTATTATTGCATATATGATTAGAGTATGCTAATCATGCATGGAGTCTTGCTGCATTCCAACCCATTCTTTTTCCATGAGCATGCCATATATGCCTAGTATCTCAAGGGGACGTGCGTTTAATTATTAGCTAGTCTCCCTAATTAACACAATGGAATCCTTTTGGATGTCTGATATATGATAATAAGGAGAACATTGGTGGCAAAATAAGAACAGCTAGCACTACGTACTAGCTTCTTTCAAAATCACGTGATTTAATCTCTTATTTTAAATCTATACTATTAAATCTTCTCCGTTATATATAAAAAATAAATCAAATCTAATGTTACATATCTATCATATATGATGCCGTAAATTATACTATCTAAGTCTTTTATTTTATATTCATCCATGCCTGGGAAATAAATGTGAGAATTTGGAACTATATACATTTTGATCCATGCATAAATTGTTTACTAATAGTGGATGAATATTTAATGATTCTATCTTTCTTTAATTTAGACATGCATTAATTAACATAATAAATCCCAGCGTTAACTTAAGAATCCAGGGTTCAAATCCTGAGTTTTTTGAAATTTCTAAAACATGTAGCTAACACCATATTTATAGAAGAGAAATATTTGAATCTACTGCAAATCACACTCCCTCTCTCTGAGTGTCCTCACACGTCCAAAGGACTGTCTTAAAGTCTAGAAGAGAAATAATCCAAGATGGGCAACATAACAAAAACATTGAGTGATCCTGGTCATGTCCCCTTAAGACCCTATTTGTTTGCAGAGTAGGGTCGAGTTAATCCAGATATCTCACACTTATCCATCCTAATTCATTTGATTGCGCAGATCTCATATTTTGATTGATATCCGGATTAAAAGTCGATATCCAAGTTAAGGGTTGATTAACTTGTTCGAGAGAAAAGGTAGAATAAGATAATCCTGATTATAGTATATCTTGATCAAATTAAAATTATTTGAAATAACCTAACTCCAATTATAATATCCCCTTAACTTATTCTACAAGCAAATATGGCCTTAGGGTTTTTTTTTTTTACAAATAGTAGATTAAAGTAGAACTACCACATAAGCCTACATGACATATATGGCAGAAATGTATCAAACGAACATTTTTGTCGGAGAAAATAACGTATATCCTTACGTGAGATTCCTCTCTCTAATTTTTGACACCATATGAACTTTTGACAACCAAGATCAATCTCTTACTTTACTAATAGATTTATAGGATTTTTAATGTAGTGATGTGGTAACATTATTAATGTAGTGACATAGTACGATGATAACAAAGTAATGTATTAACATAGTATGATGGTGACAAAATAGTATGATGGTAACAAAATAATGCATTAGCATGACATCATCGTAGTAATATGTAATTAACAATGTAATATCTCAAAATGATTTAATTAATACATCACTGCATTAATTACTACCTTAATTATTCAGGTAGTACAATGCCATATTAATTACTTCTTTCCTGCTTACTGCATGCTATGTTAAGATACTAATGATAGTTGTGACTGGAAAATAAGTCTGTCGATAAGATCATTCATAAATTTTAGGCTAACAGAAAGTTAAAAAGAATTTGAAAATAAAAAGCATTCTGGTAGGTGGCATAATTAAATAATTTTCTCTTTTTTATATAGTTTGGACCAATAGATAGAATTGGAATCTGAACACTTGCTACAAGACTCAATTATTAGTCTAATCATTGACCTCCTTCTCTCTTGCTCAACATCACTCGCACACCACCATGCATCACGGATCTGTGGTACATGATAACGTCTGGGGATCGTACCTTGTGTGGCAGGCAGTGTAGAGCTTGGCAGAGATGGGGCAACGGGCTCACAGCTACAAACCTCAGTTTTGCCATCAGTCTTGTCTTCGCTCTCATTGAGACAGATATGTATGGGACGGACGGTGGAGGACATGGTCATGTGGGTGCCTCACGCCCTCAGAAGCTAGCAAATCCGGCCTCTCACAAGCAGCTAACGTTCATATCACGTTGAGGATACATAGAGGTGTTGGAATGGGATGGCTGTCGCCTTTTCCTCGACATGGACTCATCATCTTGCATGCATGAACGATAATGACAGATAATTGGGTGGAAGGAATTACCAGTCTACGTACTGTTGTGGAAGTAGAGACAGCTCGCCCAGTGTTTACAGCTTGTGGAATCGGCCTAGGGTACGTGCCATTATGTGGATGAGCTTTAATTATTTTTGTGTTTTCTCTGGCATATGTCGCTCTTATTTTCTCTGGCATCTCCCATCGCATGCAGTGGTTTTAGCTCCTCAGCCTCTATCGATCTCACTGTCTCTCCCTCAACATGTACACTACGAGCAAGACACCACGTACGTTTTGTGGTTGTGAGCTAAATAGAGATTAGGGGGAAGACGTTTGTACTACCATGCACTTCTCTCTACCTCAAGACTCACGCACTAGCTCAAAAAACGATATATGTTTATGTAATTTTGAGAGATTTATAATAAAATGATATTATAAATAACATGAAAATTAAAGACATTTGGTGAAGTGACAAATATTTCCAAGGCTATATATTATGTGTTTGTCTCTTGCACTATGAGATCAATTGACTGTGTATATCAACACTCTCTCTCTCTCTCACACACACACACATTATGAGATCGATTGGCTGCATATATCAACGCGCGCGCACACACACACTCTCTCTCTCTCACACACACTATAAGATCGATTGGCTGTGTATATCAACTCTCTCTCTCTCTCACACACATACACACACTATGAGATCGATTGGCTGTGTATATCAACTCTCTCTCTCTCTCTCTCACACACACACACACACTATGAGATAGATTGACTGTGTATATCAACTCTCTCTCTCTCTCTCACACACACACACACTATGAGATCGATTGGCTGCATATATCAACGCACACACACACTCTCTCTCTCACACACACACGTACACACATTATGAGATCGATTGGCTATGTATATCAACTCTCTCTCTCTCTCTCTTCACACACATACACACTCATGCACGCACACCCCACAACCCGGTACACCCACAGCCGCCAACGAAACCAACATCTCTCTCTGTGATCTCTCTATATAGGGTTCCTCTTCTCTCTTCCGCCCCGCATCCCCCACACGCCCACTAATTAAAAAAAACAAACTTAGAGAACAGCGGTGAAACCGAGTCTTCCCCCTCAAAGGGTCCTTAATTTATCTAAAATTAAATTAAAAAAAATACAAATGACTCTAATATTATCCCCCGCAGAATATTGAGCTATTACCGGATTATATATGAAAGTATAAAAGCACATAGAGCACTAAAATTTTACCTATGGTGAGGGGTTACAAACTTCTACGTGTAACTATCTCAAGATATAAAAACACAACAGGCTAAAATGCTACATCACGAGGGGGCATTACCGTCATTTACTTCACAGGAGGGAGGGACGGGGACAGAATTTTCCGCCTGTCGCTTTCCGGCCGCTTGGATTCTTGCGGGCGGGCCCCGCCAACCCAGATCTTGATTGGCCGACCTCTCACCTCACCGCGCCGCGTTTCCCTCGCCCAACCGCACTTTTTGGCAAGCCTCGCTTGTGTGCGGCCACCTGTGATGTTCCATGTCCGGCGGTCCCAATCATTACACTAGCGATGGACGTCGTATGATGAGCGACCTCTCACCTCCTCTTTATGCGAGTTCAAAGACTCACCGGGTTGGATTAGGCATGTGAGATGATCAGCTCGACCACTAAAAATTTATTAATTTAAAAATATTAATTACCCTTATATATAAAGTCTTTATTAAAAAAATCTGATATTCTTAACTTTGTTTAATTTACCTCTACAACCTCAAAACCTACTAACTAGAGTTGTTATATATATTATTAAAGATAATATTTTAGAGATATGCATGTATTATATTTCTAAACGTACTACGTACATAGGTTTTAGGGATATAACAATATGTTCTTACTAAAGACTTTAGGAGTAAAGATGTGAATGAATAAGTTATTTACAATGATTGTAGGGTATAAATATAATGATAAGTTTCTCTGCCTTAAAAAATTATTAAAGATTACTTCAACGAATTATTGGATTTCCTAACTTTGGTGGGGTTTGATCGCCTATATTGTTCTCATCTCCTCCCAATTGATTAGCAATTTTCTTTGACTATATTTAGTCATCTATTTAAACACCTCCTGAGTAGCATGTGGAGACAAAACTCGATCTCCTCTTTCAGTAAAGTTCCGATCAAAGAAGTTCTTTAGAAAGCTTCGTCTTTCTCTCTCTCTCTCTCTCATTCTGGTTTTGAGTGTACGTTCCTCATACCTCATCCCATGTCTCAGAATTCTTTTCTCCTCCCCCACACTCTACTGGCACAGAAATCCCTTCTCAACCTGTTTTAATGTCGTGCACTTCTACAGTCAAGAAGCTAAATAAGGAATAGGAGACGAGAGAGGAAGTCTGCACGTGTTGAACATAATCACACTGGAGAAGACAACACAAGCTCAGCTAGAGCAGCACTGCCAACGTCAGACCCAATCTGTGAAATATTATCAATGAAAACCAGTTGCCTAGATTTGTGCTTATTGTCTATATTTCGAGCTTGCTTCTACTTAAATGAGCCTAGCTTCAATCTAGACTGTACCAAGATATATCACTCAGGTGGAGTATAACCCACGAAAATCCTTCACTACATTAGATAGGAGGAGAACCTTTCTATTAGACAGAAACTATTTACCCCATTCACATTTATACCTATTTGAAATGGAAACCTTAGGGACTATTACCCCACGTGGGAATGCTTAGGGTGGACTTAAGCGAATGTTTATGTCTTCAAAGACAACTCGACATATAAAAGACACTCGAAAAGAGTACGCTATGATGAGAGCATAACCAGTTATCTTGTAGATGGCGATGCTTGGACACACTTCAATTGTGCTCATCGTACCTTCTCAATAGAGTTGCAGAATGTGATCAGACGGGGTTTATGTATTGATGGGTTCAATCCATGTAGAGGTTCAACGGCTTGTTACTCTTGTTAGCTAATATTTGTAACACCATACAACATTTCACCAATCATGTGCATGAAGCTAAAGGATCTTTTTTTATCCTTAGTGATTCATAATTTAAAAAATTTTGAAAAAAACTTAGACATATATCTCAGACCGTTGATTAATGAGCTAAAATTGTTGTGGACTAATAATGTTGTTGCTAATGATGTGTGCAGAAAGTAAAGTTTCACTATGAAAGCTGCATTGATATGGATGATAAGTGACTTCCCTACATATGAAATGTTATCTGACTAAAGTACACATGGGAAGTTGACGTGCCCCTACTGTGTACAGGATACCAAATCATTTGTACTGAAATCTTGTGGGAAGCTATGCTGGTTTGATTGTCACTATTGGTTTCTACCAAGCGACCATCCTTTTTGAAGGCAAAAGGACATATTCCACAATAACATAATTGAGTTGGATGAAACAGATTTAGATCGATTGCCTGGTTGACAAATGATGACATAGGTGCAATGCTTATAAGGTATAACACAACTTTCCGACAGTATATGACAACTCCTTGGATTTGAAAAAGGCTACAACTGGGTGAAGATGAATATCTTCTAGGAATTATCTTACTGGTCAACTTTTCTTGTACGACACAATTTGAATGTTATATATGTTGCGAAAAATGTCTTTAATAATGTATTCAACAACGTCATGGACATAAAAGGTAATACAAATGACAATGTCACATTATGTTTGGACTTGAAATGTTTTGCAAACGTCCAAAGTTAGAATTGCAGTACAGAAATAGAAAAGTTGTTAAACTTAAAGAAACTTACGTCACTACAAGAAAAATCGCGGATAGCGACCGACCTAGCGGTCGCTATTCAGTCGTAGATCGGTCGCAAATTTACATTGCGACCGAACAGATACTATCTAGCGACCGAATATGTCGGTCGCTATATAATAGTCGCTATATAGCGACCGACATAATTCGGTCGCAGTATCAGTCGTTACCAGAGACCGATTATAATCGGTCGCCTGACCGGTCGCTAATAATTCGGTCGCCATTCAGTCTCTATTCGGTCGCTACATTTGTTGTATTTTAAAAAATAAAATTAACCTATCGGATTAAGTCGGTCTCAATTCGGTCGCTCTTCGGTCGCTAATTATGTTGTATTTTTAAAAAAATAAAATTAACCTATCGGATTTATTCGGTCTCAATTCGGTCGCCAGTCGGTCGCTAAATTTGTTGTATTTTTAAAAATAAAATTAAACTATCGGATTGATTCGGTGGCTAGTCGGTCGCCAGTCGGTCGCCAAGTATAATTATTTAATAAAAGAAATATAACGTATAGTCGCTATTCGGTCGCAATTCAGTCTCCATGCGGTCGCTAATTTTGCATTATTTTTTTTTTAAAAATTTATTTAAACTGATAAATAAATTACCTGATAAATAACAAATTCATAACATAAATATAAAATCAACTACACAGACAACAATATCGACAAATCTCAAATTCATCACATACAAACACCTGATAAATAACAATTTCATAAAACAATAATAAATCAACTACACGGATCACAATCTCCACGAACCTCAAATTACACACAATTAAAATAAAATCACAAATTAATCATACATCCATAATAATAAAATGACAACATACACAACTAAAATAAAATCACAAATCCTCCACATATGTCTCATCCTGGTCGTCGTCTCGTCCAACATCATCCTGGTCGTCGTCTCGTCCAACATCTCGCGACGGATGATCCTGTATATCATTTAAAAAAATTATAATCAAATCCTTAATAAAGAAATCAAGCATTAACAAGACTTAATAAAGAAATCAAGCATTAACAAGAGTATGCCAATAGTTTAAGCCAGCTCATTTTCATATATATAAATACACACACACAATATAAGTTCAAATTTCATCTTGTATTTTAAAAATGAAGTTTGAGCGCCGAGCTCAAACCGGGCATCCGATTTGGATTCCGTCAGTTCTGACAAGTCACTTTCATCTCCCCGGTCGTATTGGAATGATCGGCACGGCCATCCGACCGGTATTTCGAATTTTAGACCCCCGGACCCGTCCTAACAGTTCATTTGAACTAAGTGTATTTTAAAAATGAAGTTTGAGCGCCGAGCTCAAACCGGGCATCCGATTTGGATTCCGTCAGTTCTGACAAGTCACTTTCATCTCCCCGGTCGTATTGGAATGATCGGCACGGCCATCCGACCGGTATTTCGAATTTTAGAACCAAATGCCCCGTCCTAACAGTTCATTTGAACTAAGTGTATTTTAAAAATGAAGTTTGAGCGCCGAGCTCAAACCGGGCATCCGATTTGGATTCCGTCAGTTCTGACAAGTCACTTTCATCTCCCCGGTCGTATTGGAATGACCGGCACGGCCATCCGACCGGTATTTCAGATTTTAGACCCCCGGACCCGTCCTAACAGTTCATTTGAAATAAGTGTATTTTAAAAATGAAGTTTGAGCGCCGAGCTCAAACCGGGCATCCGATTTGGATTCCGTCAGTTCTGACAAGTCACTTTCATCTCCCCGGTCGTATTGGAATGATCGGCACGGCCATCCGACCGGTATTTCGAATTTTAGACCCCCGGACCCGTCCTAACAGTTCATTTGAACTAAGTGTATTTTAAAAATGAAGTTTGAGCGCCGAGCTCAAACCGGGCATCCGATTTGGATTCCGTCAGTTCTGACAAGTCACTTTCATCTCCCCGGTCGTATTGGAATGATCGGCACGGCCATCCGACCGGTATTTCAGATTTTAGAACCAAATGCCCCGTCCTAACAGTTCATTTGAACTAAGTGTATTTTAAAAATGAAGTTTGAGCGCCGAGCTCAAACCGGGCATCCGATTTGGATTCCGTCAGTTCTGACAAGTCACTTTCATCTCCCCGGTCGTATTGGAATGACCGGCACGGCCATCCGACCGGTATTTCAGATTTTAGACCCCCGGACCCGTCCTAACAGTTCATTTGAAATAAGTGTATTTTAAAAATGAAGTTTGAGCGCCGAGCTCAAACCGGGCATCCGATTTGGATTCCGTCAGTTCTGACAAGTCACTTTCATCTCCCCGGTCGTATTGGAATGATCGGCACGGCCATCCGACCGGTATTTCGAATTTTAGACCCCCGGACCCGTCCTAACAGTTCATTTGAACTAAGTGTATTTTAAAAATGAAGTTTGAGCGCCGAGCTCAAACCGGGCATCCGATTTGGATTCCGTCAGTTCTGACAAGTCACTTTCATCTCCCCGGTCGTATTGGAATGATCGGCACGGCCATCCGACCGGTATTTCAGATTTTAGAACCAAATGCCCCGTCCTAACAGTTCATTTGAACTAAGTGTATTTTAAAAATGAAGTTTGAGCGCCGAGCTCAAACCGGGCATCCGATTTGGATTCCGTCAGTTCTGACAAGTCACTTTCATCTCCCCGGTCGTATTGGAATGACCGGCACGGCCATCCGACCGGTATTTCAGATTTTAGACCCCCGGACCCGTCCTAACAGTTCATTTGAAATAAGTGTATTTTAAAAATGAAGTTTGAGCGCCGAGCTCAAACCGGGCATCCGATTTGGATTCCGTCAGTTCTGACAAGTCACTTTCATCTCCCCGGTCGTATTGGAATGATCGGCACGGCCATCCGACCGGTATTTCGAATTTTAGACCCCCGGACCCGTCCTAACAGTTCATTTGAACTAAGTGTATTTTAAAAATGAAGTTTGAGCGCCGAGCTCAAACCGGGCATCCGATTTGGATTCCGTCAGTTCTGACAAGTCACTTTCATCTCCCCGGTCGTATTGGAATGATCGGCACGACCATCCGACCGGTATTTCAGATTTTAGAACCAAATGCCCCGTCCTAACAGTTCATTTGAACTAAGTGTATTTTAAAAATGAAGTTTGAGCGCCGAGCTCAAACCGGGCATCCGATTTGGATTCCGTCAGTTCTGACAAGTCACTTTCATCTCCCCGGTCGTATTGGAATGACCGGCACGGCCATCCGACCGGTATTTCAGATTTTAGACCCCCGGACCCGTCCTAACAGTTCATTTGAAATAAGTGTATTTTAAAAATGAAGTTTGAGCGCCGAGCTCAAACCGGGCATCCGATTTGGATTCCGTCAGTTCTGACAAGTCACTTTCATCTCCCCGGTCGTATTGGAATGATCGGCACGGCCATCCGACCGGTATTTCGAATTTTAGACCCCCGGACCCGTCCTAACAGTTCATTTGAACTAAGTGTATTTTAAAAATGAAGTTTGAGCGCCGAGCTCAAACCGGGCATCCGATTTGGATTCCGTCAGTTCTGACAAGTCACTTTCATCTCCCCGGTCGTATTGGAATGATCGGCACGGCCATCCGACCGGTATTTCGAATTTTAGACCCCCGGACCCGTCCTAACAGTTCATTTGAACTAAGTGTATTTTAAAAATGAAGTTTGAGCGCCGAGCTCAAACCGGGCATCCGATTTGGATTCCGTCAGTTCTGACAAGTCACTTTCATCTCCCCGGTCGTATTGGAATGATCGGCACGGCCATCCGACCGGTATTTCAGATTTTAGAACCAAATGTCCCGTCCTAACAGTTCATTTGAACTAAGTGTATTTTAAAAATGAAGTTTGAGCGCCGAGCTCAAACCGGGCATCCGATTTGGATTCCGTCAGTTCTGACAAGTCACTTTCATCTCCCCGGTCGTATTGGAATGACCGGCACGGCCATCCGACCGGTATTTCAGATTTTAGACCCCCGGACCCGTCCTAACAGTTCATTTGAAATAAGTGTATTTTAAAAATGAAGTTTGAGCGCCGAGCTCAAACCGGGCATCCGATTTGGATTCCGTCAGTTCTGACAAGTCACTTTCATCTCCCCGGTCGTATTGGAATGATCGGCACGGCCATCCGACCGGTATTTCGAATTTTAGACCCCCGGACCCGTCCTAACAGTTCATTTGAACTAAGTGTATTTTAAAAATGAAGTTTGAGCGCCGAGCTCAAACCGGGCATCCGATTTGGATTCCGTCAGTTCTGACAAGTCACTTTCATCTCCCCGGTCGTATTGGAATGATCGGCACGACCATCCGACCGGTATTTCAGATTTTAGAACCAAATGCCCCGTCCTAACAGTTCATTTGAACTAAGTGTATTTTAAAAATGAAGTTTGAGCGCCGAGCTCAAACCGGGCATCCGATTTGGATTCCGTCAGTTCTGACAAGTCACTTTCATCTCCCCGGTCGTATTGGAATGACCGGCACGGCCATCCGACCGGTATTTCAGATTTTAGACCCCCGGACCCGTCCTAACAGTTCATTTGAAATAAGTGTATTTTAAAAATGAAGTTTGAGCGCCGAGCTCAAACCGGGCATCCGATTTGGATTCCGTCAGTTCTGACAAGTCACTTTCATCTCCCCGGTCGTATTGGAATGATCGGCACGGCCATCCGACCGGTATTTCGAATTTTAGACCCCCGGACCCGTCCTAACAGTTCATTTGAACTAAGTGTATTTTAAAAATGAAGTTTGAGCGCCGAGCTCAAACCGGGCATCCGATTTGGATTCCGTCAGTTCTGACAAGTCACTTTCATCTCCCCGGTCGTATTGGAATGATCGGCACGGCCATCCGACCGGTATTTCAGATTTTAGAACCAAATGCCCCGTCCTAACAGTTCATTTGAACTAAGTGTATTTTAAAAATGAAGTTTGAGCGCCGAGCTCAAACCGGGCATCCGATTTGGATTCCGTCAGTTCTGACAAGTCACTTTCATCTCCCCACTGAAAATGAACTTCTTGTAACTTATGACCTATGCTCCTTTGTATGAACTGCCCTTCCTTTGCTTAGAGGTGCTGTTCCTGGCTTCCTGCCATGACAGTTACCAGACTTTGGGGAGATCTTTTCACCTAAATTGGCATATTTTATTCATGTCTACATGTTACTTTCCTTATATTATTCTAGCTTTATGAATATTTATAGATCTGTATCCTCCCCCACTCAAGTGAATAGAATTTATACATATCTTTTCACTTTCAGTTCTAACCAAAATCTCTATACACCTATGGAAAATCCTGCAGAACAGTCTGCCTGTTGATTCTAATATCCAGAGGATAGGTGTAAGATGATATTTAGAGTTAAGAAAATGATATTTTCCCCTCCTCAATCTAAATTCTTATATTTTGTAAGATGATATTTAGAGTTAACAAATAGAAAATCAATCAAATAAAATACTTACCGGAGGCTGCTGTGCAGGAGGTGCAGGAGGTGCTCTACTACTATCAATTCCCAAGGATGTGAGCATCTGGGAGACGGTCTGAGCGACGATGGTTGAGATATTCTGAGAGATATTCTGAGAGACGGTCTCGTTGACGATCTGCCTAAACATATCTGGAGTCATGGTCGGGGCGGCACTGGAAGAACCATCTGGGGCTGCTGGTGTGGTAAATGGAGAGGTCGCATGTGAGACCGAACTCGAGCATGATGATAACACCCTAGTCGTGCCCAAGCTATGTCCAAAACCATAAACATGTCCTTTCTTGGGTGCCCCAGATGCTGCAACCCAAATGGCAGGATCCAACTCTGGACGCTGACTGTCATCCCCGTACCTCTCATCCATTCGTCTACTATATGAGTCCTGCAAAAACCAAAAAAAAACAAAACCAAATTATTCTACAATTTAATCTTAAATGAAAACTATTAATGTATACACTTACCGCTACCTCCCGAGCTTTCTCACTAATGTAAGCATTTGTCCCTTTCTTCTTATGAGTTCGATCAAAAAGTTCATGAAATTGAGCTGGCCGCTTTAACTGTGCTTCCTGTTATTCAAATAAATCACAGTTTCATAATAGAAACAAAAAATTTATATATGTAGAAGTGTACTTACTAATCTCGCTTTATGTGTTGCAAAGGAGACAGAGCCACCCGTGTGTAAATTCGCTTCAGGATGCGCTGCTCTGTTTTGCTTTGCTTTGTTTGAATTGGCATTCCATTTCTCCGCTTCCCAAATGTTGCACAGCTCTGTCCAATACTCCTTTCTCATCCACACAGGCCCATGCTCCTTCCATATGTTCTTATCAGTACTTGCACATGCTTTTTTTGCATATCTTCGGGCATTGTACATAAGATGTTTGAAATTATCTCTTGCAGTAGCTGTCCATGCAAATCTAGCACGTAACTCATCTGAATGTTCTGTGAATCGATGATTCCTCTATATATTAACAACAACAAAAATTTATATGTTACATAACAAAGTGGGTTAAAATAATAATTGAAAATGACTTAATATGATAAAATAAGATAAATACCAAGAACATAGAGAACAATAAATCCTGAACACCCATCGGAAAATCAGCAAAGCGATGGATGGGGCCTGGAAAATGTGCTTGAATTGTCTTTGTAATAAATTGTGATGCTTGGGCTGGCTCTATTTTATTCCTGAAATTAAAAATATTAATACCACAATGACGAATAAATAACAAAAATAATGCATTACGTACCCTTCATTTATCCACACTGCCCGCATCGTCTCATTACAACAGCCCTCCCCCTCATGATGACTCGCCTCGTCATCAGCACGTACTATACGAATTAAATAGTATAAATAAAACAAACTATCAAAAAAACATAAATATGCAAATGAACATACCTGACTCAGCTGGGGGAGGTGTAGATCCACTCGCCATGTGTGATGGCGGTGCATAGGCCGTCAATGTACCCGTTGTCAGTGGTAACGGTGCAGAGGCCGTGGGTCCTGTAAGGATAAGAATCAGATAACACAAAAACATAAAGAATTATTTTAAACAAATACTCAAATGAATTATACATGAAAGTATACATACCTACTACCGGTGGTAGCGGTGCATCCCTCGGTGGTAACGGTGCAGAGGTCGTGGGTCCTGTGAAAATAAGAATCAGATAACACAAAAACATAAAGAATTATTTTCAACAAATACTACAATGCATTATACATGAAAGTATACATACCTACTACCGGTGGTAGCGGTGCAGAGGTCGGTCGTAACGGTGTAGAGGTCGTGGGTCCTGTGAAAATAATAATCAGATAACACAAATACATAATGAATTATTTTCAACAAATACTACAATGCATTATGAAGGGAAAGTATACATACCTACTACCGGTGGTAGCGGTGCAGAGGTCGGTGGTATATGTGCAGAGGTCGTGGGTCCTGTGAAAATAAGAATCAGATAACACAAAAACATAAAGAATTATTTTCAACAAATACTACAATGCATTATACATGAAAGTATACATACCTACTACCGGTGGTAGCGGTGCAGAGGTCGGTCGTAACGGTGTAGAGGTCGTGGGTCCTGTGAAAATAATAATCAGATAACACAAATACATAATGAATTATTTTCAACAAATACTACAATGCATTATGAAGGGAAAGTATACATACCTACTACCGGTGGTGAAACGGAAGTAAATCTCCTCCCGCTACCCTCTCCCCTCCCACCTCTGGGAGTCCCACGCCGTCCTCGAACCATATCTTCAACTGGTAATAAAATACATGCATATTCATCAAATAGTGAAAGAAAGAAAGTTACAGAGTATTAAAATTCCCAGATAAAATTGTATACCATTAATCAAACATTCTCCATTTCTTCTTCAGATGTTGGAGATATAACAAATTCAGCATTCACATCTTCATTATCAGATTCATTTTGATCACTAATATATTCCTCCTCTTCGGAGTCCCCCAACTGTATTTCTGGTTGTTCTGGATCGACTTCCTCCACTTCATTCTCTTTAGATAAAGACGGTGCCTCCACAGATTCATCACTAGAAGCAGGCAAGTCTACATCATCACCCAAGTCTGATTGAAAGAATTCGGCATTCACATCCAACTGCTCTGTTTCAGTCAAATCCAACTCATAATCCGGGAAAAGCCTTGTCTTAACCTTGCAAACTGCCCACCAATCATTTCTTTCTTTATTTCTAGACGATGGATACTTTGTATAATAGACCTGCTGGGCTTGTGCGGCCAAAATGAATGGATCATAAGTATTCAATTTAGACTTATGTCTGATATCGACAATCCCATATGTTGTGTCATTTCGAACAGAATTAGGATCAAACCAATGACACTTTAACAGAAATATATGGTTGTCATCTCCGAGATATTGCAATTCTAAGATCTCCTCAATAATACCATAATAATCACATTCGTTTTCATTATATGTACTTCCTTTCACACATACCCCGCTGTTCATTGTTGACTTATTCTGCCCATATTGTCTAGTGTGAAATCTATACCCATTCACAATAAATGCTGGATATGTACGTGCAACTTTCGATGGGCCATAACTGATCACTCGAATTCTTTGATCAGTAATAAAATCATTTTCAACCTACATATGGACAGCACACTAGTCAGAATTTGTCATTGACCCAACAAGGAGAAAGAGTAGTAATAATACTTACACGATATTTCAGCCAAGAAGCGAATGATTTTTCTCGTTCTTTTTCAACCTCCATGTCAGTGAGATATGGACATCTTTGGATTAATTCTGAGTCAAATTGTCTGTATTACGACCATTGGAGCATTATAGATGGAATGAAAAATAATAAGTTATAGACACAATGTAATTTGAGCAGAGAACTTACGCAACATAAGGTTCAACCTCCATACAATTTAAAAGGATGTAAATTTCTGCACAGTGCAATTCTCTATCATTTAGCATCCGACTCGAGGAACGTCCATACGCACGTCCAGGATACTTAAATATCGACAGTCGCTCAGAGTGAACGGAGTCTCCCCCATCATCATTACGTGGTGGCCGAGTTCGACGAGTTTGTACCTCAGGTTCAAAGTACATTGAACAGAAATTTGATATTTCTTCCATAATGTACGCCTCGGCAATGGAACCCTCTACTTTTGCCTTGTTGCGAACTTTCATTTTCAATTCATGCATACACCTACCAGAATGTTCATAAGATAATGAAAAACACATCACCATGTAATTGAATTATGAGGAGAAAATATATATATATTACCTCTCAAATGGATACATCCATCTAAATTGTACTGGCCCTCCTACTTTAGCCTCATATGGTAAGTGTATAAGCAGGTGCTCCATTGAATCAAAGAATGATGGTGGAAATATCTTTTCCAATCTACAAACTGTCGTGATCACATTCTGTTCAATAGTTTCCACATCTTCATACCTGAGCTCTGATGCACATAAAATTTTGAAAAACTGACTTAACTCAGTCACTGCTCCCCATATCGCCTTCGGCATCATATCACGAAATACAATAGGTAACAACCTCTGCATGAACACATGACAGTCATGACTTTTCATTCCATATATTTTCCCCTCATTTGTATTCACGCAACGAGCAATGTTAGACACATAACCATCTGGAAATCTCAACTGTTTTAGCCAAGAGCATACTTCTTTAATCTGTGCAGCTCCAAGGGCGTAACTTGCTTTCGGTTTAACTGTTTTACCATTTCTATCAATAAGGTACAGTTCTGGACGTTTACAATGTATTTTCAAGTCTAAACGGGCATTCACATTATCCTTTGTTTTGCCTGTTATGTCCATAACAGTGTTGAACACATTATCAAAGACATTCTTCTCAACATGCATGACGTCGATGTTATGTCGTATAAGAAGAGTTGACCAATAAGGCAATTCCCAGAAGATACTTTTTTTGACCCAATTGTGATCCTTCCCAAATCCAGGGAGTTGTCTTGTGCTGCTCGACAATTGTGCTATATCTGGTAAGTTCTGTACACGTGCTGCTAAATGTGGACCAGACAACCGTTCAAAATCAGCTTCTTCCAATTCAATTCTGTTCTTTAAGAATGCATCTTTTTGCCTTCTAAACGGATGGTCCCTTGGTAGAAATCGTCGATGACAATCAAACCAGCATGACTTGCCACCATGCTTAAGTACAAATGATTTGGAACTGTCCATACAGTAAGGACATGCTAGTTTTCCATGAGTGCTCCAGCTAGATAACATTCCATATGCAGGAAAGTCGCTTATTGTCCACATCAATGCAGCCTTCATAGTGAAATTTTGTTTTCTGCATGCATCATAGGTAGTAACCCCATCAGTCCATAACAACTTCAACTCATCAATCAACGGCCTGAGATATATGTCTAATTTTTTCCCAGGACTTTTTGGACCAGGGATCAATAATGATAGAAATAAATGCTCTCGTTTCATGCACATATTTGGCGGAATATTATATGGTGTCACGAAAACTGGCCAGCAAGAGTAGGAAGTCACTGAACCTCCAAATGGATTGAATCCATCAGTACATAAACCCAGCCTTACATTACGCGACTCTTTTGAGAAAGTAGGGTGAGCACGGTTAAAGTGACTCCAAGCTTCGGCATCTGCAGGATGACTGATTACATTATGTTGTCGACGTACTCTTTCCGCATGCCATCTCATATGTTGAGCTATCTTTGGTGCCATATACATTCTCTGCAATCTCGGTGCAATAGGAAAATACCGCAATGACATATATGGTATATCTTTTTGCTTTGAATTGTCCCCTTTCTTAGGCTTGAATCTATCATGACCACATATGGAACATGATACCTTACTTTTAGCCTCATTATAATATAGCATGCAATGATTAGGACATGCATCTATTTTCTCATATCCAAGCCCTAAGTCAGTGACCATCTTCTTTGCACGATAAAAATTTTCAGGTAATTTCTCATCTTGTGGCAACATACTTTTGATAATCAGTAACAAACGATCAAAACAAATCTCACTGATGTGAAATTCAGATTTCAAGTTCAATAATTGTGACACCGCAGACAGTCGAGAGTGATTTTGACATCCAGTCCACAATGGCTCATCAGCATCTTTGAGTAGCTGATAAAATCTTTCAGCTGTCTTGTTTGGCGGTTCTTCATTATGTACATGCTCCTCGTGAACATTGAATCCTGGACCAGCAGCATCTATGACCATATCAACATATGAACTTCCACTTCCAACATTGGCAGGCTCGTAGGTCGACCACAATGTTTCACCATGACATATCCAGTTTGTATAATCTTTAACAAACCCCTTTCTGTATAAATGACGTTGTACATCCCATGTTGTCAGCCACTTCAAATTCTTACAGACTACACAAGGACATCGGATACGACCCTCACAATCTACAGCTTCAATAGAATTTCTCAAAGCAAACTGAATGAATCTCTCAACTCCATTTTTAAATTCTATAGACACCACCTGATCAACTACTCTACGGTACATCCATGAACGATCTTCAGACATTTTCCCTATGCGAATGAAATGTAAACACACAAAACTTTAACATGTTTAACAAAATAAAAAGTACAACCCTTACCTCACATCGTCCATGTCTGCCATTTTAAATAGGACGGAAATATCATTTAGATCTTCACTTTTTAACCCATCTGTGAAGGTTTGATCGCACGATTAATTACTATATGTGTTGTGTTGTTTGCTAAAAATTTCGGCAGCATCTCCCCACACCTCTCCGATATACCACAAAATATTTATTGATTAAGAAATTTTCTTAAACACTTACTAATAAGTGGTTAAGAAAATAATCAAAATCAATAAAGGTATATCAGAGAGGAGTGAGAAGACGCAGCCAAAATTTTTAACAAACAACACAAACACATATAGTAATTAACCACCTAAGTGCGATCAAACATTCACAGACTGTCCAAACGGGACAATTCAAGACTTTGAGTTAGATATACACATTCTCATCATTCAAAATGAGAACGTGCATATCAATCCCAAAGTCTTGAACGGGTAGGTTGATTGGCACGGGCTTAACACGCTCTCCTAAGATGCGTGCAATGTTAGGTTGCACCCACGCATCTCAGCTCACATACAACACCCAACTAATTAAATATTGACAAGATAATAACACAATCTAAAAACATAGCAGTAACATGTGAAATTGGCAATACATGTACACAATGAAAACATGAATTTTATTTTAACATCCAACATAAAGACAACACTTTCACTAGCTATTTAGCAGAAATAAAATATAGCATGATACTTTTTAGCTTAAAGACAACACTGTCACTAGCTATGCAGAAATCAAGTAAAGAAATTGATAGTATCGTCACTGAATAAGACAATAATAAAACACACTTTACTTTTCATCCAACACTATCCAAACAGTACTCTTAGCTAATGACATGTTTTAGATATTCTAAAATTAAGAAACTGAGCTACAATTCTAAAATGTCAATGTTTCTCTAATACTCATGTCATGTAAATTTAAACATATCAATAATTTATGAGGTTGTCAACCACGACTGCTAATCTTTTTTTTTTTTTGAAAATCTACAAGATGACTAGTAGCTTCCATTGACAGATTCCCCATTTTAAAAAGGCGCGGGTTTACATGATTTGCAACGTCTCGACAGTCCTCAACTATTGTGCCTAGAAGATATTATCTCGTAGGGGTATGTCTAAAATTATTGCAAATTCTGATGAAATGGCCCACATCTGGGTATTATGGAAAGACCATCTGCATGTTTCTCTGGTTACTAGAGATGATCAGCAAATTACTCTTCTCATGGGTCTTAATGGTCAAGTCCCTTTTCACTTAACTGCAGTATATGCAAAATGCAATGTGATTGAGAGAAAGGGTCTTTGGACTTCTTTAATTAACGTCCACTCTAACATTTCTGGTCCTTGGATGGTGGCAGGAGACTTCAACTACATTACTGATACAAAGGAAAAAATTGGTGGTAATGATCCTAATTCGATTGCAATGACTGATTTTAAGGACTGTATATCAAATTGTGCACTTTTGGATACTGGTTTCAAAGGATCTTCCTACACTTGGCATAACAATCAATCAGGAAGCAGGGGTATTTGGGCCAGACTGGATAGAATTCTAACCAATTCTGATTGGATGGCTCATTATGCCTTCTCCGTTGAACATCTTTCCAGGGAAGTCTCAGATCATGCCCCTCTACTTGTGTTGCAGACTCCCCAGATTAAAAGGAAAACCAGATTCTGTTTCCAAAAAATGTGGACTTATCATGACCATCTTCTTGCTGATGTTAAAAAGTGTTGGGATACTAGTCCTTTAGCTTCTTCACCTACCTTAACCCTTTATCTTAAGCTCAAGAGTCTCAGGCAAATGCTTAAAGTTTGGAATTATCAAGTCTTTGGTAATATTCATAATAATGTGGCAAAAGCGGAGGATGATGTTATTAAGGCAGAACACGCTTATGACACCCAGCCTTCCACTACAAATCAGACTGCCCTGGATGAGGCTAAACTTGTTCTGTCCAAAATGTTGCTTCAGGAGGAATGCTTTTGGAGACAGAAATCTAGAGTCCGATGGCTCACTGAAGGGGATAGAAATACCAGATTCTTTCACTCTACCACTTTAGCTAAGAGGAAAAAAATGTGCATATCTCAACTTCAAAACTCTGCAGGCCTTCTCACTTCGGACCCTGGGGAAATGACTTCAATTGCTGTGACACATTTTCAGGAAGCCTTCTCTTCCCAACATCATTTAGCAGATAGTACTGTTCTTGACTGTATTCCCTCTCTGGTTGATCAGTTAGACACTGACACCCTCTGCTCAATCCCTACTGCCGCAGAAATCCAAGACTTATGTCTTCAGGCTATCCCAAGATAGTGCACCGGGCCCTGACGGATTCACAGGTGCATTTTACCAATTTGCTTGGGGGATAATTGCCTCCACTGTGATAAGAGCTGTGCAGGAATTCTTTACTTCCCATGAAGACTTACCCAGATCTGTCACTGCTACCCTGGTTGCTCTCATTCCAAAACAAACAAATGCTACCAGAATTTCTGAGTTTAGACCTATTAGCCTGTGCAACTTCTTTTACAAAATTATTGCCTCTATCATTAATACTAGGCTTGCCAGCATTCTTCCTAAGATCATATCTCCTGAACAATCTGCATTTGTCAAAGGCAGAAATATTATTGAGAATATTGCTTTGGCCCAGGAACTTACCAATGAAATTGGCATGAAAATAAGGGGCTCTAATGTGATGATAAAGATTGATATGGCTAAGGCTTATGATAGGCTTGAATGGGATTTTCTCTTCAATGTTCTTAACAGGTTTGGATTTAATGACCAGTTCATCAGGCTTATTAGAAAAATGGTGCACAATAACTGGTTTTCTATTCTTATAAATGGTACCCCTGCTGGATTCTTCAAATCTTCAAGAGGGGTGCGTCAAGGTGATCCAATTGCTCCCTCACTATTTATCATTGCAGAAGAGGTACTCAGTAGATCTCTGACAAAAGCCTTCCAATGTGGCCTCATAGAATGGTATGCTAGTCCTAGACATTGCCCGAATATTTCACATCTTTTGTTTGCGGATGATACCATCATTTTTTGCAATGGCAATCTTATTTCAATAAGGAATCTCCTTAAGATACTACAAGATTATGAAAGAGCTTCAGGGCAGTCAATAAACACAGGTAAAAGTGGTTTTTTCATACACTCCAGGAATAATAACTCTACTGCCAGGAAAATTCAGGATGTCACTGGTTTTGTTAAACACTCCTTCCCTCATAAGTATCTTGGTTTTCCCCTGATCAAAGGAAGATGCAAGAAAATTCACTACACTGGTATTCTACACAATATTCAGAGGAGGATTTCAGGTTGGAAATGTGGGATGCTCTCCTAGGGAGCAAAACTAGTCCTTATCAAGCATGTCCTGATCTCATTGCCCATATACTTTCTTACATCTTCTTCACTGCATATTGGAACTCACCAAGCTATTGAAAAATCACTTGCCAATTTCTTCTGGGGTTCATCTGATCATGGTCACAGGAAGCACTGGAGAAAATGGAACAAAATCTGCACTCCTATCTCTTAAGGTGGACTGGGTATTATATCACTAAGGAATATGGAAACTCCCTTAAGTGTTAAAATGTTGTGGCAAGCTCTTCATTCAAATTCATTATGGGCCGAGTATTTCAGAGCCAAATATATTAGGAACTGTCCTCTCATCCAGGTTCAGTTTACAAATATGAAGGGTTTTGAAAGGAGAAGGTGGATCACTGCAAAAAATTTAATTATTCAGCATAAGAGGGTCATTATTGGAGATGGCAGCAGGACAAGCTTCTGGTATGACAGATGGATAGGCCAACACACCCTTGCTGATTTTGCATTGGCTGATAACACCATCAACCCTATGCTCTCTGTTCGGGACTTTATTGTACAGATGAATTCAGAAGACACAAATTGGCCTAACAGGTTTTTTACTGAAGAAATTAGCACTGCTTTGAAGCATGTTAAACTCAATCAGGAACATGACCTACCTGCTTGGAGCCTTTCTTCTTCGGGGAACTGTTCAGTCTCATCCACCCAAAAGGCTATTAGCAGGAACCAAGAGACTCAGACTTTCAATCAGTGGACTAGCATTTGGTCACCATGGCTGCCTTCCAAGATCTCCATTCATCTGTGGAAAATTATCAACAAGTGTCTTCCTCTGGATTGCAACATTCAGAAGATAGGGATTCCAATTTGTTCAAAATGCTGCTGCTGCAAGACCCCACAGACTGAAAATTATAACCACTTATTTATTTTCGGTGATTGGGCTTCTTACATATGGACATATTTCAGATCTAAGGGGTTGCAAATTGAAGAAAATTCAGCTACCTCAATGATACTCAACAATTTATGCTCCACTCAGAAAAAATCAATGTTTGGCCTATTTGGTCTAGCTGCTGTCGGAGTTAGTATGTGGGAGATTTGGTGTGCTAGAAATTCAGACAAATATGATGACTCCAAAACTTCCTGCCAGGGTCTCCTCCACAAAATCAGATACAAAGTCAAAGAAATATGTCAGATTTCCTCACTACCCGAAGCCAATCAGGAACATATCAGAATTCTGGATGCTCTAGGAATTCAATTTGCTAAACCAAAGCAGCTTAGAGCTATAGCCATTAAATGGTTTTGCCCTCCTTGGCCTTCTTTAAAACTAAATACTGATGGAGCATCTAAAGCCAATGGTGAATCTGGTGGAGGTGGGGTCATAAGAGATCACCTTGGAAATGTCATCCTAGCTTTCAGCCACTACTATGGATTCTCAAATAGCATCATTGCTGAGGCCCCTGCCCTATTAGATGGAATGAAGTATATCAAAATCACTGGTTCCACAGCAGCAATAATTGAATGTGACTCTCAAACTATTGTCAATATTATCAAAAGGAAAGCCACCTGCCCTTGGTCGATATTGTCCTATGTCAGGGAGATATGGAGCCTCCTTAATCCTGCAGATACCATTAATCACATCTTTAGAGAAGGGAACACTGTGGCTGATTCCTTAGCTTCTTTAGCTTGTAAGTTGAAATGTAATGCATCCTATTCCTCCTCTGAGCTTCCTACTCTCATTAGAGGTGCTGTTAGGCTTGATAAACTGGGTATGCCCAGTGTCCGCTTGATGTAATTTATCTTTACAATTGCTTTTACTCAATAAAATACCCACTGGTGGTTAGGTGGTAGAGTTCTTCTCTCAACCTTTCCACTAGGCAGGGCTTTCACATAAAAAAAAAAGAAGATAGTGAAACCCTTCAGTTTCAGAATGCTATAGGCAGTCTCCATGCATGCATGTGGAAATGACAATGTCTATAAAGCAAATTAAACCTTAAGTCAAAGTTTTGAATTCTTCAGCTAAAATCAATATGTAACTTCTACAGTCCACTGATAGTTTGCAGAGAGTTGAGTTGTTTGAACAAAGATTTATTGTTTTATGAATTTGGCACGTAAACTGTCGGGAGACATGTAATCACCTCTGCACGTGGATTGTGCTAGCTTTCACAGAAAAATTCCACACCTAAGTACATAACCATGCATGACTATGCATAAATCTTTGAAGTCGATTCTGCTGGTTCGGGTGCCGGAGGGGGTGACACAGAGAGAGAGGGATCAGAGAGAGAGAGGGTGCCAGGTGGAACCTTTAATGTTGTAGTCGGCGAGGGTGCGGCCGTCCTCCAGATGCTTCCCGGCGAAGATGAGATGCTGCTGGTTCGGGGAAATGCCCTCCTTGCCCTGGATCTTAGCCTTCACGTTGTCGATCGTGTCCGAGGAGTCGACCTCCAAGGTGAACTGTGCTTTGACCGCAGGGGGAGGGGGGGCTCCGGCGGAGGGGGGCTCGGGCGGGAGGCCGCAGGGGGAGGGGGGCTCGGGCGGAGGTTGGCTCGGGCGGGAGGCCGCAGGGGGAGGGGGGGCTCCGGCGGAGGGGGGCTCGGGCGGGAGGCCGCAGGGGGAGGGGGGCTCGGGCGGGAGGCCGCAGGGGGAGGGGGGGCTCCGGCGGAGGGGGGCGGAGGCCGCAGGGGGAGGGGGGCTCGGGCGGGAGGCCGCAGGGGGAGGGGGGCTCCGGCGGAGGGGGGCGGAGGCCGCAGGGGGAGGGGGGGCTCCGGCGGAAGGGGGCTCGGGCGGGAGGCCGCAGGGGGAGGGGGGCTCTGGCGGGAGGCCGCAGGGGGAGGGGGGGCTCCGGCGGAGGGGGGCTCGGGCGGGAGGGGCGTGGGGGGGCTAGGGCGGAGAGGGGGCCGCAGGGGGAGGGGGCTCGGGCGGGGGCTCGGGCGGGAGGGCTCGGGCGGGAGGGGGGGCTCGGGCGGAGAGGGGCTCGGGCGGGCGGGGGCCGCAGTGGGGAGTATAACGGGATCAGCGACTGATTGGAGACCGAAGTAAATTCGGTCGCAATAACAGCGACCGATTGGAGACCGAACTAAATTCGGTCGCCAAAACGGTCTCACATATGCGACCGATTATTTCGGTCGCCGAATTGGTCTCTATTTGGGACCGACTAGCGACCGATTTAATCGGTCTCTAAGTCGGTCGCTATAGCCACTTTTTCTTGTAGTGCGTGTTTGGGGACAGACAAATCAAAGAAGTGTGCCAATGGTTGAAACAGTTGAGATTCACAGATAGATATGTGTCCAATATTGCCTGTTGTATGAATGTTAATGATGGAAAATTATATAGAGTGTCACGACTGTCATGTGTTCATGCAGAGATTAGTACCTATTGCATTCTATGACTTATTGTCCAAGCCTATATGGGAAGCATTGACCAAGTTAAGTCAGTTCTTCAAAAATTTATGTGCATCAAAATTCAAACTTTATAGGATGTGCAAACTATCGGAGAGGGTGTGATGACGACGGTTTCCAAATTAGAATAGATATTTTATCTTGCATTCTTCGATTTGATAGAGCACTTGATCATCCATTCGTTTTAGAAAGCAAAAGTTGGTGTGGGCCAGTTCAGTTTTGATGGATGCACCTATTTGAGAGGTATATTTATATTAACATTTCCCTTTCCTACAATTGCTACATCTGTACAATATGTATGGCATTTCCATCTGAACCATTACCATATGTGCATGCATGAGATGAAAATGAAAGTTCGCAACAAGATGAAAGTGGAGGGTTCAATTTGTAGCGCCCCCGTCCCTTCCCGAGGGAGCACTCGACGCCCGATCGGGGTGCCACTACCTTACACTCTTCATCGTTGTGGACTTGGGGTATCCGCAGGCACTTAAGGCCATACCATCTTTAATCCTAATTAACATAACCATACCACAACTAATCTCCATTCAAACAACGCACATAATAAACATCACATATTCCATTTAAAAATGTTAAACCTTAAAACTTTATACACATAATAAAACCAGATTACATCTCTGAACCTTGAAAACATTTGCAGCCTACAAAACAGTAACATAGAACCCACTTCCCATATGAAATTCTCTGAAGATCATGCTCAAACTTAAAGTGATTAACTTTGTTAAATTTCTTGGCTTACAAAAGGCCCTCAAATACATAATGAACACTAAGACTCATGCGTCTAAAATTACCTCCGTAGAGCCTTTTATGCCGTTGTTGCATCGCCCCAAGACCTCTTCTTACGGTGCTCTGCTAATGGGTTATAGGATCAACCTCCTAACACTACAAGAAAAACCCTAATTTTTGACTGACAACTTCTGTCGGAAATCCATCGCTACTGAGTTTTTTGACGTATTTCCGACGGAATCATTCTGTCAGAAAATCTGGGTCGCTAATTTCTGACGTATTATTTTTCTGTTAGAAATCCGCCTGAAATTACTCACAAACATATTCCGTCGAAATTTTCGTCGGTATTTATGTCGCTATTTAATAACGTTTAATAATAATAAAATTAATTACTATTTTCGACGATAATAATTCTGTTGAAAAATATGTCAGTAATATATTCATTTAAAAATATTAAAATTTAAAAATATTTTTGACGGAAGAGATTACGTCGGAAATCTGTCAGACAATTTCTGACGGAAATTTGGTTTCGTCGGTATTTCGTTAGTAATATATAAATTTAATTAATAAAAATTTTAAAAAATCAATGAAAAAATGTTTTCGTCGAAAAATACATCTGGAAGTTTTTTGACGGAAATATAATTCGTCGATAAAACGTCGGTAATAAATAATAGCAAGGGTGGATAATTATTTCAATATTATTTTTCGACGGAAAGTAGTTTGGTCGAAAATATGTCAGAATTTTTCGACGTATTTCTGATAGTAATGATTTCGTTGGAAAGTTATTTGTCACCCTTACCAACGTATTTATCACCCTTAGGGACCTATTTGTCACCCTTAACAAGTTATTTATCACCTTTGAAATAAATGTGTCAAATTATTTCCGACGAAAAATTAGTTAGTCGGAAATACGTCAAAAATTTCTGACGTATTTTCGACAAAACGTCGAAATTCTATCGAAAAATTTCTCTCCAAGTTTTATATATTTGAAAATTTTAAAAACATGTTTAAAATTATAATTATACACACACACAACCTGCACAACTCAACATAAAACACGCAATAAACATATACAACACACAATAGGATCAAATCCACACAACATATAATGAACAACATCCATAACACATAACTCAATGAATAAAAAAAATTACAGTTACATTAATTCAAATGTGTCATTTTTTCACAATATCACTAAAAAAATCAAGAGATATCCGCTGGATCATCCTCGTTCGTAGTATCTCCACCATCACTAGTTGCAGGAGGATCCTACATCACAAAAAATAATATTAAACAGATTTAAATAAAGATAATTAATAGTAAATTTAATTAAATATCCTTCTAATTTTTTAAATTCGAAAGTAGATAATATGAGATGAATTCTTTAAATTAGTTTTGATTTGAGTGTCGAGGCCAGACCGGGTATTCATTTTACATTCCGTCAGCTCTCTCAAGTGACACTCCCCACCCATGTCATGTTGGAATAATCAGCACGTCGATCACATCGATATTTTACATTTTGGACTCTCGAAATCCCATGCCTTAGATTTATTTTAAACTAAAATAGTTTGCAAAGAAATGGATAGTTTGAGCGCCGAGCCTAAACTAGGTATCCATTTAATTTGGATTTCATCAGCTCCCCTAAGTCACACTCCCCACCCAGATCATGTTGGAACAATCGGCATGTCGATCAGATCGATATTTCATATATTGGACCTCCGAAACCCCTAACCTTGGATTTATTTCAAACTAAATTAGTTAGGAAATGGCTAGTTTGAGCGCCGAGCCCAAACCTGGTATCCATTTTGGATTCCGTCAACTCTCCCAAGTCACACTCCCCATCCAGATCGTGTTGGAATAATCGACATGTCGATCAGATCGATATTTCATATATTGGACCCCCGAAACCCCTAACCTTAGATTTATTTCAAACTAAATTAGTTTGAAAATGGCTAGTTTGAGCGCCGAGCCCAAACTGGATATTCGTTTTGGATTTCATCAGCTACCCTAAGTGACACTCCCCACACGGGTTGTGTTGGAATAATCGACACACTGACCAGACCAATATTTTACGTCTTACACTCCCGAAACCCCAGGTCTTTTGTGTTAGATCAATTTTTTAATTTCATGTTTCAAATCTTAGACTCTCATAGCTGAATTCTTTGAACTAAGTAGTAATATTAGAACTCTAAAGTCTACGAAACTAAAAGTTAAATTAAATACTCACATGAGTGGGTTGTGTTGTGCTCGAGGGTGCTCCCTGAGTCAAAATCTCAGCCTGTGAGAGGAGGGTAGCAACCGCCCGGGTAATGCGTGCCTCGATGCGTTCCTCGATGTCGTCTATCTAATTTCGGACGATGGATCTAATATGGCTCGTAGAAGTACCGGTGGAGGGAGTAGAGAAGGAACTGCTATTGCGGGTAGGATGAAGCTGAGCCAGCACAAGATGCTAGAATTGGGCTGGTGTCCAAACTCTGCCCCAATCCATATACTCGTTCTTTTTTCGGTAGGGCGGTTGCTGCTACCCATGCCTCAGGATCTAACTGCGGTCGTTGCAACTCCTCCTCCCCGTACTTTTCAGTCATATGCATGTCATATGACTCCTGCAAATTGAATAAAAAATATTATAAATTTCATATTAATCAATCATATTTAAAAATTAAAATAGAAAAGAAATGTGTATGTATATAATCTTACCACCACAGAGCGAGCTCTCTCGCTCACATATTGACCGGTCCCCTTCACCTGGTGAACTGTAGCAAATAAATCACGGTACGAGACCGTACCACCTCTCTTATTTTCCTATTATACATGTTATAGAGAATAAATAAAGACATATAAGAAATAAAATATAAAAAATTAAGATTATTACTTACCAATCTCTCCTTCTAGGTCGCAAAGGAAACTGATCCAGAACTATGGAGATGCACGTTTGGATGTGACGCACGGGTGGCTTTGGCTTTTGCAGATTTGGCTATCCAATCAGGCTCGGCCCATCTATCCAATTAGGTTGTAGCCTGGGCACAGTCCCGACAGCTGAATAATTGATGCTTATAATTTACCGTTGTTGTGGCCTCCCATGCACGCTGAGCTCGTCCGGCCTCAGCTGACCTCACAAACTGATATCCTCGCTGTCAAGAATTCAAATTTTATAAGTTAGTCTATTGAAATTGCGGAGTTAGGAAATATGTAATTTAAAAGGTTAAATTATATACCAGGAACTCGTTGTACAATCGATCACGGATATCCTGAGGAAACTTTTGAAATGACTTATATGGGCCGGGCACATGTCGCATAATAGTGTTGGTAATAAAACGTGAAGCGTCATTGGGCTCTACTTTATCCTTGCAATTACAGATGTTAAAATGATAGCCAACAATTATATAGTTGATGGATAGATAACAAATATAATTCATGAGTTTAAATATTTACCCAGAGACCCAACATGACTTGTGTCCCTCCTGTAACACCACCTGCTCGCCCTCATGATGGCTAACAGTATCGTCTGCCGGTTGTGTGTCCGAGTGGGCGGACGAGCCAACCATCGCAGGTGGTGTGCCCGACGGACCTGTTACAAGTAAAATAGAAGTAGTTAATCAAAATTTAGCTCATTATTAAGAAAAGTATTTATTCAACAAGTAAACATATAGTATTTTCATCATTTAACTAAGAATTTAAATAAACATACCAGTAGAATGTGATGGAAGCGGTGTAGAGGCACTCGGACCTTGTGCAGAGGCACTCAGACCTGTAAACATAAAATATCGTGAGCAAAACAAAGGGCATAATCACTACTAATTTATCTAAGAATTTTAATAAATATACCAGCAGCAGGTGGTGTGGTCGGTGTACTCTGTGTAACTGGTGTGGAGATATAAAATATCGTGAGCAAAATAAAGTGTATAATCACTACTCATTTATCTAAGAATTTAAATAAACATACCAGCAGTAGGTGGTGAGGGCGGTGTAACTAGTGCGGAGGCACTCGGACCTATAAATATGAAATGTTGTGAGCAAAATAAAGTACATAATCACTACTCATTTATCTAAGAATTTAAATAAACATACCAGTAGAACCCCTCCCACAGCCACCTCTCCTCGAAGTCCCGATACGACCTCCTCGAACCATCTATTTATTTACAACAATAAAAGTAGTGCATATTAGTCCATAACTAATTACGAGGAGCGGTGGTAAGTAATAATGATAAGAAGTGCATATATGTTAAATTTCTTACAAAATATTAAAGCATTATCTATTTCATCTTCAGATGCTGAAGATATATCAAACTCGGCCTCATCTTCGTCGTCTTCCTCTTTCTCACTAGATTCATACTCTTCCTTCTCAGAGGACTCCTCCTGCCCAACATGCAATTGTTTCATTTAGCTCAGTTGGATCGACTTCTTTCACTTCGTCTTCTACAGACAACCTAAGTGGCTCGTCAGATTCGATCAGATGAAGATTAGAAGCAACCAACTCTGTAGTGTCACCCTCATCTGATTGAAAAAATTTGGCACGGAATCATCTGAGATAGCTTCAGTCAAATCTAACTCATAATTAGGCACAAGCCTTGGTTTTACTCTGCAGACTGTCCACCAATCTTTATTCTTGGACGATGAATAACTTGAATAATACACTTGTTGGACTTGTGCGGCCAAAATGAATGGCTCATAGGGCCGGGATTCAATTTGGATCTATGTTTGACATCGACAATCCCATATATTACATTGTTTCGAACTGAATTAGGATCAAACCAATGAAACTTAAAAAGAAATATATGGTTGTCTGTCCAAGATACTGTAATTCTATGACCTCCTCAAGAATACCATAGTAATCAAGTTCATTTTCATTGTATGTACTACCCTTCACACATTTGATGCTCAGTAATTCAAAAGTTTATTCAAGTACCTTTTCCTTAGAGTGTTTAGTGTAGTGATCAAGAAGGTAACATTGCAATTCGAATGTTACGAATCATTTATCCTTCCTCAAAATTTAGGTATTGAGGTAGAAGATTTTTTTCTTTTAATTAAATCAGTTAAATTTCTTTGTAGAATCTAATGTGGAACTAAAGTCATTGGTAACTCTAACTGACTGAGGGTCTCACACTCTCTCTGTTCGTGCGTTGAGGTTACGTCCGTTCGTGCGCAACAGGTAAAAGATGTATTGATACGTCACATTGAACCAATAAAAGTTGAGTTCAGACACTATTTATTATGAATCATTTATCCTTTCTCAAAATCTAGACAAGGTAGGGGATTCTTTTTATGATACTTCGATCCAACTCTTTTGTAAAATCTAATGTGAGACTAAAACTGGTGACAACTCCGGCTGGTTGAGGGTCTCACAGTCCCTCTCAATGCTCACACCACCCACCCGTAACACCTAGGTACTGGAGAAAATGAGTGGGACATATGTGATGACGTGTGAGAATGGGCACCCAAATCCACTCCTAGACCTTAGTTAGGGGCTCCTAACTTATAGTTGAAACACAAAAAACATCATTATTATCAAACCAGCTGAAGAGGCGAGATCTCGTGCAAAGTCGCGAGCCGTAAAATTTAGGACAATCGTGAGTCGCAGCCACCCCATAACAGAGTTCTGCAAAAGGAAAGAAGTAGTCAGGGGGCCCGAGATTGTTATTCCAGGAAAAGTCCTCTGATACTTAAGTCAACAAAGGTATGTGCGGGGTGCAAAAGAAGACAAGGGAGGTGTGGGGCACGAGATTACTCTTCACTAGTTAAAGTGGCTAGAATTTTTCTAACCTTTCCGGAGGGGTTCCCTGGGTTTATATAGCTACATGCTCTCTCTCTCTTAAGTTGTGGAAAGTGTGTGAGTCTAGGGGACACTACGTCCACGATAGGAATCCTTACTGTTCAGGGACTCTTACCCTCCCCTTGTCCTCTTTAGCTTTCTCTTTCAGGTGAAAGCGTAACATTTGCTTTAATTATTAGGGATAAGTGCCTAGCCGCGAGGAATTCGCCCTGGTTCGTTAAGGAGTCTTGACCACGGGTTGATCCTTGAGAGATAAGGGATATTCCCTGTCTAGGTAGGGAGTCCGGGACTTGGGCATCCCTGAGGGAGCGTCTGATATATCCACCTTTGGATGGCTCGATTTATTCGCCTCCTAGACTTTTCTCGAGAATTGAGGAGGCCTTCATTCAGGCGACCGAGTCAAGATTTGGTAGGCCTTGTTCGAACTTTTAATTGAGATCCTATATGTAAGTGAGCCCTATTGGAGCTATCACTTATTGGGCCCCGCATACCCTTGTGGGCCCTTGGGCCATGTAAATGTTGTGCAGTAAATCTCTCCCTCTCCACTATACATTGAGGATTTCGTTTCCATGACATTGCGGGGCATTCCCTCAGGCCCACTCTATCATTACCATCGACTAAAGACCATGAGATCTTGTTCAGGGAAAGACCACCATCCGAGGGTTTAACACTTTTTACGCAATTCATTGTATATACATCTACATATATTGTTGATTATTAAAAAAAGTTCAAACTGCACCATTCCCAAATAGTTGCAATTGGACTCTGATCACCACAAGTTACCTACAATTTAAGTGTTGAAATGAGGCAATTATCCTCAAATCAGGTTTTATAGGCCAGGACTTGATGGTATTAATTATATCTTGAGTCTTAGGTATCTGTTAGTTTATTACCTTTCTTAAGTATTCTTAGTATATTTGGAATGTGGATGGCATAGTTAAGAATGTGAAGTGCATAATTGCAACTATTACTTGAAGGTCGATCAACAGAATATGTAGCGATAATTATATATATATTCATATAATCTTACACATTGTACTCTATACTCTAATATTCTTGATATTGTCTTGTACGTATACTTTTATATTCACGAATATTATTTCAAGTACGTCCCTCATACTCTAACATTGTCAAAGTTAATATAGAAGAATATTACGTAGATCATGTGAAATATAAGATTTTAGAAGGATATACAAGATAATATTAAAACTTATAGGGGATATATTTGTTATTATCTTAATTACGTGAGAAGATTAAATAAAGGTAGATTAACTTTTTTCATCTGCATCTCTTTTTTATTTTTTTTTTATTTTTTACATCTTAATCTACTTTAAATTAAGCTAAACAAATGTTAATGGTAACTGAGTACGGCATGGTTTTATAAGACGATGCAATGGTATACAAGAATATATATAAAAATTATGAAGTAAGATATACCAGATTTTGAGAGTATATATGTAATTATCTCGTGGAGTCGCTAGATCTTTCATGTCATAGAGCAGAAATCCACCCCAACAAATCGTTGCTCGGGAAGAGTGGATCCAGATAAGATAAGAGATCGTAGAGGCGCTAGATCTTTCATGCCATAGAGTTGAGAAAGAAACAAGAAGCTGCTCACTAGTCGTTGCTCGGAACAGTGGATCTCCTGTCTCTTCTGTGCCAACCATTGCTCCACAGGAGGTGCCTCCCAGACGGGTGTCTCACGCGTACAGGTGATGCAATGATTCTAAATGGACAAGGATTGATACAGGTAATCGTACGTAGAAGATGAGAGGGAGAGTAAGAGAGAGAGAGAGAGAGAGAGAGGGAGAGATGCAGAAGTGTGATTGTGATACATGTAATGGGTGACTAAGATTGGCCATGTTACATGCACTCCAGATGCTCGAGGTTATGCGAAATAATTCAAATCCTCGTAATGGCTCTGTCTTTGAAAGATTCCATACGTGAACAGTGGGTTTCTGTTTCCCCGGCACTGCCATCACTCCTTCCTTACAAATGTCACCATCGTTCATGAGAAGAGCACGAGTCCTTGCATGTGACGAAGTAAAAGATCAACATCCAAGATCTCAACATCCCTATTTCATAGAGCGACGTGAAAACTGCGACATTAGATTATTTCATAGAGACCTACTTCTAATGGCGAAAGTTAATTATTCTTCGTTTGACCATATCTTTCATCCTCCGCTACATTTGTATGATTGACGGTAAAAGTGTATGAAAGCGACGATAAAATTGACCGTGGAGCCTCTATCATTTTGTGCTGAGATGTCACTTGGTTGATTTTATTGAGGAATTTTGATCATTAAATTCTCCTATAAAAATTTAAGCCTAAATAAATGCACAAATTTTCTCGACTTTTGTGTCTAACTAATTTTTACTAACGAGAGAGAGGAAGACAAGTGAAGATGAGAGTTAGAAAATCTCAAGAATCTCCTCCAACGGTGATTCCAAGTGAATTTAGATGCATAACTATGACTTATATCACATTCCATCGTTATTCCTCCATTTACCCACCATTAAACCTACGTTGTGATATTAAATCTAGCATTTAACGTGCGGAAGGGAGAGGTGAGAGAGGCAGAATCAAGTGAATTTTTTGAGTTTCAAAAATTCCTGACAGCGTGTCAGGTGTGCATTGTAAATGAAATTATTAAATAATATATCATTGAGAAGTCCAAACAAAGAGACTCTAAATTTACGATAACGTCCAACACTATTAAAAGTACGATATTATGTCATTCCATAGAAATTTAATTACTTCTAATGATGAAATTCAATCGCTTTACTATATCCACCACCCTCCATTATATCCTTATGATTGATAACCAAGATGAAAATGACGACACATGATCATAGTACGGATCCTATGTCTTTCTACACTAAGCATATGACAGTGTCACGTGACCAGATATCTCTACATGTAATGCCCTTGCTACTGAAGTGCTGATGCCTTTATATGAAAAAGAGGGCAATGATTCATAGACAAATAATCTTAAAAGTGAATTTAATTATCCCGGAACCTTTGTTAACGGCCGATGGAGTAGATGGGTCTCCAAATGCCGAGGCCACTCCCCTCCCTTATGTAATTAAGGTCATGTTTGCTAATCGATCGGGGTTAGCTTACTCAACTTTGGAGGGTCGAGTAAGTTAATCGACGTCGGTTAACGTGAATGAGTGTGAGAGGGAGGCGAGGCTCATCGACATTTTCTCTCTCATCGGTTGAAATATCCACCCGATAAATCCGCAAACAAACAGACCCTAAAAGTACTAAGATTGCATAGATTAAAAATCCACCACACAGGGTTTGCCGTCTTGGTCGTATCGACCATCCCGGTTTTCTGCTGGGACGGTACGGTACGGTATTATCCCGCTCCGTCTCGCTCTGTCCCACTTGATATACATATATAATATATATAATAATAATAAAACTTGTTTGCTTTCTCTCAAACGTCCCAAGTTCAAATCTCACGGGTAACATTTTAGTTTTTTAAATCAAAAACCTTGAAAAAAAACCCAAAAAATAAATGTAACCCACGTGTTCCAAACCCAAACCACCCCCTATGTGATTGGAATCACCCAACCAAATTACCTATATAATATTTGGTGATTAAAATATAATATATAAAGCGTCTCGGTTACGTCCCACCTACCGATCGTCCCGATCTTTGGCGGGGACGATCCGGGACGGACGATTCGACCGTCTCGGAATGATTAGTAAAACCTTGCCACCACATGGATTATATATACCAATGATAGAACTTAATTACATTTATATATATGAGAAGATTTGTTGAAATAATCACATAGTAATCATATATATATATATATATATATATATATATATATATATATATATGCACAAATTTAAACCTTAAACCTGTGTTAAATGCATTTTGGTCACTTGTTTGAAAAGAAATAAATGGTACATTCATGACCTGCTGAAAACCCATCACAGAGATTTTGTTCCTACTGAAATTTTAAACTAATGATTTCAAAATTCAAGAAATTCAAATATCTATGTCATTCTAAGTAACCTTTTAGACTTTGATAACGAGTCAAAGTAAAACGGGTTAGGGTAAGGCCGAGTAAGATATTCGAGGGTTAAGTCTAATAGAGTTTGGTAATTTTATCCTACTTGACTTAGAATAAGAAAAAAATAATGTATATATTTTTAAAAAATATATGATTAAAACATTCGCATGCTCTTTCTCTATCTGGGTCGGATAACTTATTTGACTCCTTTTGCTCGAATAAGTTAACTCGTCATTTTCTTCACAAACCCTATCTGACCTTAGGTACGGTCGAATAAGAAACTCGGATTATCAAACTCGAATAAGGCCACGTAAACCGGATAAACCACCCTACCGAGGTGTATTCTGTTATCAAAGTCGTCGTTAGGGTTCACTTGGTTCATCAAAATATAATTGTAACTTTATCATTATTTTATTTTATAGTATTTTTTAGTCGTTTGTTTGACCGTAAAATAGAGTGCAAATAGAATTACATTGCCTAATTTGATATTAATTTTTTTTCTTGTTTTGGTTTAAGATCTGTATTCACCCGAAATCAAATTTAAAGAAATTATAAGTCTAAGTTATAAAACACCAACCAAATATCTTGATTTGTTACGGTCACCCCAACAAAGTACTTCCAATTTAAGATCAGATAAATACAGGGATTTTAAAATCAGAGACTTTAAAGACAAAAAGAAATTACATTGAAACAAATAGCACATTATAAATTCTAAATTCGTACTAATATCTATCGCTGTTTACTCCTGTGTTTGACTGCAAGGTGTAGAGCTTACTCGCTGCAACAAAGAACATCATAAATTAAAACTGGTCCTCCTCTAATTTATTTAATTAGGGCCTTTTGTTATTAGATTAAGCTAAGGGTCGGATACGCCATTCCCGAGAGACATATTCGACCCCGGCGCTCGGATGAGAAAATTGAGGTTCAACATCTTTTTTGTTTATTCCATCTCGTTAACTTATACTCTTAGGCCATCTTTGATTTTCGGACAGGATATCTTGTTCACCCTCCGGGGGCGAACAAGTCCAAACAAGATTTGTGTGTGTAAGGGGGGGGGGGGGGGGTCACGCTGTCCACCCGACAAAGCGTCAATAGTTCGATTATCAAAGGGCGTTGTGGACGTGCTTTTCGTTTACATCCTTATTCTTTTATTTCTGTTGTTTATTTATTGGCGTGCCAGTCACATATGTGACGATTTCATTGTGCGCTCGATCTGACTTCTAATCAGTCGATTGTGAGTTATCGTGTCTGGACCAAAAGTCCGTCATACCATAAAGGTTATGACGTTAATTACGTCCTCCCTAAAAGGACAACCCTTGATTAAACGCCAAAGTAAGAGGAGACCGGCGGCAAAAGCCCAAATGAGAGCATGCTAATTTATCTGCAAGACATTGAGTAGACTGGATAAAGCGAGAGTATATCAGGTGCGAAGCAAATCCGGCAGCATATCCCCATTATCTTGGACTATGCCAAGTGGGAATAGGAAACCACCCATGCAGCGGCAGGATAGAATCCGTGAAAGATCGGGTATATTTGACCAGGAATCCGGAGAGGGACCGATGTACCATGATACACCATATGCCGGTGCGATGTTTTGTTGATATCCCCCTTCGAGGGATCATCGGAGGACATGCAGTGGCAGAACTCCGTGGGCCCGTGGGGTTAGGAGAAAGTACCATAGTCACTCGGTGTGATGTGGGTGAATTTCGGCTGCATATCCCCTTGTCTTGGATCATGCCAAGGAGAGATAGACCATCATCCACGGGATGCCGGGATGAAGGTCGAAAGGGAAGGGCACTAGGCCAGGGAACACTGCTTGCATTCGTAGCACCGGTTGATATTCCCTTGGAAACCACCGGAGCACATGCAGTGGCAGAGCTCCTTAGGTTCATAGGGTTACAGAGGAATCCGGATTGGGACCGGGTAATGTAGGGGAGGCCATTCCACGTTAATTTATCTCCTGAGGCATGCCTGGTGACCTCTGGATATCCCTCAGACAGGTACAGTGGAGTGACCGAGAGTTGGACTGAGGTGGAAATGGAAATTCTTGGTGCAGGACTCTGGTAGAACCTTCTCGGCACAGTTTTCACATAAAAGGGAGGGGTTCTCGGCACGAGGTTCCCGGCACGCTAAGGAGAAGATAAAGAAAGCTTCTCGGCACGAGGTTCCCGGCGTGCTAAGAAGAAGATAAGGAAAGCTTCTCGGCACGGGGTTCCCGGCGCGCTAAGAAGAAGGTAAAGAAAGCTTCTCGGTACGAGGTTCCCGGCGTGCTAAGAAGATGATAAGGAAAGCTTCTCAGCACGGGGTTCCCGGTGCGCTAAGAAGAAGGTAAAGAAAGCTTCTCGACACGCTAAGGAAAAGATAAAGAAAGCTTCTCGGCGCGAGGTTCCCGGCGCGCTAAGAAGAAGGTAAAGAAAGCTTCTCGGCACGAGGTTCCCGGCGTGCTAAGAAGAAGATAAGGAAAGCTTCTCGGCACGGGGTTCCCGGCGCGCTAAGAAGAAGGTAAAGAAAGCTTCTCGGCACGCTAAGGAAAAGATAAAGAAAGCTTCTCGGCACGAGGTTCCCGGCGCGCGAAGGACCGCGCCGGGAACTATTCATCGCGCAGAGGGATTCTGGCACCGGGAAGGTAGGGATTTTGGGAGCCGGGAAGGTTTATGGGATTTTACGGTGCTCTGTTCTGGGGATTCTTTCTGGGATTCACACAACGGCTGGGGGATTTAGGATGCAAATGAGGGGGGAGCCAAGGGCTTTGCTGGGGCAGTGCCAGGGAATCACTGGAAGGCAAAGTTTATGGAGGGATTGAGATCATCACCCGTTTAAAACCCTATGGAGATATGTTTTTCCTGTCGCCGACCGTCCAGGGAAATCAAGGGATAACTGTCCCTGATTCCTGGGGCGACCTTGATGGCTTAAAAAAAGAAAACGAAATGAAAGATAGGAAGACTTCGTGGCGTAGGTATCACTGAAGGGGTGAGGGGACAGAGTCCAATAATCCATGGGAGTGAAGATTGGGACTCTTCCTTCATCATTCCTCCAGGAAGAACAATCGGAGCGTAGAAACCCGGAGCATCAAAATGACCATTCGAGACATTGAACAGCATTCATTCGAGAGAAACAGAGAAAGGAAGACTTCATCATTTCGCATTCAATCGAACCACCATAGCACTATATCTCATCCTCTCATTTCATCGTCTACATCATTTACAGAGGTAGAACGGGAAGAAAGAAAGAAAAGCACAGAAACTATAATATCTCCCCGATAATAGAGGGATTCGAATGACTTAAACATAAACAGGGATACATATAAAGGAAAAGAAAGAAAACGGGGGAGGGTGGAGCATTGACTCCTCTCCCTCCCCCTTACCTTCTCCTTCCTTCAGCTTCAGCAGCAGCCTCTCTTCTTTTTTTTTCTCTTTTGTTATCTGGCTATCTGGAGATCTCTCGTTTCTTTTTTTTTTCTTCGATGGCTCTCTCTATATATCCTCCTCTGTCTCCTCTCTTCTTTTTGGACGAAACGGGGGGTTTTTATAGGCAGAGCACCCTTATTCTCGGCACGATCCACTTCGGCGCGTCCTTCACATCTTCCCGGCGCGGATCAGTCGACTGCTGCAGCTTCCCGGCGCCAAGGCTATGGCTTCCCGGCGCCACTGCCCTATGGGTTTTGGGCTTTGGTGAGGGGCTCCCGGCGCCACCCTCATGAGCTCATTTAGGGCCTTTAATGCTTTGGCTCGTCTCATCAGTAGACTTGAGCTGTCAAAGGTGCCTAACCTGTCTTTCGAACCTTATTAGAACAGGTGAAGGCCAGTTGGTGAGTTGATATAGTTTTCGCAGAATATTTCTGGAGATTTTCATCAGTCAATAGACCGCATTTCTTCATCAGTATTGCCATCTGAGTGACCACAATGCCAGACATCAACTTGGCCGGGAAGGGCTTCAGCTGGATGATAGCTTCAGTGACGACTCATCTGTAATTCTGGTTTTGTAGGAATTCATGGGATCTTCATGTCTGATTCAATCTTCTCTTTTGGTCTCATCTTTTCCTCGATTATATTTCAGGTGTCAACAGGCGTCTAACAAAGTAGAACAGGATTGAGACAGGCGAAATCGGGTGACAACCGACGAATGCGTCACCCGAGCTTCGCCTATCTCATTAACAAAGAGGCCCTAGAGCTTCTCATTGGTTGAGTTTCAACTGAGCAAACATGTGATCATTTTGCCAACCTTAAAAAAGAAAAGAAGTCACCATAGATAGGCATATCGTCGTCAAAATTTGACTTTAAATCACAAATTTAGATGACCATCGGTTTAAACCGCTGATGCATTTTGCATAACTTTGGCGTCAGTTTCATAAAAAACAAACCCCAATTCAAAATTTATAACAGAGTTCACAAAAGAGAGATGATTATGGACAAGAGCAATGCTTTGTGCATCGATGCGCACCAAATTCGGTGCATAAAGTCAACTCAAACGGTAATATCTCTCGTTGGCCTCCCAAAAAGTTGAAATGACCATTTTCGTTGTAAAAAGGACACTCTGCGTCATATACGTACGGGCCTGTGTCAGACTCGCCCGATCCACTTTTTCGCTCGGCGAAAAAACACAGAAGTGAAATATTTTATAGGACTGAAATATTTTACTATATGAATGAAACGTTTAGTATAGAATTGAAACATTTTGTTAGGTTTTATTTTTACAAAAAAATGTTTCATTTCTATAGTGTTTTATCCTTATAACAAATATTTCATTCTTGTAACAAATGTTTCATTTCGACAAAGTATTTCATTCGTTCATTTCTGTAGTCAAACAAAATATTTCATTCTTATAACAAAATATTTCATTCATGTAACAAAATATTTCACTCATATATTTTTCCGTCGAGCGAAAAAGCGGGCCGGGCAAGTTTGACACAGGGCCGTACGAGTCTGACGTGGAGCGTCTTTTTTTGACAAAAAATGGTCATTTCAACTTTTTCGGAGGCCAACGAGAGGAGATGTTACAATTTGAGTTAGCTTTATGCACCGAATTCGATGCACAAAACATTACTCTATTGACAATGAAGGGAGACGCACACTTTTCTAATTTTCTCTAAATAGTAAGCAAAATATACAGGGATCCAAGATATTAAAATACTCCCGAAACACAATAATCCTCGTATTGCCATCATATTACTATTAAAGATAATTAAGAACATTCCAATGAGTTCATTATTGAAATAATTACCAAGTCAAAGATAATGTGATATATATGACACATTAATGGTGACCTTTGGCTTGTAGAGCAACAACCTAATCTGAGAAATAGCATAAGAATATTGCATCTTCAAGTACAGGTGCATGCACGCGGCAACTCTTTCAAGCTGGGGCAGTCATGAATGTAAATAGTGCGAAGGCGAGGAAGAAACGCGATCTGTTGTTGTTGCTGCCCCTCCTCATCATCATCGTCCCCATGATGATGTGGTGCCTCCCACTCCTCCAACTCTGTCATGTTAGTAAACTTCAATTTCTCTAATGATGGGAACCCCAGCATTTCGAACCCTCCCCCTCCTCCTTGACCCGGAGAGTAGCAGCCCATTCCTCGAGTCCCGCTACTGCCCCCCTCTCTGGCTATGGCCGGAGGGGGGGGGGGAGCTCCTGCTGCCCCTCCTGGTCCACCTGTCCTCCTGGCGTTCTCCCCCACCGATGCTGACCCCGACGTTCGGATGAGAAAATTGAGGTTCAACATCTTTTTTGTTTATTCCATCTCGTTAACTTATATTCTAAGGGTCTCTTTTTTTTTGAATTGAATAGCGTGTTTCACTCTGGACGGTCAAACAAGTCGCCCGAGGTCGAACAACCGGTACGTGTGTGAGGGGGGGAGATGTGAGCCCCACCTCCATTTCTCTCTCATCGTACACCATATCCTCGACAATTCTATTATCAAAGAGGCCCTAACAAAGTAGAACAAGATTGAGACAGGCGAAATCGGGTGACAATCGACGAATGTGTCACTCGGGCTTCGCCTATCTCATTAACAAAGAGGCCCCAGAGCTTCTCATTGTATTGAGTTTCAGTTGGGCAAACCTGTGATCATTGTGCCAACCTTAAAAAAGAAAAGGAATCACCATAGATAGGCATATCGTCGTCAAAATTTGACTTTAAATCACAAATTTAGATGACCAGTGGTTTAAACCGCTGATGCATTTTGCATAACTTTGGCGCCAGTTTCATCAAAAACAAACCCCAATTCAAAATTTATAACAGAGTTCACAGAAGAGAGATGATTATGGACAAGAGTAATGCTTTGTGCACCGATGCGCACCGAATTCGCTGCACAAAGCCAAATCCAATTGTAACATCTCCTGTCATTGGCCTCTCAAAAAGTTCAAATGATCATTTTCACTGTAAAAAGGACACTCCGCGTCAAACACGTACGGCCCTGTGTCAGACTCATCCAGTCCACTTTTTTGCTCGGCGAAAAAACACAGAAGTGAAATATTTTGTAGGACTGAAATATTTTACTATATGAATGAAACGTTTAGTATAGAGTTGAAACATTTTGTTAGGTTTTATTTTTATAACAAAATGTTTCATTTCCATAGTGTTTTATCCTTATAATAAATATTTCGTTCTTGTAACAAATATTCATTTCTTTAGTCAAATAAAATATTTCATTCTTATAACGAAACATTTCATTCATGTAACAAAATATTTCACTCCTATATTTTTTCGCCGAGCGAAAAAGTAGGCCGGACAGCTCTGACACATGGCCGTACGAGTCTGACGCGGAGCGTCCTTTTTTGACAAAAATAGTCATTTCAACTTTTGGGGAGGTTAATGAGAGGAGATGTTACAATTTAAGTTAGCTTTGTGCACCGAATTTGGTGCATAAAGCATTACTCTATGGACAATGAAGGGAGACACACACCTTTCTAATTATTCTCTAAATAGTAAGCAAAGTATACAGGGATCCAAGATATTAAAATACTCCCGAAACACAGTAATCCGCGTATTGCCATCGTATTGTTATTAAAGATAATTAAGAACATTCCAATGAGTTCAAGTGGAGGCATCTAGAACTTTGAATGGTAAAAGGCACATGGGAGACAAGTGGACTTCAAAGTCCAAGGTGGCTACCAACTTGTCCCCCCCTTGCCACCAAAGTCAATAGGGCGTCCCCTTCCCCTTATTTTTTATTTTAATTTTTATGGAATGGTCACATGCCATCCCAGCCCTCCATCTCACACCCTTAGATCCAACGGTGGAGGATGGATTAGATGGGTGACCTATATATGCTTGTATTTTTCCATTTTCATGAATTAATGCCATTTGAATCAAAGTAATTCTTGGAGCTCCAGCTTGGTGCGCCCCCTTCTCCTCTCCCTCTCCCCCTTGGATGCTATGAAGGCTTCCATTCTGAGGTGTGACTCCTCGTGTATCGGTTCCGACGATCGCCGCCGCCGCCACGAGCCGCTACCGCACCGCCAACACCATCAATGGAGTTCTGCCTGTGCAGTACCACAACAGCTTGTTCGAAATTCACAGGTCCTCCCCGAGCTCATTTGGCTACCAAATTTGGAGGAGTTGTTCCTGGGATGTTCCTCTCCACCCACAAAAATCAGGCTAGCATTCAGATCACGTTTGCTAATTTTTGATTTTCGTCACCCTTCCATTTCGGTTCTGCCAGAGTTCTGTCTAGGTTCACCTCCGTCCTGAGTTTCATGTCTTAGAGCCACTTTTTGATTTCTGTTAGTTCGCCCAATTTTACTGGGTGTTCCATCCATCCACCCCTTCATCCGACATTTTTCTCAATTTTTGATTCGCCCATCTCATATTTTCTAAAAATCGTTCTCAGACCCATCTACAGTTCTATCCACCTGTTCCCAGATCCGACCACCAGTCACCCCAAAAATCATAACAAATCGCAGCCACCTCCAAATCAAATTCTAAAAATAGTCCCAGTTCCGTGGTTTGATTCCCTACAACTCCTAAGAAGAGCTCAAGAGCTGAATCAAAGGTTTACTAGGCGGTCAACGGTGGTTCTCAGACAAGTTCCCTGCAGATCTGAGATTTCGGTTACTGTACAACTGGGACTTGTAAATTCAATAAAGTTCAGATCTGACCATATCCAGCAGATCTCTCTGGGTCTAGATTGAAGCATTTGAAGAGAGCTTTCCAACGATAGCTCATGCGTCCCGATCCGACGTCGGGATTGATCGCGGCGGCCGTTTTACCGGAGCGCGCGCCGGAAGACAGCAACCAAAATCCGTGGATTATTAGTTCAAGAGTTGGGAATCGGGGCCGATCGGCCCCGATCGGTGTTCCCGGCCGACCGCCGTCCGTGGAGGCGTGCCACCAGGGGTCCCCATCACAGTGGGTCTCACCCCCGCAGATCCGAGGACAGCGCCGTCCGTGGGCCCCGCGGGCCCGTAGAAGCTGCCGTTCGGAAAGCACGAAAACGCGAGTTCGGCAACGCCAGGCGACATCAAGATGCTGCCCGTCAACCCGAGTTGCGTGATTCCTGGACCCCACATGTGACCTTTTACCTCCCTGCGTGGAGTGGGTCGACTTAGTGTATTGCTGTAATCATTGTTAACCGGGAGTCCGTAAGTCGGCCGGGGTTGTCTTCGCCACGCCGGGTGCGTGGAGGTAATGGTCCGAACCTCTTGGCGTTCATTTGCTTAGCTAGTATATGGTCTTTTGCCGCTGCCGAGAGTGTAGGTACTAGCCCGTGTGTCCATGTCACCACTGTAAGAGTGAGAGTGACCTGTCCCGCGACTCGATCCGAGTCCGGAAGTTGAGTCGGACTACCCTTGACCTCCGCCGGTTCCTTAACCGCGCATGGTCCGCGCTTTCCCTCGCTTGGGACGACGAGTGAGCTCCACTTCTGTTAGCGACGTTTCGCCACTAGGAGCTCGTAGTGTCGGGCTTAGTGTCTCCCTGGTATGTGTTGCTGGTCGTGTCTTCATCTAGAGTCCGAGGGTGGCACCATATAGTGTCGTCTCCCGTGTCCGTCCCGCATCACAATGTATAGACTTTGGGCTGGCCAATGTATAGACTTTGAGCTGCAATGTACAGACTTTGAGCTGGCTGATGTATAGACTCTAATAAATGATGTATAGACTTTGAATTGCAGCCAATGGCCAACGTATGGACTCTGAGCTGCAGCCAATGGCCAATGTACAGATTTCTGAGCTGGCCAATGTGTAGACTTCAATAGACGATGTATAGACTCTGGGCTAATGAATACAGCCCATGTACAGACTTTGAACGGCCGATGTGTAGACTTCGTGTCGCAATAACCCGTCAACCTATAGACTTCGAGCCTTCCCCGGCGCACCCTCTTCTCCCTTCACCGGTACACCCTCCAATCATTGCCCCAGCGGTACACTTCCCTCAGCCCTTCTGCGGCACCCTCCTTAAGCCCTTCAACGGCACACATCTCCAGCCCTTCGCCGACACACTTTCCGCCCACCTTTCCTCAACGGTACACTCCCTTTAGCCCCCCTTTCAACCTGTCAAGGGTCAACTCTCCCCAAAGAATAATAATACATGAATGCATATGCACATATACATATATACGGGCATATAATGGCAGCACTGATAAGCTAATAAAAATCATGATGAATAAGTAAACCTGAACAGATCCGTATAAAAAAAATGATGATGAATAAAATAAGTGACAATAGTAATGATGATAATAAAAAGGGTAACAATGACAACGAGAAAGATGAGGGAAATCACCCGGAACAAATACGGAAAGGGGAATAAGCAATGGAGTAACAAGAACAACAATGACAAAACAATATAAGGTATTAATAATTCTACATTGCAGCCCCGTCTCCCCCGTGACCCGATGCTGGAGGAACAATAATGCCGCCCTTTCAGGCCGGGCCCGGGTCTTGGGAATTATCCTGACGCGGCCAAGCCCCGACCTAGTCTTGGGCCGACATCCCAATCAGACCGGATTCGTTTCTCGCCCCGGATCCCTTCCGAGCCGTTACTAAAAAAAAATTGTTGTCGCGTATTCGGCAGACATTCGAACGGGTCCACCCCGGTTTCCTTCGCGTTTCTATTACGGACCCATGTCCGAATATGAAAAGGGTCCACGAGTGACCGACATGGCTAATGGCTCGTATCTTGATGCGGACTTTAGTGTGATTTATTCCTACCCCTTTCTCGCGCAATTAGTTTTATTTCCTTCGGCCGCATGGCCCCTAATTTCGGTAATTAATCAAGGGTGTTCCCTCGTATGGGGGATGTAAATGACGTCGTGACCTTTATGGCATGACGGGATCTGATCCCGACACGAACCACACAATCGTCTGACGAATTCAGATCGAGCGCACCATGGGCTCTTCGGAGCCTGAACAAATTGTCACTTTGTGACTGGCACGCCCACGTACTTAATAGACGAAACACCCGCACCAGCGAATTTTAGTGCGTCCACAGGAGGCCAATGAGAAGAGATGTTACCATTTAAGTTAGCTTTGTGCACCGAATTCGGTGCACAAAACATTACTCTATGGACAATGAAGGGAGACACACACCTTTCTAATTATTCTCTAAATAGTAAGCAAAGTATACAGGGATCCAAGATATTAAAATACTCTCGAAACACAATAATCCTCGTATTGCCATCGTATTCTTATTAAAGATAATTAAGAACATTCCAATGAGTTCATTATTGAAATAATTATCAAGTCAAAGATAATGTGGTATATATGACACTTTAATGGTGACCTTTGGCTTGTAGAGCAACAACCTAATGTGGGAAATAGCATAAGAATATTGTAGTCAGAATTTCATAAACTGGACCTTTTCATAATGAGGGCAAGGATGTTATTTCGGTATGCACCGTAAGAGATCAATAGGCACTCACAAATGCAGTGCATCAGACTGGGATTATACCAACTCAAATAGAAAAATTCTACAAGCATGTAATAGTTTATTCTCAACTGGGCGTTGGGCTTAGGTTGCCAGCCCATGTTCAAACGGGCCAAGCTCAACGTTCACTAACTCAACCCATATTGGTTGAATATGGTCTGAGTTAAATGTGGCCTGGGCCCAAATTCGACTTTCGTTCCCCCCTCCCCCTGTCAACTAGACATGTAAACAGATCGAATACGGAGCGGAAAGTGTGATATCCGAATTCGTATCCGATTAATAATCGAATTATCCGTCGGATACTTTATTTGAATAATTATCGGATTAATATGAATTCGAACTCGATTCAAATTTTAAACGGATAATTACTATGCCTACTTAGAGGTGAGTCGTGTGAGCCGTGCGAGAGCGTTGTATGTTATTTTCTCAAGAAAAAGAAAGAGTGGAAGTTTTTTTTTATTTTGAGAGATGTTATCAAAAGATTAGACTTCATCTTAAAAAATAGGAGATAACTTACCAAATGGGTGTAAGTGGAGTTCTTATTTTTAAATTATATTTTCAGACGAAAAGGATAAAAAAGAGCTATCCAACAATATATTAAGATTTGAGTTAATTATATATAGAATATGTGTATTCTTAGATTTTTATCTAAGGGTTCATATTCTGTCGGATAATATCTAACACGGATATCTCAATATCCGAATTCGTATCCGATTAATAATCGGATATCTGATATCCGATTAAATTATCCGTGGAATATTTTATTCGGATAATTATCCGATTAAACGAATACGAATTCGAATTTAGTTCGAATTTTAAACGGATAATTTTAAACATTTTTAATGCTAAAATCCAACTTTAATGTTCCCATTTTCTGATAATGATCTTTCTTCTGGATTGCAGGTTCCTTAATTTATATAAGTAATTTTACTATGATATCTCTGTTTTCGTATAAATACATAGTAACTTTAGTCTCTCGAAGAGTGGTGTTAATTAACGGGACGCATGTGCTGCAGTTTCTACTGCTGTAAACGGATATATAAATGGATCTTTGCATGGCCTACTTTGGCGATCTGCCAATGCTCCTTCCCATGGGTGGGAGCGAGCTCAAGGGGGTGACGTAGGGTGCATGAACGACTGCATGGTCTCGAATTTGTATTGGGATGATGCTGGAAGAGGAAATTTTCATTTTAATTTTCAATTCTAATGTACGTCACTACAAGAAAATACGGTAATAGAGACGGTCAATATATATCTCTATTCTGTCGAACATTCACCCGTAGGTAGACGTTGCGATAGATTTCTGACACATTTTAGAATGATATGGACAGTCGATCATTTCTCGTCGCAAATCTCTCTCTCTCTCTCTCTCTCTCTCTCTCTATAAGAGTTTTTTTTGTCATTTCATCACATCAATTTAACCTTAACCATAGTTAAGTTAAATACTGTAGGCATCTCCTTAATTACCTTACGAAGACATATGGTGGGGGCTTATTCCTATAATAGAGCACATTTGACAGACTTTCAAGTAATTAGATGGATTGCGGAAATTTCTATGACAATAACTTAGCTGCATGTAGACGTGTTTACTCGTAGATCATGCATTTATGCAGTCAGTCATCCGTTCGCATGGGATGAACTTTGAATCGTCTAGCTAGGCTTTCAAAACCGGTATTACAAAAAACACTTTGTTCGTCGTTAAAGTTGTCTTCATCCATTTCTTTTATCTTTTAAACACTCTGTTCTTCGAAACTTGTATTACAATAAACTCGCTTCCCTTCCCTTCTTCATCTATCTTTGTCCTCTCTTTCGAAATTTTCATACATGAACACCGAGATAATGATCACCTATTTATCTTTCAGCAGGATTAAAACATGAGTAATGCTCACAATTCCATGAGTCAAATCTCTCGGCGCCCTCTCTTTACCTCGAAGAAGTGAAAATTTTAAGATTTTTTTACATGAAAATCTTTGTTAAATTAAAATTTATAAAAAATTTTATTCCTGAAAATATATTAATAGGTATATCGCTGTATAAATTTAAATTATATAAAAATATTATATTTATTTACATACATATTACTTATTTTTGTCAAAAATTTAAAAAAATTATGTTTAAATGACATTAATTTACATATTATTTGAATTAACATAATGATATAACTGTTAATATATTTTCAAAAATATTTTTTATAAATTTTAATTTAATAATAATTTTCATGCAAAATTCCCAAAATTTAAATGCAAGATCTGTCCAGACTCATTAGCCGAGTGAGACAAGGGGCTGAATGTGCTACATCCCTCAGTCCCCCATGTGCCACTTGTACCTCCATCGATATGGTGTCGGAGCTCAGGGCCTCATTTCTAACAGTAGCGCTCTCATGCACATATGATCAGACTTCGAAGGCATACTACAACAGTGGTCAATTGAGGGCAGCAACTAGCGTCTCCTCTGATCTGTTTCTAGCGACTTGTCAATCCTGGAGCACGTAAAGCCATGCACAGGAGATTTTGGACTCGTCTGGCATCTTAGGGTACGTATGCATATTCCGCCAATGTAAGCTCGTGGATTCTTACTGCTGTAAAACGGATAGAAATATAGTTACAGAGCATGATTAATTGAGCAGCACTGTTAACTTGGGAGGGTGGCCGCGATTGCTCTCCATAACGACGGTGGCAACTATTGGGATTCTATAAATGTGCGAAAGGCGAGTGAGGCTGAGAAGGTGGAGAGTGCGATGGAAGACACGCCCATGCTGCTTGCATCAGCGGGCCGGATGGAGTTCACGGGGGTGGTGAGGAAGGGCTTGTGGACTGCGGAAGAGGATCTCCTCCTGAAGAAATGCATCGAGAAATACGGCGAAAGGCATTGGCATCTAGTACCCAGCAGGGCAGGTATGTGCATGCATATTCCAGTGGGGGGGGGGGGCTCGGCTAGAGGCTGGAGGAGGGGGAACCAAGCGTGCAAATCTCTCTGTCTAGGAACTGGAGACAATCCAGAGAGAGAGAGAGAGAATGGTCTTGCATGGAGGTACGGGAGAGCCAAACGTCTAAAAATCTCTCTCTCTCTCTCTCTCTCTCTCTCTCTCTGTGTGTGTGTGTGTGTGTGTGTGTGTGATCTAGAGAGTCGTTACTCGTATGAACAGAGAAAAAACAGTTGCCTAGTTGAGTATTCTATGCCTTGTTTCGGGGTTGTCCATTTTATTTTCTCCTGCCACCATTCTCTGCCCCATAACTAAAACATCTGCAGGATTAAGACGGTGCCGGAAGAGCTGCCGCCTGAGGTGGTTGAACTACCTCAAGCCCAACATCAAGCGGGGGCCGTTCGACGAAGACGAAGTTGACCACATTATCGAACTCCACAGCCTCCTGGGGAACCGGTAACGACGTAATCACGGCCATGCTGTTCAAACAGTAGATTATATGAATTAGCGTAACAACACTGCACCTATCGATCCTTTACGTACGTTCCAGGTGGACGTTAATAGCAAGTAGACTACCGGGCAGGACGGCGAATGACATCAAGAACTTCTGGAATTCCCGGCTGGGCAAGCAAGTCGGTCCCGACTACTCGCAGGGCGTGGTTCACAACCGAGTTGCTGCAGCATCCAGCGATGTCGAGCTCAACCCCAGCGCCTTCACTGAGAATTCATATCCGCTGATCGAACAACCCAGCCAATGCATTAATCCCGCCGGCGCCATTAGAGGGACTCGGCCTGGTGTTTCTAGTACTCCCTCGTTTATCGTCAACCCTCAAGCTCAAATCCCACCTAAGCCCGCCTTTCTCGGGCCGATGAATGAAGCATGCCATGAAACAAACTACGTCGAGCCGCCCGCAACATACGGCGAGCCTGCCAAAGAGGCGCATCTCTTGTCATGGGTGAGGAATATTCTGCTAGGGGATGACGAAGGTGAAGGTGAAGAACAACAACAGCTGCAGCAGCAGCAATGGGAACAGGAGAATATCGTTTCGTTTCCTAGCAGCAGCGAAGCGGGCGGAGTTCTAGAGCTCGTTGCCATGTCGACCCCATGGGATCGAGTTGGAGGACAATATTAATCTTGGGTGCCCATCTCCCGTAGGTCTGCTGCAGGAGGCTGACGTCCACCGGCAAACTAAGGCGCGGAATTAATGTCTTTCTTATGGTACGTAGTTGATACACCGCCAAAAAAGTTAATTTTGTTGACAAGATTTTGGCGGTAGGTACGAGAGTTTCACTAGAAACTTCATGCCGATGGCTGAGATGCATGGTGTGATCAGACTGCAAAGTATGATCAGCTATATATTACAAGCAACTCCATCAAAGTCGAAAAAGGAATTAATTAACTGGGCATTTCTACCAAACAAAAGCTCCAAGGAAAATAAAAAAAAATGTTCCAAGGTGGTTGCCAATAGAAATGATCAGGAAGGGGTACTTGTAACATGCATTTTATAGTCAGATATGTGTTAATTTGGAGGGTAAAATGATAAAGGAAACATATTTAATTTCTTCTGACTATATTTTTAGTCATAAAAGTTAAAACTCATCAAAAATGATCATCTAAATGAGGGGCTCTAATTGTGAGATGCTAGGTGTGGTGGTAGGGGTTCAGCAGCCATAAATGGTGAACAAATTAAACATGAAGGGAGAGGGAGAGAAAGAGAAGGAGAGGAAAGGAGGGGGGAGGTGGAGCGGGGGATTGCTAGCGGGAGAGTGGTTGAGAGAAAAAAGAGAGAGTAGGAAGGAAATGTTTCGTTGTACACTAGGGAAATAAAATAGGTACAACGCATGTACGTTTATCGTGGCAGATAACACTACACTACAGAGTGACTACAGAGAGAGAGGGGGGGGGGAAGGTGTTCGTTACTGAACAATGCATGAGACTTACATGTGTTTGTGTGTTTGTGTAGTGTGTGTATGTGTGTGTGTGTGTGTGTGTGTGTGTGTGTGTGTGTGTGTGTGTGTGTGTGTGTGTGTGTGAGAGAGAGAGAGAGAGAGAGAGAGAGATGGGAGAAAGTTGATGTACGTGTGTGTGTGTGTGAGAGAGAGAGAGATGGGAGAAAGTTGAGTGTGTGTGTGTGAGAGAGAGAGAGAGAGAGAGAAGATGATGATGTGCAGTTCCAATCTTATAAGAAGAGACAAACATAGGTGTAGAATAGTTTTGAAAATATTTGTCACTTTCATTTTATTTCTTAACGTTCACACGTGGGTTTAAAAGGTAAAAAATTGAACCCTAACAATGGATAAAGTATTGGATTCCACAGCCTTAACCACTTTTTGTATATATGAACATTGTTCAATCTTCATATCATTTCGAATACTAGGTGATTACGATTTTCTTCTTTCTTTTTGTTTTTCACATCTTGGGATGATTGATTTTTACTATAACATTGTACTCTAGCTATTGCAGGCCCAACAAGTCCAAGAAATATTTTGAACGAACTAAACACAGTGTAGACTGTAGAGGTCCTTATAGTTACCCCATCTCCTTTAAATTTTTAAATGATGTTTATGGAATTTAAAAAGAATCCAATAGAGATCTTGTCAACTTCTAAAATTACACAGGTATATATATATATATACATATATATATATATATATATCATATATGTGATCCTGATGAGTTATTGAGATAGGCACTCTCTTTCACCTAAGAATTCAAATTTTTGTTAACATACTACTTTTTATATATTAGTGTGTATTTAGATAGAGAGAGAGAGGGGGAGAGAGAGATCGAGAGAGAGGAGGTAGTGTTGTGCTAGTAGGTGCTAGAGCAAATGAGTGCTATATATGTGAAGATGCCTCAAAATTGGTGACCTGATCTAGTTCCAGTCTTCCAGATATTTGAGGTTCCTATAAAATCCAACTTTTCATAATAAAACTATTATTGGAGGATTCCATAATTAATTAAGTAAACATTGGGCTTCTGCTATAGTGACACTAAAGTCACTCCATCCCCGACTCAATCATCATCATCCATGAAGAGAGAAAGAGAGAGAGAGAGTGGTGTGATATAAGGTCCTAGACAAAAATACTATGATACATGTGATGGTGACTAAAATTGATCGTCTAATCTACTTCCATATGCTTAAGGTTCCAAACCCAATTCATCCTAATAGCATCATCCATATATGATTTCACAAGTAAACAATAGGATTATACTTTTGTGACATTGCGGTCACTCCATCCCCAAGTATATTGTTACTATCCATGAAGAGAGAAAAATATATAAAGAGAGATATTGGTGTGATAGAAGGTGCCGGAGAAAATGGTTGTCCTACATCTAATGGGTGACTGTTAACATTATCCATCGGATATGCTTCCAGATGCTCAGGGTTCCTTGAATGCTCCAAATCCTTATAATAGCACTATCTTTTGAAGATTCCATGGGTAAACAGTCGGCTTCTATGTTCTAACAATACGATCACTCTTTCCTTACAATATCGCCATCATTCATGAAAAGAGCATGAGTCCTTGTCGTGAAGGAAAATGCCAACATCCAAGACCTCAACGCGTACACCCCTTTTAGAGTACTATGAAAACTATAACATTAGGTTATTTCTAAGGGATATACTTCCAATGGTGAAATGCATTTACTTGACCACATCCTCCACCCTCCTCCACATTCATATGATTGACATCAATGATATGAAAATGATGACAAATGGCTACAGTGGATCACCTATCTTTTTGTGCTAAGCTTGCGACAACATCCAAGACTTCAACTCCTCTATTTTAGAGCAATATGAAAAGTACAACATTAGGATATTTCATAGGGTCCTACTTCTCATGGTGAAAGGTATTCACTTGACCATATCCTCAACCCTCCACTACACTCGTATGATTGACAGCAAAGATGAAAATGATGACAAACAGTAGCAGTGGATCCTTTGTCTTTTTGTGCTAAGCTTACGACAACATCCAAGTCTTCAACTCCTCTATTTTAGAGCAATATGAAAACTACAACATTAGGTGATTTCATAGGGACCTACTTATCATGATGAAATCTATTCACTTGTCTATATCCTCCACCCACCACTACATTCGTATGATTGACAGCAAAGATGAAAATGATGACAAACGGTAGCAGTAGATCCTCTGTCTTTTTGTGCTAAGCTTATGACAGTGTCACATGACATGCTAGTGATGTGATGTCTATATATGAAAAAAAAAGGAGGGCAATGATTTATAGGCAAATAATTGTAAGAGTGAATTTAATTGTCATGTCTTATATAAAATGTTAATTTATTTATCATAACTATATACAAAAGGTAACAATATTTATGCCACGAAGCGGATGCTAGATGTTGCTACTTTAGCATGTTTTCCAATGGTTATGAGTCATGAGGTCTAGAAGAGCATGTTTAAGAAAGCGAACAAGTCTAAATGAATTGGCATGTGTGTCATAGGAAAGTCATATTTGTTTCACACATATGTTTTGTGTCTCATGGTCATGACAATTACATTGAGATGACTATGATGTGATCATAAGCACAAACATAGTTTGAGAGGTCAAAGTGTAGATCTATATTTTACTAAGAGATCAGATGAAATTGACTAAGTGTGAACATGTGTTTTGGGGTGCAAGGCGAGATACGGAGTTGTAGTGTTTTGTTAATTAGGTGATAGTGATTTAATATAACACTCCTCACTTACAACCTTTTGGTCTGGTCGCACATTTCATTTTCTATATGAAAGTAAGTGGAAGATGACATATGTTAGAGAGACTTGATATTATCCAATGTGTCTGAGTTGGAGATGATGACATGTGACCATCACATTCGATAAAGCCCTAAGAGTCTAATAAGTTGGTCTCTCTTATCTCTTTTGAATTATGACTCTAGGACCAAAGTGGTCCTAGAAATATGTATCCCTAGGAGACTCGGGATTTGGTTAGATTGTGCTCTCTCCCTCCTCTCTTCTCTCTCCTCAGTGCTATCACTTGTGACCTTAGGACTTGGCCTGAGGAACTACGTGAGAGACTCTAGTAGCCTAGCCACTATGATGAGGAGGTCTCTATTATGTGCCCATAGGGATCATCTTATGAATCTTGTTAGACTAGCTAGTGGATCCATTCTTCCACTTCCACTAAAGGTACATGACCTTATCTCGAATACCAACAATTGACAACAAACTCCAATTCATAATTTGTGAAAAAGTTCACGAAAGAGATATGATTATGGACAATGAAGGGAGACAAACACCTTTTCTCTCTTAATAGTAAGCAAAATATATACGGATCCAAGATATTAGAATACTCTCGAAACACAATAATATTCATATTGGCATCGAATTACTATTAATGATAGTGAAGAACATTCCAATGTGTTCATTGTTGGAACTAATTACCAAGCCATAGATAATTTGGTACGGCACATTAATGGTTTTATAGAGCAACCAACCAATGTGCAAAATGGCACAAGGATATTGCACCATCAAGTAAGATTTTTCTAAACTGCGCCTATTGATAATGAAAGAAAGGGTGATTATTTCAGAATGGGATTATAGCAACTCAAACAGAAAAAAAAAAGGATAAACATATACAAGTTTTATTCTCAACTGGGTGTAGGGCTTGGGTGGGCCAGGCCATGGCCAAATCTGACCCAGCTAGAGCTGTCATGATTTTGGCCCAGGCCATGTCCAAATCTAACCCAACCTGCACCAACCCAACCCCTATTCGTTGAATATGGGCTGAGTTAATTGTGGCCTGGGCTGTTTGTTTGAGTAAGCCTAAATTCAACTTTGCTCTTCTCTCTCAACCCCCCCCTCTCGTCCCCAACCGAGGCCCAATATCGTTGCTCTCATCATTTTTCCTAAAAAATGGGAATAAAAATATAATATAGAATTACGTAGAAAATAAAAATAATATTTCTAAACTATCCGTCTTGATTTCAATGGGACAATATTAAGATTCAGTCTTTATATGATTTCTAATGGACATATAACACACACACACACACAAATCACAGGACATTCTCCTGCGCCCTGTAATGGTGCTTAGGTCCCTGGCGTTGCCTTTTTTTTTCAAGTAAATATTTTTAAATTTTTTTAATTTTAAAAATAATTAAAATAATTTTTAAAATATTTTAAATTGAGATGCAAATCACGTCACTATTAGATTACCTATAAATAAAAAAAATCCGATCAAATGAATGGTGTTAGACTCACTCTTTTAAAAACCAATTCATTTTATTTTAAATTTTTTAAATAATCAAATGATGACGTGATATATACTTCAAGATAAAATATTTTGAGAATTACTTTAAAAATTCTAAAAAATAATAAAATTAAAAATGCTGTACACCCAGAATATTCCACGGGCGTGAGTGTGTGTGTGCGACGAGTCAAACTCTTTTTTTTCGACGTTAACCTGTGTTTTACAATTTTTAAACCCCCCACGCGTACAGTGCACCCCCTTTCGGCTGTTTACGTTTTTTCAAGTGAGCCGCCGTATCTTTGATTGGGCAGTTGAGGTGCCGGGGCACATTTCATGAGCCGTTCGATCACCTAGATCAAACGGCCCTCCAGCGCCCAACCTTTTTTCTTTTTTGTCCATTTAACCCCCCGTGTTTCTTAAGCTGTTCTGCAAACCCGATCCTTCACGGTGCGATGCCCTGCGGTGCATCATCAAGGCCATTCTCTGATCGAGATTTACCAAAAAGAGATTATGAGAAGGCAGAGGTTTTTAATGATAAAATCCAACTTTAAAGATCCCATTTTCGGATAATGATTTTTTTTTCTGGACTACAGGTCCTTTCTTATATGGTTTTTTGTGAGGGACAACATTATTACCATTTAAAAATATTATCTCTTGATTTAAAAGTTATTTTTAAAATTTAGAGAGATATAGACACAATAAATAGTTGTGTCACATTTCATTATCCGTTTTTATCTTTTATAAATAAAATATAATCATATATACAAATATATAATATATATAATATGAGGTATATATACTGTATTAGTATAGGGATGATATATGGAAGGAGAAATTTTGGTTTCTATATTCAGTTTCGATTTGGAAGTGGAGACTTTCGTTCCGTTTCCAATTTAGAAGTGACAGTGGATATGAAAACACTCATTTCCATTTTTCCAATAATCCTTATGAGAAATTGAAATAGAAATGGAAAATGTCATTTCTATTTTAGTTTCTAACCCATTTTTCCACTCTAATAATCAGATAATTGATTAAGGTGGGAGATATGGCCGGAGAGGGGAATAGGAGGAATTCCAAGTCCATCCCTTCCGGTGGGTTGCCATGCTTTGCTGCTGCAGAATAGCAGAAGCTAGTTGCCTTTTCACTACTTCGGAACACCGTGAACAAGTTAGTACATGCATTGATACATGCGATAAAAGATACAACAGCCGTATGCCTACCAGCTATGTAATCATATATGCACAGAACTGGAACTACCTCCTTGGAACTCAAAATTTGATATGAGAAGACCAGCTTCTCTCTTCTGGGTGGCCTCGTAGGAAAAAGAATATTGCTGCAAAATTGTCCGGGAACAGCCTTGCCGGGCATCCTTTGTCATTGTACACGTTCTAACAAGGTGTATCCTGTGCACAACAAATCCAACGAGGTGATCAAGTAATTAGAAACAACAGCATTGCATCCAACTTACGGTGCCGGCAACTCAAGTCGCCGGACTAGAAGTTGAGCTGATGGAAGTTCACGCAGGTGAGGCGTGGAAGCTCAACATTTGTTGCATCAATCGTCGGAATGGCCTTCGATGTGTCCTCTGAGAGGAGAATGGAATGCTGCAAGAAAGCGAACAATAAGAGAAGATTTGTAGCAAACATCAGGCACTCTTCACCCGATGCATGGAACATATTAACAAATAATCACAACTTGCATTAACAAAGGGGACAACAGCCAGGTAGCACATAAAGCTGTGATTCGGTGAAGACATTTATTTGCGGACAGCTGTGTCACTCGTGCCTGACACTCTATCTTAAGGCACTGTTTGGGAATGTGGGTTAAAAAGGTAATTCTTTAAAAAATATATATTTTAAGAAGGCAAAGTCAATACGCGTGCGTGTGTGATATAAGATAAGGTCTAAAGAACCCACAAGTTTAAATTGTCCAACTACTAAGAATGTACACAAGATAGTCAAGAGTCCCAAATAAAAGTAAATGAAAATTTTTTCATCTTCCAATGTGAGACAAACACATAAGAACTCAAACTTTGAAAATTTTAAAATATTAAATCTAACCGTGCCAACCTTAAAAAAGAAAAGGAACCACCATAGATAGCCATATCGTCGTCAAAATTTGACTTTAAAACGCAAATGGATGATCATCGGTTCCGATGCATTTTGCATGACTTTGGCGCCAGTTTCATCGGAAACAAACCCCAATTCAAAATTTATAACACCGTTCACACAAAAGAGGGATGATTAATTATGGACAATGAAGAGAGACACACACCTTTCTAATTTTTCTCTAAATAGTAAGCAAAATATACAAGGATCCAAGATATTGAAATACTCCCGGAGCACAATAATCTTCATATTGCCATCGTATTACTATTAAAGATAATGAAGAACATTCCAATGAGTTCATTATCGAACTAATTACCAAGTCAAAGATAATTTGATATATATGACATATTAATGGTGACCTTTGGCTTGTAGAACAACAACCTAATGTGGGAAATAGCATAAGGATATTGCATCATCAAGTACAGGTGCATGGAGTCAGAATTTCATAAACTGGGCCTATTCATAATGAGGGCAAGTATGATTATTTCGGTATGCACCGTAGTCACTCACAAATGCAGTGCATAAGACACGGATTATACCAACTCAAATAGAAAAATTGGATAAGCATGTACAATATTATGCTGAACTGGGCGTTGGGCTTGGGTTGCCAGCCCATGTTCAAACCCGGCCCAGCAGTAGTTATATTAATTTGGACTGGTCACGCCAGAGTAGATCTACAACAGGTGGGTCTAAATTGTGTCAACTTGTCTCAAATTTTGGACAAATTAGGCCGAAATTAGGTTGACCCAATTTTTAATTTGGATTACTCTCTCTCTCTCTCTCTCTATCTCTCTCCCTCTGTGTGTGTGTGTGTGTGTGTGTGTGTGTGTGTGTGTGTGTGTGTGTGTGTGTGTGTGTGTGTGGAGATGATCTAGAGAGTCGTTACTCGTATGAACAGAGAAAAAACAGTTGCCTAGTTGAGTATTCTATGCCTTGTTTCGGGGTTGTCCATTTTATTTTCTCCTGCCACCATTCTCTGCCCCATAACTAAAACATCTGCAGGATTAAGACGGTGCCGGAAGAGCTGCCGCCTGAGGTGGTTGAACTACCTCAAGCCCAACATCAAGCGGGGGCCGTTCGACGAAGACGAAGTTGACCACATTATCGAACTCCACAGCCTCCTGGGGAACCGGTAACGACGTAATCACGGCCATGCTGTTCAAACAGTAGATTATATGAATTAGCGTAACAACACTGCACCTATCGATCCTTTACGTACGTTCCAGGTGGACGTTAATAGCAAGTAGACTACCGGGCAGGACGGCGAATGACATCAAGAACTTCTGGAATTCCCGGCTGGGCAAGCAAGTCGGTCCCGACTACTCGCAGGGCGTGGTTCACAACCGAGTTGCTGCAGCATCCAGCGATGTCGAGCTCAACCCCAGCGCCTTCACTGAGAATTCATATCCGCTGATCGAACAACCCAGCCAATGCATTAATCCCGCCGGCGCCATTAGAGGGACTCGGCCTGGTGTTTCTAGTACTCCCTCGTTTATCGTCAACCCTCAAGCTCAAATCCCACCTAAGCCCGCCTTTCTCGGGCCGATGAATGAAGCATGCCATGAAACAAACTACGTCGAGCCGCCCGCAACATACGGCGAGCCTGCCAAAGAGGCGCATCTCTTGTCATGGGTGAGGAATATTCTGCTAGGGGATGACGAAGGTGAAGGTGAAGAACAACAACAGCTGCAGCAGCAGCAATGGGAACAGGAGAATATCGTTTCGTTTCCTAGCAGCAGCGAAGCGGGCGGAGTTCTAGAGCTCGTTGCCATGTCGACCCCATGGGATCGAGTTGGAGGACAATATTAATCTTGGGTGCCCATCTCCCGTAGGTCTGCTGCAGGAGGCTGACGTCCACCGGCAAACTAAGGCGCGGAATTAATGTCTTTCTTATGGTACGTAGTTGATACACCGCCAAAAAAGTTAATTTTGTTGACAAGATTTTGGCGGTAGGTACGAGAGTTTCACTAGAAACTTCATGCCGATGGCTGAGATGCATGGTGTGATCAGACTGCAAAGTATGATCAGCTATATATTACAAGCAACTCCATCAAAGTCGAAAAAGGAATTAATTAACTGGGCATTTCTACCAAACAAAAGCTCCAAGGAAAATAAAAAAAAATGTTCCAAGGTGGTTGCCAATAGAAATGATCAGGAAGGGGTACTTGTAACATGCATTTTATAGTCAGATATGTGTTAATTTGGAGGGTAAAATGATAAAGGAAACATATTTAATTTCTTCTGACTATATTTTTAGTCATAAAAGTTAAAACTCATCAAAAATGATCATCTAAATGAGGGGCTCTAATTGTGAGATGCTAGGTGTGGTGGTAGGGGTTCAGCAGCCATAAATGGTGAACAAATTAAACATGAAGGGAGAGGGAGAGAAAGAGAAGGAGAGGAAAGGAGGGGGGAGGTGGAGCGGGGGATTGCTAGCGGGAGAGTGGTTGAGAGAAAAAAGAGAGAGTAGGAAGGAAATGTTTCGTTGTACACTAGGGAAATAAAATAGGTACAACGCATGTACGTTTATCGTGGCAGATAACACTACACTACAGAGTGACTACAGAGAGAGAGGGGGGGGGGAAGGTGTTCGTTACTGAACAATGCATGAGACTTACATGTGTTTGTGTGTTTGTGTAGTGTGTGTATGTGTGTGTGTGTGTGTGTGTGTGTGTGTGTGTGTGTGTGTGTGTGTGTGTGTGTGAGAGAGAGAGAGAGAGAGAGAGAGAGAGATGGGAGAAAGTTGATGTACGTGTGTGTGTGTGTGAGAGAGAGAGAGATGGGAGAAAGTTGAGTGTGTGTGTGTGAGAGAGAGAGAGAGAGAGAGAAGATGATGATGTGCAGTTCCAATCTTATAAGAAGAGACAAACATAGGTGTAGAATAGTTTTGAAAATATTTGTCACTTTCATTTTATTTCTTAACGTTCACACGTGGGTTTAAAAGGTAAAAAATTGAACCCTAACAATGGATAAAGTATTGGATTCCACAGCCTTAACCACTTTTTGTATATATGAACATTGTTCAATCTTCATATCATTTCGAATACTAGGTGATTACGATTTTCTTCTTTCTTTTTGTTTTTCACATCTTGGGATGATTGATTTTTACTATAACATTGTACTCTAGCTATTGCAGGCCCAACAAGTCCAAGAAATATTTTGAACGAACTAAACACAGTGTAGACTGTAGAGGTCCTTATAGTTACCCCATCTCCTTTAAATTTTTAAATGATGTTTATGGAATTTAAAAAGAATCCAATAGAGATCTTGTCAACTTCTAAAATTACACAGGTATATATATATATATACATATATATATATATATATATCATATATGTGATCCTGATGAGTTATTGAGATAGGCACTCTCTTTCACCTAAGAATTCAAAATTTTGTTAACATACTACTTTTTATATATTAGTGTGTATTTAGATAGAGAGAGAGAGGGGGGAGAGAGAGAGAGAGGAGGTAGTGTTGTGCTAGTAGGTGCTAGAGCAAATGAGTGCTATATATGTGAAGATGCCTCAAAATTGGTGAATATATATATATATATATATATATATATATATATATATATATATATATATATCATACATGTGATCCTGATGAGTTATTGAGATAGGCACTCTCTTTCACCTAAGAATTCAAAATTTTGTTAACATACTACTTTTTATATATTAGTGTGTATTTAGACAGAGAGAGAGAGGGGGGAGAGAGAGAGAGAGGAGGTAGTGTTGTGCTAGTAGGTGCTAGAGCAAATGAGTGCTATATATGTGAAGATGCCTCAAAATTGGTGACCTGATCTAGTTCCAGTCTTCCAGATATTTGAGGTTCCTATAAAATCCAACTTTTCATAATAAAACTATTATTGGAGGATTCCATAAGTAAACATTGGGCTTCTGCTATAGTGACACTAAAGTCACTCCACCCCTGACTCAATCATCATCATCCATGAAGAGAGAAAGAGAGAGAGAGAGTGGTGTGATATAAGGTCCTAGACAAAAATACTATGATACATGTGATGGTGACTAAAATTGATCGTCTAATCTACTTCCATATGCTTAAGGTTCCAAACCCAATTCATCCTAATAGCATCATCCATATATGATTTCACAAGTAAACAATAGGATTATACTTTTGTGACATTGCGGTCACTCCATCCCCAAGTATATTGTTACTATCCATGAAGAGAGAAAAATATATAAAGAGAGAGATATTGGTGTGATAGAAGGTGCCGGAGAAAATGGTTGTCCTACATCTAATGGGTGACTGTTAACATTATCCATCGGATATGCTTCCAGATGCTCAGGGTTCCTTGAATGCTCCAAATCCTTATAATAGCACTATCTTTTGAAGATTCCATGGGTAAACAGTCGGCTTCTATGTTCTAACAATACGATCACTCTTTCCTTACAATATCGCCATCATTCATGAAAAGAGCATGAGTCCTTGTCGTGAAGGAAAATGCCAACATCCAAGACCTCAACGCGTACACCCCTTTTAGAGTACTATGAAAACTATAACATTAGGTTATTTCTAAGGGATATACTTCCAATGGTGAAATGCATTTACTTGACCACATCCTCCACCCTCCTCCACATTCATATGATTGACATCAATGATATGAAAATGATGACAAATGGCTACAGTGGATCACCTATCTTTTTGTGCTAAGCTTGCGACAACATCCAAGACTTCAACTCCTCTATTTTAGAGCAATATGAAAAGTACAACATTAGGATATTTCATAGGGTCCTACTTCTCATGGTGAAAGGTATTCACTTGACCATATCCTCAACCCTCCACTACACTCGTATGATTGACAGCAAAGATGAAAATGATGACAAACAGTAGCAGTGGATCCTTTGTCTTTTTGTGCTAAGCTTACGACAACATCCAAGTCTTCAACTCCTCTATTTTAGAGCAATATGAAAACTACAACATTAGGTGATTTCATAGGGACCTACTTATCATGATGAAATCTATTCACTTGTCTATATCCTCCACCCACCACTACATTCGTATGATTGACAGCAAAGATGAAAATGATGACAAACGGTAGCAGTAGATCCTCTGTCTTTTTGTGCTAAGCTTATGACAGTGTCACATGACATGCTAGTGATGTGATGTCTATATATGAAAAAAAAAGGAGGGCAATGATTTATAGGCAAATAATTGTAAGAGTGAATTTAATTGTCATGTCTTATATAAAATGTTAATTTTATTTATCATAACTATATACAAAAGGTAACAATATTTATGCCACGAAGCGGATGCTAGATGTTGCTACTTTAGCATGTTTTCCAATGGTTATGAGTCATGAGGTCTAGAAGAGCATGTTTAAGAAAGCGAACAAGTCTAAATGAATTGGCATGTGTGTCATAGGAAAAGTCATATTTGTTTCACACATATGTTTTGTGTCTCATGGTCATGACAATTACATTGAGATGACTATGATGTGATCATAAGCACAAACATAGTTTGAGAGGTCAAAGTGTAGATCTATATTTTACTAAGAGATCAGATGAAATTGACTAAGTGTGAACATGTGTTTTGGGGTGCAAGGCGAGATACGGAGTTGTAGTGTTTTGTTAATTAGGTGATAGTGATTTAATATAACACTCCTCACTTACAACCTTTTGGTCTGGTCGCACATTTCATTTTCTATATGAAAGTAAGTGGAAGATGACATATGTTAGAGAGACTTGATATTATCCAATGTGTCTGAGTTGGAGATGATGACATGTGACCATCACATTCGATAAAGCCCTAAGAGTCTAATAAGTTGGTCTCTCTTATCTCTTTTGAATTATGACTCTAGGACCAAAGTGGTCCTAGAAATATGTATCCCTAGGAGACTCGGGATTTGGTTAGATTGTGCTCTCTCCCTCCTCTCTTCTCTCTCCTCAGTGCTATCACTTGTGACCTTAGGACTTGGCCTGAGGAACTACGTGAGAGACTCTAGTAGCCTAGCCACTATGATGAGGAGGTCTCTATTATGTGCCCATAGGGATCATCTTATGAATCTTGTTAGACTAGCTAGTGGATCCATTCTTCCACTTCCACTAAAGGTACATGACCTTATCTCGAATACCAACAATTGACAACAAACTCCAATTCATAATTTGTGAAAAAGTTCACGAAAGAGATATGATTATGGACAATGAAGGGAGACAAACACCTTTTCTCTCTTAATAGTAAGCAAAATATATACGGATCCAAGATATTAGAATACTCTCGAAACACAATAATATTCATATTGGCATCGAATTACTATTAATGATAGTGAAGAACATTCCAATGTGTTCATTGTTGGAACTAATTACCAAGCCATAGATAATTTGGTACGGCACATTAATGGTTTTATAGAGCAACCAACCAATGTGCAAAATGGCACAAGGATATTGCACCATCAAGTAAGATTTTTCTAAACTGCGCCTATTGATAATGAAAGAAAGGGTGATTATTTCAGAATGGGATTATAGCAACTCAAACAGAAAAAAAAAAAGGATAAACATATACAAGTTTTATTCTCAACTGGGTGTAGGGCTTGGGTGGGCCAGGCCATGGCCAAATCTGACCCAGCTAGAGCTGTCATGATTTTGGCCCAGGCCATGTCCAAATCTAACCCAACCTGCACCAACCCAACCCCTATTCGTTGAATATGGGCTGAGTTAATTGTGGCCTGGGCTGTTTGTTTGAGTAAGCCTAAATTCAACTTTGCTCTTCTCTCTCAACCCCCCCCTCTCGTCCCCAACCGAGGCCCAATATCGTTGCTCTCATCATTTTTCCTAAAAAATGGGAATAAAAATATAATATAGAATTACGTAGAAAATAAAAATAATATTTCTAAACTATCCGTCTTGATTTCAATGGGACAATATTAAGATTCAGTCTTTATATGATTTCTAATGGACATATAACACACACACACACACAAATCACAGGACATTCTCCTGCGCCCTGTAATGGTGCTTAGGTCCCTGGCGTTGCCTTTTTTTTTCAAGTAAATATTTTTAAATTTTTTTAATTTTTAAAAATAATTAAAATAATTTTTAAAATATTTTAAATTGAGATGCAAATCACGTCACTATTAGATTACCTATAAATAAAAAAAATCCGATCAAATGAATGGTGTTAGACTCACTCTTTTAAAAACCAATTCATTTTATTTTAAATTTTTTAAATAATCAAATGATGACGTGATATATACTTCAAGATAAAATATTTTGAGAATTACTTTAAAAATTCTAAAAAATAATAAAATTAAAAATGCTGTACACCCAGAATATTCCACGGGCGTGAGTGTGTGTGTGCGACGAGTCAAACTCTTTTTTTTCGACGTTAACCTGTGTTTTACAATTTTTAAACCCCCCACGCGTACAGTGCACCCCCTTTCGGCTGTTTACGTTTTTTCAAGTGAGCCGCCGTATCTTTGATTGGGCAGTTGAGGTGCCGGGGCACATTTCATGAGCCGTTCGATCACCTAGATCAAACGGCCCTCCAGCGCCCAACCTTTTTTCTTTTTTGTCCATTTAACCCCCCGTGTTTCTTAAGCTGTTCTGCAAACCCGATCCTTCACGGTGCGATGCCCTGCGGTGCATCATCAAGGCCATTCTCTGATCGAGATTTACCAAAAAGAGATTATGAGAAGGCAGAGGTTTTTAATGATAAAATCCAACTTTAAAGATCCCATTTTCGGATAATGATTTTTTTTTCTGGACTACAGGTCCTTTCTTATATGGTTTTTTGTGAGGGACAACATTATTACCATTTAAAAATATTATCTCTTGATTTAAAAGTTATTTTTAAAATTTAGAGAGATATAGACACAATAAATAGTTGTGTCACATTTCATTATCCGTTTTTATCTTTTATAAATAAAATATAATCATATATACAAATATATAATATATATAATATGAGGTATATATACTGTATTAGTATAGGGATGATATATGGAAGGAGAAATTTTGGTTTCTATATTCAGTTTCGATTTGGAAGTGGAGACTTTCGTTCCGTTTCCAATTTAGAAGTGACAGTGGATATGAAAACACTCATTTCCATTTTTCCAATAATCCTTATGAGAAATTGAAATAGAAATGGAAAATGTCATTTCTATTTTAGTTTCTAACCCATTTTTCCACTCTAATAATCAGATAATTGATTAAGGTGGGAGATATGGCCGGAGAGGGGAATAGGAGGAATTCCAAGTCCATCCCTTCCGGTGGGTTGCCATGCTTTGCTGCTGCAGAATAGCAGAAGCTAGTTGCCTTTTCACTACTTCGGAACACCGTGAACAAGTTAGTACATGCATTGATACATGCGATAAAAGATACAACAGCCGTATGCCTACCAGCTATGTAATCATATATGCACAGAACTGGAACTACCTCCTTGGAACTCAAAATTTGATATGAGAAGACCAGCTTCTCTCTTCTGGGTGGCCTCGTAGGAAAAAGAATATTGCTGCAAAATTGTCCGGGAACAGCCTTGCCGGGCATCCTTTGTCATTGTACACGTTCTAACAAGGTGTATCCTGTGCACAACAAATCCAACGAGGTGATCAAGTAATTAGAAACAACAGCATTGCATCCAACTTACGGTGCCGGCAACTCAAGTCGCCGGACTAGAAGTTGAGCTGATGGAAGTTCACGCAGGTGAGGCGTGGAAGCTCAACATTTGTTGCATCAATCGTCGGAATGGCCTTCGATGTGTCCTCTGAGAGGAGAATGGAATGCTGCAAGAAAGCGAACAATAAGAGAAGATTTGTAGCAAACATCAGGCACTCTTCACCCGATGCATGGAACATATTAACAAATAATCACAACTTGCATTAACAAAGGGGACAACAGCCAGGTAGCACATAAAGCTGTGATTCGGTGAAGACATTTATTTGCGGACAGCTGTGTCACTCGTGCCTGACACTCTATCTTAAGGCACTGTTTGGGAATGTGGGTTAAAAAGGTAATTCTTTAAAAAATATATATTTTAAGAAGGCAAAGTCAATACGCGTGCGTGTGTGATATAAGATAAGGTCTAAAGAACTCACAAGTTTAAATTGTCCAACTACTAAGAATGTACACAAGATAGTCAAGAGTCCCAAATAAAAGTAAATGAAAATTTTTTCATCTTCCAATGTGAGACAAACACATAAGAACTCAAACTTTGAAAATTTTAAAATATTAAATCTAACCGTGCCAACCTTAAAAAAGAAAAGGAACCACCATAGATAGCCATATCGTCGTCAAAATTTGACTTTAAAACGCAAATGGATGATCATCGGTTCCGATGCATTTTGCATGACTTTGGCGCCAGTTTCATCGGAAACAAACCCCAATTCAAAATTTATAACACCGTTCACACAAAAGAGGGATGATTAATTATGGACAATGAAGAGAGACACACACCTTTCTAATTTTTCTCTAAATAGTAAGCAAAATATACAAGGATCCAAGATATTGAAATACTCCCGGAGCACAATAATCTTCATATTGCCATCGTATTACTATTAAAGATAATGAAGAACATTCCAATGAGTTCATTATCGAACTAATTACCAAGTCAAAGATAATTTGATATATATGACATATTAATGGTGACCTTTGGCTTGTAGAACAACAACCTAATGTGGGAAATAGCATAAGGATATTGCATCATCAAGTACAGGTGCATGGAGTCAGAATTTCATAAACTGGGCCTATTCATAATGAGGGCAAGTATGATTATTTCGGTATGCACCGTAGTCACTCACAAATGCAGTGCATAAGACACGGATTATACCAACTCAAATAGAAAAATTGGATAAGCATGTACAATATTATGCTGAACTGGGCGTTGGGCTTGGGTTGCCAGCCCATGTTCAAACCCGGCCCAGCAGTAGTTATATTAATTTGGACTGGTCACGCCAGAGTAGATCTACAACAGGTGGGTCTAAATTGTGTCAACTTGTCTCAAATTTTGGACAAATTAGGCCGAAATTAGGTTGACCCAATTTTTAATTTGGATTACTCTCTCTCTCTCTCTCTCTATCTCTCTCCCTCTGTGTGTGTGTGTGTGTGTGTGTGTGTGTGTGTGTGTGTGTGTGTGTGTGTGTGTGGAGATGATCTAGAGAGTCGTTACTCGTATGAACAGAGAAAAAACAGTTGCCTAGTTGAGTATTCTATGCCTTGTTTCGGGGTTGTCCATTTTATTTTCTCCTGCCACCATTCTCTGCCCCATAACTAAAACATCTGCAGGATTAAGACGGTGCCGGAAGAGCTGCCGCCTGAGGTGGTTGAACTACCTCAAGCCCAACATCAAGCGGGGGCCGTTCGACGAAGACGAAGTTGACCACATTATCGAACTCCACAGCCTCCTGGGGAACCGGTAACGACGTAATCACGGCCATGCTGTTCAAACAGTAGATTATATGAATTAGCGTAACAACACTGCTCCTATCGATCCTTTACGTACGTTCCAGGTGGACGTTAATAGCAACTAGACTACCGGGGAGGACGGCGAATGACATCAAGAACTTCTGGAATTCCCGGCTGGGCAAGCAAGTCGGTCCCGACTACTCGCAGGGCGTGGTTCACAACCGAGTTGCTGCAGCATCCAGCGATGTCGAGCTCAACCCCAGCGCCTTCACTGAGAATTCATATCCGCTGATCGAACAACCCAGCCAATGCATTAATCCCGCCGGCGCCATTAGAGGGACTCGGCCTGGTGTTTCTAGTACTCCCTCGTTTATCGTCAACCCTCAAGCTCAAATCCCACCTAAGCCCGCCTTTCTCGGGCCGATGAATGAAGCATGCCATGAAACAAACTACGTCGAGCCGCCCGCAACATACGGCGAGCCTGCCAAAGAGGCGCATCTCTTGTCATGGGTGAGGAATATTCTGCTAGGGGATGACGAAGGTGAAGGTGAAGAACAACAACAGCTGCAGCAGCAGCAATGGGAACAGGAGAATATCGTTTCGTTTCCTAGCAGCAGCGAAGCGGGCGGAGTTCTAGAGCTCGTTGCCATGTCGACCCCATGGGATCGAGTTGGAGGACAATATTAATCTTGGGTGCCCATCTCCCGTAGGTCTGCTGCAGGAGGCTGACGTCCACCGGCAAACTAAGGCGCGGAATTAATGTCTTTCTTATGGTACGTAGTTGATACACCGCCAAAAAAGTTAATTTTGTTGACAAGATTTTGGCGGTAGGTACGAGAGTTTCACTAGAAACTTCATGCCGATGGCTGAGATGCATGGTGTGATCAGACTGCAAAGTATGATCAGCTATATATTACAAGCAACTCCATCAAAGTCGAAAAAGGAATTAATTAACTGGGCATTTCTACCAAACAAAGCTCCAAGGAAAATAAAAAAAAATGTTCCAAGGTGGTTGCCAATAGAAATGATCAGGAAGGGGTACTTGTAACATGCATTTTATAGTCAGATATGTGTTAATTTGGAGGGTAAAATGATAAAGGAAACATATTTAATTTCTTCTGACTATATTTTTAGTCATAAAAGTTAAAACTCATCAAAAATGATCATCTAAATGAGGGGCTCTAATTGTGAGATGCTAGGTGTGGTGGTAGGGGTTCAGCAGCCATAAATGGTGAACAAATTAAACATGAAGGGAGAGGGAGAGAAAGAGAAGGAGAGGAAAGGAGGGGGGAGGTGGAGCGGGGGATTGCTAGCGGGAGAGTGGTTGAGAGAAAAAAGAGAGAGTAGGAAGGAAATGTTTCGTTGTACACTAGGGAAATAAAATAGGTACAACGCATGTACGTTTATCGTGGCAGATAACACTACACTACAGAGTGACTACAGAGAGAGAGGGGGGGGGGAAGGTGTTCGTTACTGAACAATGCATGAGACTTACATGTGTTTGTGTGTTTGTGTAGTGTGTGTATGTGTGTGTGTGTGTGTGTGTGTGTGTGTGTGTGTGTGTGTGTGTGTGTGTGTGTGTGTGAGAGAGAGAGAGAGAGAGAGAGAGAGAGATGGGAGAAAGTTGATGTACGTGTGTGTGTGTGTGAGAGAGAGAGAGATGGGAGAAAGTTGAGTGTGTGTGTGTGAGAGAGAGAGAGAGAGAGAGAAGATGATGATGTGCAGTTCCAATCTTATAAGAAGAGACAAACATAGGTGTAGAATAGTTTTGAAAATATTTGTCACTTTCATTTTATTTCTTAACGTTCACACGTGGGTTTAAAAGGTAAAAAATTGAACCCTAACAATGGATAAAGTATTGGATTCCACAGCCTTAACCACTTTTTGTATATATGAACATTGTTCAATCTTCATATCATTTCGAATACTAGGTGATTACGATTTTCTTCTTTCTTTTTGTTTTTCACATCTTGGGATGATTGATTTTTACTATAACATTGTACTCTAGCTATTGCAGGCCCAACAAGTCCAAGAAATATTTTGAACGAACTAAACACAGTGTAGACTGTAGAGGTCCTTATAGTTACCCCATCTCCTTTAAATTTTTAAATGATGTTTATGGAATTTAAAAAGAATCCAATAGAGATCTTGTCAACTTCTAAAATTACACAGGTATATATATATATATATATATATATATCATATATGTGATCCTGATGAGTTATTGAGATATGCACTCTCTTTCACCTAAGAATTCAAAATTTTGTTAACATACTACTTTTTATATATTAGTGTGTATTTAGATAGAGAGAGAGAGGGGGGAGAGAGAGAGAGAGGAGGTAGTGTTGTGCTAGTAGGTGCTAGAGCAAATGAGTGCTATATATGTGAAGATGCCTCAAAATTGGTGAATATATATATATATATATATCATACATGTGATCCTGATGAGTTATTGAGATAGGCACTCTCTTTCACCTAAGAATTCAAAATTTTGTTAACATACTACTTTTTATATATTAGTGTGTATTTAGAGAGAGAGAGAGAGGAGGTAGTGTTGTGCTAGTAGGTGCTAGAGCAAATGAGTGCTATATATGTGAAGATGCCTCAAAATTGGTGACCTGATCTAGTTCCAGTCTTCCAGATATTTGAGGTTCCTATAAAATCTAACTTTTCATAATAAAACTATTATTGGAGGATTCCATAAGTAAACATTGGGCTTCTGCTATAGTGACACTAAAGTCACTCCACCCCTGACTCAATCATCATCATCCATGAAGAGAGAAAGAGAGAGAGAGAGTGGTGTGATATAAGGTCCTAGACAAAAATACTATGATACATGTGATGGTGACTAAAATTGATCGTCTAATCTACTTCCATATGCTTACGGTTCCAAACCCAATTCATCCTAATAGCATCATCCATATATGATTTCACAAGTAAACAATAGGATTATACTTTTGTGACATTGCGGTCACTCCATCCCCAAGTATATTGTTACTATCCATGAAGAGAGAAAAATATATAAAGAGAGAGATATTGGTGTGATAGAAGGTGCCGGAGAAAATGGTTGTCCTACATCTAATGGGTGACTGTTAACATTATCCATCGGATATGCTTCCAGATGCAGTCCTTAAATGCTCCAAATCCTTATAATAGCACTATCTTTTGAAGATTCCATGGGTAAACAATCGGCTTCTATGTTCTAACAATACGATCACTCTTTCCTTACAATATCGCCATCATTCATGAAAAGAGCATGAGTCCTTGTCGTGAAGGAAAAGGCCAACATCCAAGACCTCAACGTACACCCCTTTTAGAGTACTATGAAAATTATAACATTAGGTTATTTCTAAGGGATCTACTTCCAATGGTGAAATGCATTTACTTGACCATATCCTCCACCCTCCTCCACATTCATATGATTGACATCAATGATATGAAAATGATGACAAATGGTTACAGTGGATCACCTATCTTTTTGTGCTAAGCTTGCGACAACATCCAAGACTTCAACTCCTCTATTTTAGAGCAATATGAAAAGTACAACATTAGGATATTTCATAGGGTCCTACTTCTCATGGTGAAAGGTATTCACTTGACCATATCCTCAACCCTCCACTACACTCGTATGATTGACAGCAAAGATGAAAATGATGACAAACAGTAGCAGTGGATCCTCTGTCTTTTTGTGCTAAGCTTACGACAACATCCAAGTCTTCAACTCCTCTATTTTAGAGCAATATGAAAACTACAACATTAGGTGATTTCATAGGGACCTACTTATCATGATGAAATCTATTCACTTGTCTATATCCTCCACCACCTACTACATTCGTATGATTGACAGCAAGATGAAAATGATGACAAACGGTAGCAGTAGATCCTCTGTCTTTTTGTGCTAAGCTTATGAAAGTGTCACATGACATGCTAGTGATGTGATGTCTATATATGAAAATTTAAGGAGGGCAATGATTTATAGGCAAATAATCGTAAGAGTGAATTTAATTGTTATGTCTTATATAAAATGTTAATTCTATTTATCATAACTATATACAAAAGGTAACAATATTTATGCCACGAAGCGGATGCTAGATGTTGCTACTTTAGCATGTTTTCCAATGGTTATGAGTCATGAGGTCTAGAAGAGCATGTTTAAGAAAGCGAACAAGTCTAAATGAATTGGCATGTGTGTCATAGGAAAGGTCATATTTGTTTCACACATATGTTTTGTGTCTCATGGTCATGACAATTACATTAAGATGACTATGATGTGATCATAAGCACAAACATAGTTTGAGAGGTCAAAGTGTAGATCTATATTTTACTAAGAGATCAGATCAAATTGACTAAGTGTGAACATGTGTTTTGGGGTGCAAGGCGAGATACGGAGTTGTAGTGTTTTGTTAATTAGGTGATAGTGATTTAATATAACACTCCTCACTTACAACCTTTTGGTCTGGTCGTACATTTCATTTTCTATATGAAAGTAAGTGGAAGATGACATATGTTAGAGAGACTTGATATTATCCAATGTGTCTGAGTTGGAGATGATGACATGTGACCATCACATTCGATAAAGCCCTAAGAGTCTAATAAGTTGGTCTCTCTTATCTCTTTTGAATTATGACTCTAGGACTAAAGTGGTCCTAGAAATATGTATCCCTAGGAGACTCGGGATTTGGTTAGACTGTACTCTCTCCCTCCTCTCTTCTCTCTCCTTAGTGCTATCACTTGTGACCTTAGGACTTGGCCTGAGGAACTACGTGAGAGACTCTAGTAGCCTAGCCACTATGATGAGGAGGTCTCTATTATGTGCCCATAGGGATCATCTTATGAATCTTGTTAGACTAGCTAGTGGATCCATTCTTCCACTTCCACTAAAGGTACATGACCTTATCTCGAATACCAACAATTGACAACAAACTCCAATTCATAATTTGTGAAAAAGTTCACGAAAGAGATATGATTATGGACAATGAAGGGAGACAAACACCTTTTCTCTCTTAATAGTAAGCAAAATATATACGGATCCAAGATATTAGAATACTCTCGAAACACAATAATATTCATATTGGCATCAAATTACTATTAATGATAGTGAAGAACATTCCAATGTGTTCATTATTGGAACTAATTATCAAGCCATAGATAATTTGGTATGGCACATTAATGGTGACCTATGGTTTATAGAATAACCAACCAATGTGCGAAATGGCACAAAGATATTGCACCATCAAGTAAGATTTTCCTAAATTGCGCCTATTAATAATGAAAGAATGGGTGATTATTTCAGATTGGGATTATAGCAACTCAAATAGAAAAAAAAATAAGCATGTACAAGTTTTATTCTCAGCTGGGCGTAGGGCTTGGGTGGGTCAGGCCATGGCCAAATCCCGCCCAGCCAAAGCTATCATGATTTTGGCCTAGACCATGTCCAAACCCAACCCAACCTGCACCAACCCAACCCATATTTGTTGAATATGGGTTGAGTTAATTGTGACTTGGACTGTTTGTTTGAGTAAGCCTAAATTCAACTTTGCTCCTCTCCCTCAACCCCTCCCCCCCACCCCAACCCAGTCCCAATATCGCTGGTCTCAGCATTTTTCTTAAAAAATGGGAATAAAAATATAATATAGAATTACATAGAACATAGAAATAATATTTCTAAATTATCAGTCTTGATTTCAATGGGGCTATATCAAGTTTCAATCTTTATATGATTCGTAATAGACATATAACACGCACACACACACACACAAAAATCACATGACATTCTCCTGCGCCCCATAATGGCGCCTAGGTCCCTGGCGTTGCCCCTCTTTTTTTCTCGAGTAAAGGTTTTTAATTTTTTAAATTTTTTTAAAAAATAAAAATAGTTTTTAAGATGTTTTAAATTGAGGTGTAGATCACGTCATTATTAGATTATCTATAAATAAATAAAAAATCCCGATCAAATGAATGGTGTTGGACCCACTCTTTTAAAAATCAATTCGTATTATTTTTAATTTTTTAAATAATCAAATGATGACGTGATATTTACTTCAAGTTAAAATATTTTGAGAATTACTTTAGAAAAATTTTAAGAAAATAATAAAATTTAAAATACTGTACATCCAGAATATTCAAGAGGCGTGAGTGTGTGTGCGACAAGTCAAACTCTTATTTTCCCACGTTAGCCCTTGTTTTATAATTTTTAAGCCCCCCACGCGTATAGTGCCACCCCCTTTTGTCTTTTTATATTTTTTCAGGTGCCACGCGTACAATGCCACGCTGTATCTTTGATTGGCCAGTTCAGATGCCGGGACACATTTCAGGTGCCGTTCGATCACCTAGATCATTTCAAGTGAGACTTTTGTTTCCATTTCCAATTTAGAAGTGACAATGGATATGAAAAATGGAAACGCTCATTTCCATTTTCCCAATAATCCTTATGAGAAATGGAAATAGAAAAGGCAAATGTCATTTCTATTTTAGGTTTTAACCTATTTTCCACTCTAATAATCAGATAATTGATTAAGATGAGGGGATATGGAGAGAGGAATAAGAGGGATTGGAGTTCGAAACTAGCGCTCCATAATTTTCCATAATCTAGGGGACGAGTGATCCTGCTATCAAAAAGTCTGATGTTCGAGAACAATTCATGGCAGGGAATCCTACTCCGCATGCTCGGGAGGAGAATCAATAACCCCTATACCCCTGCCTTTAGTCAACTTACATGTATGCCTATGAACTCTACGAATGAGAATTCTTAAATCCCTAAAGGTTAGATTTCAGAGTATATAAGAATTAGTTTTTATGGTATGGTATATGGTTTAAGGGCATACAAATGTGTCCTTAAAGATTTTAGGGGTTACACGTAAATGAGATAAAGATATCAGGGGTAAATAAGTAACTGACCTTTTTTGAAGTGGAATTTTAGGAGCCATTTGATTGCCATATCATGTATGTCATTTTTCTGTCAGGATTCTTTTCATCGAAATTAGAATATTGCATTGTCTCTCAGCAACTTTATCGAAGATATTTCATTTTCTTTACGGGGTATTTTTCATTCCTTCTGGTGATTACAATCAGCATCTTAGTTAAATATTAAAATTTTAAGATAATAACAATATTAATAATATATTGATCTCAACTGGGTGGGGACACGATTAAACAACTTCTATCAGTCCACGCATCTCTTCTTTGAAATGTTCCAAGAGCTTCGTAGAAAAAAATTCCATGCAATAAATGCAAGTGGATGGTTGAGCGACAGGCAGCATCTTAACGGAGTAGACAATCAGGGCACCTTTGACAATCGGTTAAGATAGGAGAGAGAATGAGAGAGAGAGAGAGAGCGATGGATCCTGACTCTCTCTCACACACATCCCCGCTAATCGGGTGGGGTTAACGCACTCAACCCCAAGCAAACACCACCTCATTTCCTTTCAAAATCGTGTCATTTGCACCTTCCATCATCCTCGTCATGGGGTCTTGTTGCATGATGCACACATAGTTGTACACAAAAGTGCGCCATTGATATTGAGATAAGATAGGGATGAATTTGTAATATCTTCGCTACACATATTTCATAAGATAAGTTATTCTTACATTTATATTTTTTAGAAGAAAAGTTAGGAGGGAAAAACTCGTGGAGACCCAATGCCTAAGAAAGAACAACCCACAATCCAAGACATTGCATATCAAAACACGAAAAGAATTGATCCAAGATCTAGACCCGTGCCCTGCTCACGTACTAACCCTACGAACCATATAGCACATGATCAGATAATATTACCACAATTATCGATGGATATAAAGTTAGCATCCACATCCCCTCACCTCTCGTAAAGCAAACTTATGGATAACCCACGACTCCAATCTCTCACGCTCCACAAAATCTTCACGCTACTTGTCTCTCCCTCACGACGACACATCTCTACACTCTACAACATAACACATGAACTCTCAACACCATCTTGCTCCGCCAAATCTTTCGAACAGTCAATCTCCTTCCACTCTCACCCGCTCTAAACACTTTGTCCCTAATTCCAAACACTCTTCCCTTATCCAAACATTCGCTTGACTTAAATATCAAAAAATTGTCTCTTAAACTTTCTCCCAAAACTACTCTTGACGCAATTGCTCCTCAAATTTTTCTCCTAATCGAGTTCTCCCTCGGCAAACAAATCTCAAAAATATAACGCACGACTAGAGATGCCACATTTCAACCTCTACAATAAGATTCACAATGTTAAGATACTGTTGTGCCACATTACCACCATGCTACATTATTATGTACCATTTTACATTACTCATATGCTACATTTTTACGCTATTATCTTAAGACTTCCAGATTTCTTTTATCCGCCAAAAGAACTAAAATCTAAAATCGGCATCAACCGTTACTCAAAGATATCACTGGTTGTATCTCTTCATAAATTCAAAAGACCAAGAACTTAAAACGGTTTATGCGCCTACAAGTCTTCTTTTAATGAAGGTATGCAAATGCACCCTAGAAGCTCTAGCTGCTTCTTCCCGTGCACATGGTTTGTAGGGTGCAGAGCAGTCCAATGCAAACCAGCGAATGGCACCAGTTATCGAAGACCCTTTGTGGAACATGAATCCAAACACAAACCAATCTTTCAAACAAAGATGACCATGGGCTTACCATTACCATAAGCTTTTACTTTAAATCACAAATAAACTAACAAGGGTTTAATTAAGTGCCGAGTGCACTCTGCATAATATTTTCGAACAAATTTCAATGGCACAACATATTTCACAAAGATGCCGATAGACAACGGATGTAAGTCAAATAGTCACCATTTTCCAAATAGTGGGCAAAATATACAAAAACCTACGAAGCAAGATTACTAAATGGCACTAGGATAGTAATATTGGTCAGGAAGAGTATTCCAAGTTCATCCCTTCCAGTGGGTTGCCATGCTTTGCTGCTGCAGAATAGCAGAAGTTGCCTTTTCACTACTTCGGAACCCCGTGAACAAGTTAGTACATCAAATAGACATATCACTGACCCAAGGACGCCTTCCAAGTTCATCCCTTCCGGTGGGTTGCTATGCTTTGCTGCTGCAGAATAGCAGAAGTTGCCTTTTCACTACTTCGGAACACCGTGAACAAGTTTGTACGTCAATAGACATCACTAACCCAATGACGCCTTAAAGTTTAATAACAAGACCCAGACCCAATAGCTAATACCGTAGAGGTTCAAGTATAACTGGATATATACATTGATACATGCGATAAAAGATACAAGAACCGTAAGCAACCTAAAACTACCCCACGTAATATCAATATATCACAGATGCCTACGAGCTATGTATTCATATCTGCACAGAACTGGAACTACCTCCTTGGAACTCAATTTTTGATATGAGAAGACCAGTTTCTCTCTTCTGGGTGGCCTCCTAGGAAAAAGAATATTGCTACAAAATTGTCCAGGAACAGCCTTGCCGGCCATCCTTTTTCATTGTACACGTTCTAACAGGGTGTATCCTGTGCACAACAAATCCAACGAGGTGATCAAGTAAGAAACAACAGCATTGCATTCAACTTACGGTGCCGGCAACTCAAGTCGCTGGACTAAAAGTTGAGCTGATGGAAGTTCACGCAGGTGAGGTGGAAGCTCAACATTTGTTGCATCAATCGTCGGAATGGCCTTCGATATGTCCTCTGAGGAGAATGGAATGCTGCAAGAAAACGAACAATATGAGAAGATTTGTAGCAAACATCAGGCACTCTTCACCCGATGCATGGAACATATTAACAAATAATCACAACTTGCATTAACAATGGGGACAACAGCCCGGTAGCACATAAAGCTCTGATTTGGTGAAGACATTTATTTACGGACAGCTGTGTCACTCGTGCCTGACACTCTATCTTAAGGCACTGTTTGGGAAATGTGGGTTAAAAAGGTAATTCTTTAAAAATTGTTTTTTGAATAGCTTTTGTCAAAAGGTTCCAATTTTGCCAAGTGAGAATCAAAAGTCAATCTCATTTGGTGAGTAAAAAGAGAGAAACAAGAGGAAGGACAAAGGACATGAGGCCATGGGTCCTAGGGGTTTTTGTTTGAAAAAATGTAAAGGGCGGGTAGATGTGTCAGTTCCCAAAGAAATCTGTCCAGGAAGCAGCCCAAAGGCTGTTTTGGGGTGAATCAAGAAAGAGAAGGATGTGTCTCTCTCCCCTAAATGCAAATTTTCACCAGCACAAAAGTCAAGACAAGGTTTTTCCATTTGGAATTGCTTCATTTGTGTCACATGATTCCAATTATTGGAATCAGTCCAAGCTGCCTAAGATCTTAAAAAGAACACTTCAATAATTGATCAAATACTTGTTTAAATATTGGAAATTAAAATTTTAATCAATACTCTATTTATAGCTTTTTTATTTTTTTAAGTTTAAATGATTATTTTTGTGTCCAAGACTCATGCCTATGCAACACTTGATAACCGTGTCCATGTCCTACAAATCATAAATAAAATGAAAGTTAATGAAGCAAAAAAACTCTTATACCATGACCTATGCAGTCAGAGACGTGAGGCGACCGAGGCGACCAAGGGGTCGCCTCATGCCTCAAACACCTAGTCGTGGCCTAGGCATTTGAGGCATTTTATTAAAAATTATATATCATCATCGTCGTCATCATCATCATCATCATTGTCATTATCATCAGAGCCTTATCCCAATTATTTGGGGTCGGCTACATGAATCATATTCTGCCAAAGATTTCTATTAAGTGTTATATTCATATTTAAATCTAAAAAACTAATATCTTTCCTAATAACATCGCACCATCTCATTCTAGACCTTTCCCGAGCTCTTGTACTAACATCCACTAAGATTTGATCACATCTTTTAACCGGCGTTGAGTTAGGGTGACGAAACACATGTCCAAACCAAGGAAGGCAGAATCGAGGATCGGGATCGGACCAGTCGGTCCCAAAACGATCCAGATCGGTGGGTCCGACTGATCCCGACCGAGTCAGGCCGACTGACTCGACTAGGGATACAAATGTCCAAAAAAAATTAAAAAAACTTCCAAAAAAACTTAAAAAATGAATAAAAAACTGTTATAACATAGTTCTATATCAAATTTAATGTGAAATAATTGACGCATGCTCATCATTTCATGAAATAGGTGGCATACTAAAATGATGCAAGGATTCCATGAGATAGTTACCTTTCATTCATTGAAGGCGAACATTGAAAGACTTTTCTACATATTGTACATAGTAAATTGGTCGCCAATGGATACGGAAACAGGTAATACAATTTTTAAACCTGGTTTATTTAACAAGAAAAAGGAAATTAAACAGATTAGATTATTTTTGAACTTGCTATCTGATGATGACTGTCAAAGAATAATTCATATTCATCTTAAGATATGAATCCTTAGATCTTAATCTGAAGAATATGGAGTAAAGAGTTGAATTGCCCTAACTTAGGCTGAATTTGTGTATGCAACTGTCTGCTTTGAGCTTGATGTAACTACACTTGTATTTTTGTTCTACATTTTTACTTGAAACAAGTATACAATTAAGGATACTGCTACTTCTGTTAAGGAATTGCTATTTCCTTTAAAGTTTTAAGTTTATCTTTAGTTGGAGATGTTGGGAAAATAGCTTTGCCCGTGTGATCGAGTATTCAGAAGGAAAAGAACCCTCAAGATATGTATATGGTGCAAGTCTTAATTTTATTATTAGACTTGGAGAGGAAGGAGCCTAGGTGAGTGAAAGAGAAGAGAAAAAAGTGAAAGGATGTGTGTGAGTGAAATCTCGGTCAAAATGTCCCAAAGACCCTTGGTTGGCATCCCCCCCCCCCAAAAAAAACTTGCCTAGGATAGGCTGGGATCAGCTAATCCAGGCCGATCCCAGGCCAATCCGGCCCGATCCCACTGTTGGATCGGTCCACTTTGACTCAAGATCGGGTTGGTTCGCCTGGAAATAGATCGGATCAGCCGATCCGATCCGGTGAACCATTGAGTCTATTTTCTCTCATTTTACTATCAATTAGAGCTATCCCCAAGTCCTTTTGAATGCGCCTATTCTTAATCTTATCTTTCTTAGTCTTACCACACATCCATCTCAACATCATCTCTACTACACACATTTTGTGAATGTGTTCCTTTTGTACTGCGCAACAGTCGGTACCATATAACAAAGCAAGTCTCACAGTCGTTCTATAAAACTTCTCTTTAAGTTTCAGAGGCATAGGATGGACACAGAGGACTCCTAATACACTTCTCCATTTTAACCAGCCTACCTTAATCCTGTGTGCAACATCGTCATGAATCTCCCCATTCTCATGTATGATAGACCTTAAGTACCGAAAACTACTACTCTTAGAAATGTCTTGTCCATCAATTAGAACCATATCTTCCTGTATCACTCTCTCATTGCTAAAATTACAGTGCATAAACTTTGACTTGCTCCTACTAATTTTAAAATATTTAGACTCCAAGGCAAGCCTCCAATGCTCTAACTTAGCATTTAAAACATCAATACTCTCATCAATTAAGACAATATCATTTGCACAGAACATACATCAAGGGATATCATCATGCAATTATTTTGTTACTTCATCCATAACTAGGGCAAAGAGTTACGGACTTAATGTGGAACATTGAAGGAAACTTGATGTAACTGAAAATTTACAAGTCTCTCCAGCAATAGTTCTAAAATTTATATATCATCATCATCAGAGCCTTATCCCAATTATTTGGGGTCGACGACATGAATCCTATTCCGCCAAAGATTTCTATCAAGTGCTATATTCATATTTAAACCCAAGAAACAAATGTCCTTCCTAATAACATCGCACCATCTCATTTCAGGCCTTCCCTGAGCTCTTTTACTAGCATCCATTAAGATTCGATCACATTTTTTAACCAGTGTTAAGTTAGGGCGACAAAGCACATGATCAAACCACCTGAGTCTATTTTTTCTCATTTTACTATCAATTGGGACTATCCCTAAGTCCTTACGGATGTACACATTCCTAATCTCGTCTTTCTTAGTCTTGCCACACATCCATCTCAACATCCTCATCTCTGCTATACACATTTTGTGAATGTGTTCTTTTCATACTGTCCAACACTTGGTACCATATAACAAAGCAAGTCTCACAGCCGTTCTAGAAAACCTCCCTTTGAGTTTCACAGGCATACGACGATCACAGAGGACTCCGGATACGCTTCTCCATCTTAACCAGCATGCCTTAATCCTGTGTAACATCGTCATACATCTCTCTATTCTCTTGTATGATAGACCCTAAGTATCGAAAGCTACTACTCTTCGGAATGTTATGTCCATCAATTAGACTCCCATTACTAAATTTGTAATGCATAAACTCTGATTTGCTCCTACTAATTTTAAAACCTTTAGACTCCAAAGTAAGTCTCCGCTCTAACTTAGCATTTAAAGTATCAATACTCTCATCAATTAAGACAATATCATATGCAAATAACATACACCAAGGGATATCCTCGTACAATTGTTTTGTTACTTCATCCATAACTAAGGCAAAGAGATGCGGACTTAGTGCAGAACCTCGATGCAAACCTATAGAAACTGAAAATTCACCAGTCTCTCCAACAATAGTTCGAACACTAGTAATAGCACTGTCGTACATATCCTTAATCAAATCAACATATCCTGGAGATATTCCTTTCTTTCTTAATGTCCACCAAATCAATTCTCTCGGTACTCGATCATATACCTTCTTTAAATCAAGAAAAATCATATACAAATATTTTCTCATCTCTCTATACTTCTCCATTAGTTGCCGTAGTAAGAAAATAGCTTCTGTAGTAGATCTACTCGGCATAAAACCAAACTGATTTTCCGATACAATAGTCATATATCGGAGGCATTTTTCGATTACTCTTTCCCAAAGTTTCATAGTATGACTCATAAGCTTAATTCCACGATAATTATTGCAGCTTTGAATATCTCCTTTCTTTTTATAGAAAGGAACTACAACATTTTTTCTCCAAACATTCTCCGTTCCTTTAAAATTTTATTAAAAAGTTTAGTTAGCCACTGAATATCAATGTCTCCTAGGCCTTTCCACACTTCAATAGGTATGCCATCTAGTTCAAAAATATAAATATTTGCCTAAATATCACAAAAACTACATACATACAATCAATAATTTCAATAAAGGTAACAACAATCAAGATTTGAGGCGAAAAAACATACATATAATCAAAATTTGGGGCGAAAATACATAGGGTAAGTCAATCAAGATCTCCTGGGACCAACCCTCTTGGGAGTGAGACATTTGAGGCGAAAGCAAGGCAGTTTGAGTCCGCCTCGCCTCAAAAACCACCTAGGCTAGTGCCTAGGCGTGCTTTTGATAACATAGATCAGGACACACATATTAATCCAGTAAACTACTTGCTGTTGGTACAGACTTGAAAATGACTTCAGCCAGATTTGAACTACACTGCCTATCGAATGATTTTTGCTATAGTGATCTGATGCATGAGTCATTTTAATGCACAAGATATCACACAATACTGCAAAAATATGTGAACAAAGAACAAGTACATTAACCCACAGAGAAAAGGAAGAATGAGAAAAATATCTAAACATACCATCAGGACAATGATCCTGCCTATCAGGGCAATTACTAAAATTAAAGGCCAGTCAATAAACAACTATAATCCATGGAACACATTCGAGTGTCAAGTATCAACGAACACGTGTCACACACAGGAAAATTCTAACAATAAGACAGAAGAACACTGGAAGCATATAGATGCAGACATATTCAGCTGTATTTATAAATGAATATAGTGAAGTTCATTAAATGGAACTTTACCTAAAATATGAAAAGGCTAAATAAAACATTAGGTTAGTAATTTGAAAAAAAATAGCTGTGGCGTTCATTTTGTTTGACATATCATGTTGTGTCCAGCTCTCAGATGCAAATAGCAGTCTCCATTGTTCAGAAAACCACTGAAGGAAATTTTTCATAACTAACAACTACCATTGAAGAAAGACATTTAGTCCCACACAGGGATGGATTTTAACAACCCCATTTTCTACCTATACTAGTTCCGGACCTCTCCAGCTAATAACTTAGGTTATAAACTGGAAACTCAGTTTAATAACAACTACAATGAGCATGTAGGATGATTGAAGCTCTTCAAAATCCATCAGCATCTAAGTGATGTTTTCAAGCAGCTCCCACTATCTAAAGTCATGTCTGATTTGAGGACATGAGTGGGAACTGGCTACCCCATTGCTTTAGTCTCTCATGAAAAACTCTAACTCCACAGCTTCCAGAGAATGCCCAAAACAGTAGTTCATTATCTAAAGTGCCTGATGAAACTAGGCTAACTTGACACCCATATCTTGATCCTGGGCTGTTAGGCTAAGTGATTTGCATCAGCAAAAAGAATTAGAACAGACAAAAGCAAACTAACTTCCACTGTCAAACACTGAAATTGGGATACAGGTCTGTCGCAGTTGTAAGAATGTAATGCAAAATACCTCATATCCTCATCCAATAAAAATGAATTAGATGCCAGATCTAAAGATTCCTTGGTCAGCAAGTCCCTCATTTGAGCTACCACCTGAGAGAAACTTGAGGAAGTCTATGACAAAGCAATACAAGATGGACAAGATACCAGCCTCAAGATTAATTAACTTGCCTCATTTGAGACACTCTGTGTGCCATATTTGTCATCCCAGTACATGGTACTTATCCGATATATCTGTCGTACGGTTAAAGCCTGTAGAAGTTTTAAACAGATTAATGATGTAGTGATAGTCTTACAGGTATGGCACAAAATAACACTGCTATTAAGCAGCAAAATATTTTCTTGCCATAATAGCACAACAACTGAGGATTAAATCAAATTAAAGGATGCACAGTAAAGGCACACCGGGCAAAGATCCTGTCTAATTTCATCAAGAGACTTTTTCCTCTTCTGATGTATAACCTGAAACATGGTGACATAATGAAAATCCCAAGCTAAATTATTGTCCAATTTCCAGTTCAAGCATGGGATTAATGTCTACCAGGAAACCAACAGCTTGTCTAATATATTTTAGCTCATGCCAAGATGTTCCTGCAAACTACAATGACAAAGAACATTAGTTGTTGGATTTTGTGATGAGCACACTCAAAAGCATATGATGTCTACCTCGTCTGTGATATTCCCAAGCCACTTCTCCAATTCTACAAGCCCAGATTTCATATATTCCCCATTTGAGAATGAGCAGCATTCACGACGCAGCAGAAGACTGGAAAGACTCAAAAAAAAGACATTCAATGCAGAAGAAGAAAACAGTATATATATTCTAGTTAATTATGCCTATTCTGTGGTACCTGTTGAAGAGTTGGACATTAATGAAAGAGAAGACTTGAATGATAAGTTTGCGGATAAAGAATGAAGGTACCTGCAGTAATTACTCTGGTCAAAAGAGACTATTACTCAAGTTTCAAAATAAACTGAGTAGACGTCAATATATGCAAGGGCAAAATAGAATCCCAGATAACCATGATCACTATTGAAGTACAAGATGTGGAAAACCTCAAAAACAAATGCAGCTCATTCCAGAAAACATCACTATATCTGATTGTCTGTTTCTCCAGTCCTTCAAGCAATCGACGCCATCTTGATGGAACTGATGACGACAGATTTACAAACCTATATATCATTACTGCAACATTTTTAACATCCTAACAACATGATAGAGTGGCAGATGGTATTGACATGATCAACAAGAACACCACGGTTATAGCCTTCTTTGAACAAAAAATATGAGTGGCAGATGTTATTGACATGATCGACAAGAACACCACGGTTATAGCCTTCTTTGAACAAAAAAGATGAATAGATTATCAGTTGTCAAACTTTATATTAAGACAGCATAGTACTGACCAACCTAATAAAATCCAAGAAAAGCAAACTTCGTTCATTTAACTTGCTACATTCCATGACCATCAGGTGGACTTTTCTTTTCATGATTTCTAATGTGTAGGAAACAGGAAGGAGATGGTGATAGGCTCATTCACGTCAACAAGTAGACAAACAACACAAAAAGGAAAAGTATACTTTCAGCATTAGCCAACAATACATCATTCATGTCCTAGACTAAAAGATTATCAAAGATGGGATCTTTAGCAAAAAAAAATTTGGTCAAAAAACGCTCAACTGCCCTATACGTGATATTGTCAAGCTCTTAAAGCCGCACAATAAATGTGACTCATCGAGGTGTTGAAACCATTAAATAACCCCATATATCTTTGATTATGTTACCCATCTTGGACTCACGTGATACTGTCAAGCTCGTAAAGCCGCACAACAAACGTGACTCATCGAGGTGTTGAAACCATTAAATAACCCCATATATCTTTGATTATGTTACCCATCTTGGACTCATACACCAAAATATCCAGTTATGCTTTTTCCATAAACAAGGTGTTAGCTGCATACTTCAGAACATGCAAATGCACATGTTTGTTAAAATTCCAAATGAAAAAAAAAAAAAACACACACACACACACACACACACACTCTTTGCACTCTGGCTTCTTTTCAAGTTAGTGTCTGGGCATATATTGTTAATGTACATCTTATTTTTCTTAGAAACAAGAGAAAATTATTGAATATCTGAAATACCATTCAGCTCAAAGCATTGTTACTTCTGATCACCAGTTTCCAATGGCCAACCAAGGCTTACAGGCCCTGTAGCTCTAACCTGCTTGATTCCTGAATCCTGATCCACTTTATAAGCCAAGGATTAATAAATCCACTTGGGTTCCTGATTCATGTATGCCCAATACCAATCCGAAACAGACCAGCCTGATTAGCCTATAGAGGATTTTTTTTCCCAATGCTTTGGATCTTTTTGACTTCCCATCGGTGGTTGTACAAATGAACGTGCATATAACAGTTTTCGTACAGGGTTCCTCTTCAAAAGTGCAAACCTTTTATCTTCATCAACTTTCGAACTGGCCCCTTTTCTAACTTCTTGAGCCCAGGAAAAGCTCAAATTCGGCCAGCCTGCACCTTTTCTTTCATTCTTATTAAATGAATCATTAGATCAGTTTTAGCAGGCCAAAATCAGATCAACCCCCTCCAATCTAGCGCCAGATCGGCTGATTCTGTGAACCATGTTATAAATAGTCACCATGTAAATATGTGATCTATTAAAACTATGAATTTGATCACAACCTCAATGGTGGGGATGATAAAAAATTAGGGTGATATTTCATAAAGGAAACAATGAAGCCATTACATCTCTGTGATCTTAATGCAGGTATAACAACACTCAAAGATCATCCCGACTTATCTACAATAATTAGATGGATTAAATCAACCCACATGTGTTGTACATATACTTGTTGGATCAAACTGATGTGAAAAGTACAATAAAATACTTACATCCTCCAGATCCATGCAATTCCCAGGGACCACAACCCATAAAAGTTAGATGCATCACAATGAAAGTGACGTTCATTAACAAGTATTTTGCAGGTGTAATGCAATAATTAGATAGAAAATGCATAAAAAATTATATGGTTGGTCTAAATTTAGATGACAGTATTATCACCAGGCATTGAGAGCATTCAAAATTTATTACTCTATGCTGAACACCCACCTTGAATCATTTAATCACATCCATGACAAACAAATGTGTTTTTTTTTTGGGAATATGGGTGGTACACTGGTATTAAGTTTAAAAAGAATGGGATGTACTAATCAATGTGCTCACAAAAGATCCATGTACAAAAAACTTCACACCAAGGCGGTGCATTCCTCACTAACCTCCCCAACAAAAGGAAAAGAGAGAAGTTGTGTGACTCCACTTAACATAAATGTTTCGCCCATTCCCTCACTCTATCAAAAATAAAAGATACAAGCCTGTCCTTAATTCTTGCTTCACTTCTAAAAAACTTGTTATTCCTCTCTCCCCATAAAGCCCATAGTGTGGCATGAGAAATGAGCCACCAGATCCACTTATCTCCCTTAAGAGTCCACTTCCTATGCCAATTACCAAGCAGTTGCTGCACACTCTCTTAGAGACCAATATTGCAATGGATCCCACTGGCGATCTTAGTCAATACCTTCCTTGTAAATGCACATCCTGTGAAGAGGTGATTCAAGTTTTCCTCCTTATCCAGGCATAGGCAGCAAAGAATGGGTATGCCCTGTAGGAAAAGAGCAATCCTATCACATATGGGTAGCCGGCCAAATATCTTCCACATCAACAACTTCACTTTAAGGGAGCTCTTGGGAGTCCAAATCTACGAAGCCAAGCTGTGGCGTACTCCATCTGAGATGAAAAGGTAAAGACCTCACTGAAAAGCATCCCTCCTTCTCCAACCTCCACTACCGTGTGTCGACTTTGCTTGGCACATGAGTGTAATTTAGGAGAAACAAGAAAAGTCCCTCCAACTGCTCCATCTCATCTGACCTGAGGTTCCTCCTAAATGTCGGTGCTCATGTTTCCCCTGAAGGTTGTGTTAAAGGTGTGAGCCAACGATGCCAGAGGTTCAACTAATATCGCAAAAAGCTTCAAGAATGCTACATCCAAGGTGAAATCCCTACACCATCTATCCTTCCAGAACTAGCACTTCTGTCCACTGCCTAGTCGGACCCGCACTTGAGTTGATGATGTCCCTGCCTTGAAGGATGCCTCTTCAAATGGGTGAAACATAGTGTGTAGATGCTAGGGTCAAGTCCCAAGCCCTAACTCTGCTATAGTGCCTTTGCTTGACAACCTGTAGCCATAGTCCACTATCATCAGCTCCAAGTTTCCACAGCCATTTACATAGGAGGGCCAGGTAGAATCTTAATGTTCTTGATACCCATATCTCTCATGCCCTTACTCTTACATACTTTGTCCCATGAGATATCATGCCAACCCCTGCAAGTGTCTCCACTGTCGTACTGGAAGAATCGTGCTTGAATACTCCACTTTCTTGGCCACTGTATTCGAAATCCAAAAGATGGACAAGAAATATATCAGAGGACTATCCGGTAGAGATTTGCACAACACCATCCTTCCCTGTAGGATAGAAGCATCGCCTCCCACCCTGTTAGTCTGGACTCATACATGTGCAGCACACTCTGCCAATCACTGTAATGTAAAGCCCCTGGAGACGACAGGAGGCCCAAATAGGAGAAAGGAAAATCACCTATATGACAGTCTAATATAAATGTTGCTCTCTTGAGGGATCTTTCCTCTATGTTCACCCCTTCAAAGCAGCTCTTGTTGACATTCACCTTCAACCCCCTAACTTCCTCTAGCAGCTCCAGCATCAACCTGGCCACTTAAAATTGGCTCTCATCCTCCACTAGGAATAGGATGGTATCATCAACATGCTGTAGGTGGCTAATGCCAACACTCTCGAGTCTCGGCTGGAAGCCTCTGATCAATCCTACCGATTCTGCTCTCATCCACATCCCACTTAATATCTATGCTACCAAAATAAACAAGAGGGGGAACATAGGATCTCCATGACGGAGTCCTCTGCCACTGTGGAAAGGAGTAGTGGGCTAACTGTTGACTAGGACAACATAAGCCAAGGAAACACACTCCCAAATCCACCCAATTTACATTTCATCAAAAATCATCATCGCTAAGCCCTCAAATAGACATTGCCAACTAACACGGTCATATGCCTTTTCAAAGTCTAACTTCAGTATCACTCCTCTCTTCCTCTGGGGCATGGCCTACAAGCATTCATATGCAACAAGAAAATTTTCATGTATGTGCCATCCCCTGATGAAGAGCCCTTGTTGTCCACTAACTACTCTGCTCATCACGCTATCTAATCTGGTGGTCAGTAGCTTGGTGATTATCTTGTTTGTTCCATTCAGCAAACTGATGGGTTTATAGTCCAAGAAGCCTTATGCTCCTTGCTTTTTGGGAATGAGCACCAAGGGGTTTTGTTGATGCCCCTCAAGTGAGCCTTGCCCTCTTGAAATTCTCCTAATGCCTAGAGGAAGTCGTCCTTGATTATGTCTCAAAATTTCTGGAAGAAAGCCATTGGGTAGCCATCTGGGCCCGACGCTTTATCACCTGTACGATAAAAGGCTGCTTGTCGAACCTCCTCCTTCAAGAAAGGGCAAGAGAGAGCTTCACTCTCTACTGAAGAGAGTGGGGAAGGAGGTTGTCGGCAATCCCAGGTCTGACCATATGAATTCTAGTGAAGAGTTTAGAATAGAAATCCCTCGTCTGTCCCCTGATCTCCTCATCTATTATGAAGGTTTGCTCAACTACTTTGATTGTAGCAATGAAGTTAGTTCTCCTCCCCAATGAAATTCTCTGGAAGTTGTGTTCTTGTGCCCTTCCTTGAGCCATTTTTCACAAAATCTATGCTTCTAATATGTCCCTTCCAGTATGAGGATCTCTTCAAACTATCATCTAAGTGCATCCCTGAGCATCCTGTCTGAGTCATCTAGCAACTCTACCTCCTACAAGCAATCCAATCCCTCCAGCTGATGTAGAATTATGTTTGTTGCTTCTCTGCCAAGTAGGATTTTGTATGCACCCCAACCCTTGAGCACATGAGCCACATACTTTAGTTTACCCACCAGTGTAGCCATAGGTTATTGTTCGTCTACACATTCCAAGCTTGCATGAAGTCTCCATGAAGTCCGCCTCCCTGAACTAGTATCTTTCAAATCGGAAGTACTGCCTCACCTCATGCCTAAGGCTAGTCTTCATCAAAATGGGTTTGTAATCAACCACCGATCTTGCCAAACATGATACTTGCACATGAAGATAGTGGCCCTCCCAATCAACAGAGACTAAAAACCTATCCAACCTAGAGCCAGAAGATACTACCCTCATGTTGGACCAAGTAGGTTGAGCATTTGCCAAGCCAATGTCAATCAGAGCCGCTTCCTCTATGAAGTCGCTGAAGTCCTCTATTTCTCATGAATAAGGGTTCTCCCCTGTCCTCTGTTAAGTCGTTGCCGCATTGAAGTCACCACCTACACACCAGGGCTGGGTTGAGCTTTGGTGATATAGGAGCAACTCATCCCATAGGGCTCTCTTCCCTTCTCTACTGTGGGGACCATAAATCCCCGAGAAATCCCACAAAAAGCCATCCTTCACATTGCAAAAATGAAGGGAAATAGCCCATCTATTGATATGTCTATCTTCTTGTACCTATTCCACCTCAAATGAATTCTAGAGTATCATGATGCCTCCTACCCTCCCCTCTATCGGGAAGTCCACCCCATTTGATAGCCTAGCTCCACCAATCTTCCTCATGATAGCCTCCCCATCCCCTTCACATTTAGACTCTTACAGCCATTGGATGTCAACCTTGCATCTTCTTAGTAGCTCCTTTACCACCCTCCTCTTCTCGCCCACGTAGATCCCCCTCAAATTTCAGGAAACAATCCTCATGTGAACAATGCAAGGCTCCTACCTCCCTCCTCCCCTAGCTCATTCCTCCTCTCCACTCCACCCTCACTCACACCTAGCCACCTTTTTCTATGATTTCCCTACCTTCGCCTCCCTAACCATGTTGATCAACAACCAGTTTTAGACCTTGTTGATTACCCACTTCAAGTCCCTCTCCGAGCCCACAAAACGATACCCCTACCTTGTTTGCCAGTGCCCCCACTTATGCCTCTGTCAACTTCTCCACCGCCCCCCACCAGCTCCTTCACCTCCCTTCCCAGCCTACCCCTCTCTTCTACTCCCTCTCCATCCAAATTTCCTTCTTTCGATCCTTCACCTCTCACAAAGTGTCCAGGACAATCTCTCCGTCCTCAAGTGGTAGCTCTATCCCCTCAGCTCTCAGCCCAACCCCTGTCTCTTGTGCCTCCCTATCAGTAAAAGAAGATTTGTCCTAAGCCCAAGCCGTGGCACCGAGCGGCTAGTACCAGATGAGTGTCAACTCATCGTTTGTCACCGATTCGTCGCCCGCTTGCCCGCACGCCTCCAGCAATAGGACCTCCGGCGAGTGGGGTGGCTAGCCAACGGCATCGCAAGGAAGTGACCGGCGTCATTGGTCTGTAGCGGCAGACCACAAAGATCCTAGGGAGAGAGAGGTGACGGCATCAACCTTTCATGCCAACAGGAAGGTCGCCGAAGAAGGTTGACGGGTTGGTCAGCATCGTCGGCGGCCGACAACATCATCGACCAGTCAACAAAGGAGCCCTGTCGTTGAGACGCAGTCCTTGTAGCAACTAACGAGCAGGGAAAAAGATTGTTGTTGGGTCCCCAATACTCAATAACCACATGACTCCTAGTAACGGGTAAGTCACAAGCTTTCGGGTTCGAGTTCAGGTTCGGGTTTGGGTTAGGGTCCGGCCTAAGATCAGTTATTTGATGGCTCAGCCCACGTGCCGCACTCAAGTTCGGCCCATCTTCTAGTCCCATGGCTACTGGGCCACAACTAGGGGACCCGTTGGCTGGTCCAAGCTTTGTGGTTGGCCCACCCAACCCATCTATGTGCCTACCCATTTTTGAATTCGAACAAGTGGCTCGGAGTGGGCCATACCGCTTCCCCCCAATCATCTCCTACCTCCATCCGTGGGTCCGGTCGCCCTAATGTCTCCAGGCACCGCCGCCTCCACATCTCCTCCACCGACTGGAAGACCACCAGTACGACAAAAGCATCGTCGTCTACAGTCAAGGAGGAGGTGGCTTCCACTGCCGTCATGGATCCTATCGAGGTAAAACAAAGACTGTCCCACTCCACTGCACTGAAGGTTCAGACGACGTAGGAGATCCCCATCTCGTCGCATAAGACAAGGGGTAACCCTACCAGCTTAATGCGGACCGCAACCTCCCTAGGGTTGGAGTATGTCCCTCTCGCAAGAGACCACCGTCGGACACAAAGGGCGGCTACACCCACCACCACGAAACCAACCTCTGCCATCGCATCTACCACCTTCACTGTTAGCCCGATGGCTAGAAGTCCATCCACCAAGACTTGCTGAATATCCCATTGACCATACCCTTCACCAATCACTCAATAGCACTCTGACCACCTCCGGCTCCATTACCCCTTCTAGTGGTGATAGGAGGAAACAACGGCTGATCCATTCCAGCCATCCGTAGCAGAGTTCTAGTGAGATACCCCCAATCTCCATGCAGTCTCGCCCGCTTGCTGGGTCAAGGGATAGGTCGCTTTGCTCCACACAACATCCGCAAAGGAGCGCTTGAAAGGGAATCGCCTCTCCCCACCACTGTTCTTTGGCATTCTGCAGAACTTTTGTAGATGTCCTCTCCTCCGGCAGCGAAAGCATACTGGGGCGCTCCTTCAGGTACTCCACGGGCCTCCCGAGTATGACGGCAACCAACCTAACAAGCACCCTCCACCTCCACCTCCCGAGCCATTGTCAGTCGGTCGGGGATGACCAACCCCCAAGGAGATGCGATTCGACCCGGACACCACCTCCGGCAGCCACGGCATCAACCTTTTCCCAGAGCTTCTCTCTCTAAAATCGGTTAGAGAGAGAAAGTGTGTTCACTTTCATATGATGACAAACAAATGTAACATGATAAAACTCAAACAAACAATTAGGGGTAAACAATTAAATGCATGACTGCATTTTTACCACAATTCTGGTTTCAAATAGGCTACAGAACTGAGAGAAAGCATATTGTGCATTACATTCCAAGTAGATTGATGCCCCAAAAAGTATGAAATACTGGGAATAAAAAAAAATGCCTGCATAGAGTTCAAATGCTGCAAAGTCTGAGAAAGGTTATATGAAACTAACATAACTTTGGCGTAACTGAGCAACAGATGAATCCAAGAAGCAGACGATGCTATCCCAATGATTGCTTAGGAGCTGGTGAGCACCATTAGATGATCTAGACGACCTGCCAGTTGATGTCCTTCCACTTTTTGGTGCCTTCAAAATTAGATCTTGGAGTCAAAATTCGAAAATGAAGATGAAAGCTTAAAGAAAGGAAATGATTAATTATAAAATTGATAAATGTGATGAACATTTTGGAAGTATCTGGAAATAAGAACATAAAAGAAATGGCTTACATATATCCAACTCCCATATTCAGCAAATGAGGGGTTAAAAACTTAAAACTAGTTGCTTTTGTTGTTAGAAAATTTTGCAGCCAAATTATATAGAAACCTCAGAAATAATGGAATGACTGATCATCCACAATATTCTAAAAAGGTTTGCACAATTCGGTACAGCAGTCAGTAGTGAAGGATGGGAAGGGTAAAACCGTCCTTCCAGGAGAATTAGCTTGGCAGGACGCAATTTAGAAACTGGCTTCGGAGAGAGTTGTCAGCCTTCACAAGGAGCAATCTCAGTGCAAAAGACGCACATGCCTTTTTCGGCAAAGGCAAATAAAGGGACTGGGATCTTGACAACACTTCCACATCCGTTTTTTGCTATTAATACAATAGTGGTACTACCCACTTTCAAAAAAAATAAATAAAGGGACTGAGATATGTTGGACAACCAAATCAACAGGTTTGCGAGGATCAGGGGTCTGTTACACATGGTGTTTCCAAGCCTGCTCACCAGAGAGAACCTAGAGCTGGAGATTTTTAGGAGAATGGTGGGCATGGAGGACAGGTGGTTACCAGATCGGTGTCAGTTTTAATGGATCTGAAAATGGAAATCTGTCCACAATCCGCTATGACACCTGGTGCGAGCCTGGAATCAGGGAATGCAAGAGGCCAAGACGTTGCAATTTACTCTCCAAGGATGTGCTGGCAGCTGATGGGCAGGGGACATTGATGTCACACATTTCAATTTGGTCAAGTCTGTTGCAAAAGACCTAGCATTCCAACGTTGAATAACCTTGCTCCTAGAAAAATATCAAAAAATCCTATTGCTGGTGGCAGGCCAGAGGAGGAAATCAAGTTGGCACCGAATCACAGTCAGAACCTAAGTTGGCAAATTTTGATTAATCTCCAGGTGGAATGGTGAAGAGTTGGTTCAAAAGGCTGCAGTTTTAGGAATCTAAAGCAACTCTAAAGCAGGGCAATTCTGTAGGCTGTGCAAAACCCTCAGCGATGAAAATGTTCCTACCTCCAAGCCTGGCCGAGGACACTGGGAACTGAAAGCACTTTTGAAGGATCCCCGGAGCGAGGGCATTGCTGTGGACAAGTTGGACACGTGTCAGTTGTGTAGGTATTAATAGAAGCTAGGTTGTTTCTCAGTTGTTAGGTGTAATGATGGGTTTAAAATTCCTGCTTTGAAATTCATATACAGATGAGTGGTTAGTAGTTTGGTGAGGAATCTCTCCTCTACGTTCCAATTGTACAACCTTTTCAGTAACTTGGAAGGAACAGGCAAGAGTCACCAAAAGCTTCTAAGGTCATCTTCTAGTTTGCAGCGGACGTCATCTTCATCATCATGCTCATGTGCCGAGATTGCTGTTGACATCTGAGTTTGTGGTACCTGGATGGAGGGGACTGAGAAAGAGAAGGTTGGGGTTGCAATCGCTACAGGATTGGATGTGAGTCAAGCAAGAACGGAAACTTTTATACCTTAGATCTATTGGTCCAGGTGGGTGGCAAAGTGTGCTAGGCACTGGAATGGGATGGGCCACGATAGAAATCAGGCGTCCCAGGCGGGCCAAAGTGCAAAATGAGTGTTCAGGTTGTTGCCTAATCAGCAAGGGCAATTCCAGCAATCACCTAGCTGATCTGCTCCATAGCAACGTGGCCTCCCATCACCTCGCCTAGACCATCTTTGTAGTTTGTAACATAGATTCATGGCCTTAAAGCAAGATTCTACAAAACACAAAAACATGCATAACGACGAGACATACATTACACATAACTCAGTCCATAGAGACCTGAAACCTAACCCATAAACAAACCACTCAGACTGATTCCACCAAACAGAAGGATCAAATTAAGAGAACTGAAATTCTCTTCTTCACCTTGTCCAATAATTCTTTTCTCAAGCTGTCTAACCAAAGAACAGGAGATAAGATATCTGGTCACCTAGTGGTGTGAAAGGAGCTAAGCAGGGCCGGACAGCAACCGCATCCCCAGAAATTGAAGAGGGACCCTTGAGAAGACCATCGGTCTCTGGTACAGGAGCTTGTGACAGAGTCCAAAGCTCTCAAAGCAGGTGCCAATCCAACAAAAGAAAGGCTTCATCTACAAGATTAATGATGAAGCACTCATAAGCTTTCCACATAAAAACCCCTTTCATCCTAAGGTTGGCATCTACAGCAGACACAGATAAAAAGCCTCATGTGAAGATGTGAGGCTCTGGTGAATACAGTTAGAATGGCAGTATGAAGTGGCAATATGAAGTTGTCCCCCTCTGTCTCAGTAGCTGGTGAGAGAACCTCCTGAACAATTTAAAGCCACATCGGTTAGATCCCCCACCTTGGGAGCCGGAAACTAGCATTTGAGTGCTTGAACCACTGGCTTCCTTTTGTATCATTAAAAATCCCCTTTGCTACTTCAAATAAACTGACAGCAAATGTGTACCCCAGACATCCTAGTAAACATTCAGTCCTAGTAAACATTCAGTCAAGACTAAAACAAGTCAACTCAATACTCACATCATCCTCTTTCTTTCACCAGTTCCCTGTTCTTCTCGAGAAGCTCCATATCTCATGGAAACCTGCACCATCTCTTTGTAGGACCAGCCAACCTATTCTCTTTGTTTGAATGGAGGGGATTCTACAACAAAATTCACTCAAACACATTTTGATACCTATCTCCACTACATTTTCTCTGGAATTGTTGACGTGTTATCCATCTCAATAAGCAGGGGAGCAAACATTAAATGTCTTGAATCTTTAGTCTATGCTTGCCTCCTCCAAAATGCAATTGAAACTAGGTTATTGGTTTGTTTTTACAAGCTGAGTCCTAGATTTATACTTGTTCAACCATGGCTCCATCATTCTTTTCCATCAAAGTGTTATTTTGTGCCAGTAATAAAGTTCAATTTGAATCTTCAATGACTTGCTATGCGATAATGGTATTTCCCAACCCATGGATCTGAAAAGGGCAAACAACAAAGAAACCCAGCAGACATGTCATTGTATACTGTAAGTCAAAAAAAGTCTCCTACTGCAAAACATTTTAGAACAGTATGTTGTGTTTATCCATCTCTATTCTTCATATTCAATGCATAATTAATTCAACTCCACCATCACTTTGTCAATTGTGATTTGACACGAGATTATGAAGATTTTATCAAATAATTAATCAAAAACATGAGAATGGTTCCAATATAAAGTTCAGGTTCAAATTATTAGTCTCCAATGGCTAATTTCTATAGCAAATGTATGGGATATTGGAAGTTCACTCACATATCTGTTTGACAAAGACAAATTGAACACAACAGAACTATCAAAATCAAAATTATACTACAAATATAACATCACACATACTGGTGTTGCCACAACTGGTTCATCAATGATTTACCTGAATACAAAGGGTTAAACGCGGGGAGATCTCATTCTTCAACTTATCACGAATTAATCCAAAAATCTTCTCCAGGCAAGCAGTCAACTGTTGCTTGAATAAAACAGCAGGATATCGGGCCTCCACAAGAGATAAACTTTCTTCACTATTCTTCAATCGAAACTTCATGTCCTAGGAAAAACTAACTGACATTAGAACCCAATAAAACACACACACACACACACAGAGAGAGAGAGAAGAAAATTTTACATCCAGCTTAAATTCAAAGAGAGAAGAAAAGTTTGCATCCAGCTAAAATTCAAAGAAAGAGTAACATAAGCCAAAAAAAACTAACTGAAGCATTTATGAGCCCAATCAAAACATCTACATTTAATAGGACAGAGGGGACAAAGGAAAATTGTGATTAGTGTGGCATTTGCACTAGTCTAAAAGAAATTCACCTGTATTGTTCTTCCACTTAAACCAGGTGAACCTGAAATGAGCCGTGCAGGAGATGTAAAAAATGCATCAAATCGAACATTCTTCTGCAAGAGGCACAGAAGTGCTGAAGCGTTGGACAACCAGTATGGCAACACATTGTTCTCCGCTGCCACCTGAAATGTATCAGCAACATCAACCATAAATACCGCCAAAACTGACAATATTTGTGGGTGGCTTTCTTTTGTTTTCTTCTTTTTTTTGTTGGTGTTGGTGGCGGTGGTGGGTGGGTGGGCGGGTGGGGTGGGGGTGGGGGGGAGAGGCCAGCCAAATATGATAGTATTTATTGTTTAAATTTGCATATGATGCTTTCCCCAGGATTGATTTTGATGACAAAAACCAGTTCATTGAATCCTAATGTCAGTTTTGTAAGGTTTCAGCCAAAATGGACAGCCCAATGGCCAAAAAGACCATTGGCTTTTGAAAACAAACAAGGAAATGTCAATCCACCCTGAGAGGCTGAGACCAAGTCCACAGCTGGGCAGACAAGGCCCAAACAGAACTGATTGAGAAAAGTTGATAATCAAAACAGGATACTCGATAGTAAGAGTCGACAGTTGTAGGTGAACAGGCTGGGAAAAAGGAAAAAGAAAAAAATATATACAACTTGAGAACAATCAACAGCTACAGTGGAACTATGGACAACAAGTGTCCACAGCTGTAAACATAAGTCTAAAGTTCCTTTGCTTTTTGAACTTTGACTGATTTTGCGAACTTTGAATGTTTCAGAATTCAGCGGCCACTTCAAATTAAACCATGCAACTAAGGTTTGAACTTAGCTATATATGTGGACCTCCCACCGTAGGCAATCTTTTGGAGCATCCTAGAGTTCAAGAAAGCCTCGTCTACTTTTCTCAACTGGCTAATCTCTGAAGAGCTTCCCTGGAATCTTCATCAAGCCAACTTCTCCGCCGGCAACCAGAGCTATACTGTCCACTGTTGGCAGTATCGGCCGAAACCAAGGATGGCAGTGTCGGTTTCAGACTCGGTTTCGGCCGGGTCCGAAACCGATACGACTCGGTATCGGTTTCGATTTCGGCCGAAACCGGTTCAAAACAGTTAGAAAAGGGGGCAATCTATGAAAATGTTAGGTTTCTGCCCGAAAACAAGTTAGGTTTCGGCAAAAACAGGTTAGGTTTCGGTCGGTTTCGGTCCGAAACCGGACGGTTTCGGTCCGAAATCATTAAAAATATATTATTTTTGGTATCAGCCCGAAACCGATACGTTTCGGCCGAAACGTATCGGTTTCGGCCGGTACCGATCCGAAACCGGCCCTTAACACTGTAGCAGATCCGAAACCTATTAAATAATACTTTTTTAATGGTTTCGGACGAAACCGTATTGGTTTCGGCCGAAACCGGACAGGTTTCGGCGGTTTCGGCCGAAACCAGACATGTTTTACTAAATTTTTGAGGTTTTTGAATGGTTTCAACCGGTTTCGGGACCGGCCGAAACCGGTACCGAAACCGATACTGCCATCCTTGATACTGTCTCATTTTTCCTTTTCATTTTTCTATAGTTTTTTTAGAAATTCATATTCAACAACATCCCCCACAAACATTTGCCACAGCCTAGGCCAACATACAGTTCAGGGCCACAAGAAGTCTACAAGTACCTTCACAGCATCATTGACTCCTTCGATTATGCCATCAAAAACAGTTGTAATTTCTGCCTCAAAAGCTCGTGTCTGCAGGAGAAATTTATAAATGATACAAGCTGCAACTGGTTTACCATCTTTGAACCCCAAATCTTCCTTAATGCAACTTGAAAGAAATTCATAATGTCCCTGAAAAGGAAGACAATGTCCATGAGAATCAGTTATGATGTTTAACCAATATATATTCCATTAACTCAAATGTGAGAACAGTAGGATTGACCGTGTATGGACCCATGTAGATTGTAAAGAAAGAAGAAGAAAATCACCCCATGTCTCTCTATGGCCTTCATAAAGCGTTCTTTTTGATATGGGCTCCGAAGTCTTGTGGGCAGAGGAGTATCCTGAAATAGATAAGGGAAACTAGGTTGAGAATATAACAGAAAAAAGAAAAAAAAAAGAGAACTAAAAACAAAACATTAATGAAATATCCTACAAACATAGCCTGCTGCTCAGCACTGGGATGTACAGGGCCGCCAATGTGTTTCTGTTTAGAAAAAATATATCACTCTTTGCTAATAGATACACATGAAATGTTATAAACCTGAAAGTGACTATCAAACCATACCAGCCAGAAAATTAATTTGAGAATTAAGAAAGAGCATACGATAGGTAAGCAAAATTAGAGAAGCTGAAAAAAATTAACAGATGGAAAGAATATGAAATGAATGTCCACGATAAACAAATAGCACTATTCAGTGGCTTCTTCATTTCACCTTGGAAAGTGATAGAGATGAAAGGTGATTCATGGGCATTATGCTTAGTGTTCTTTGCCTCAAAATATTGTTCTCGTCCTGCAAACTTGAAATCCTCTCTGCCATGCTAATTTGGACAAAAGAAAAGTGTAAAGAGGGGGGGGAAATCTTGTGAGAAGGGACTCATAGAACAGAATTAATTCACCTTTCAAGTACTAAAATAGTAAACAACATTATTAAAGTTGTTCAGCATTGCTTATTGGCATTTTCATCCTTCAGATGCATATAGAAAAAAATGTACTGATGATCTGTTCCAAAAATAGCCTGCAAATAACATTGACTGGACTCTTTATTATTATCATTATTTTGCAACATGAATATCTTTGGTGTAGCCAGAATCATTCAGCCTACCCCGGACAAGCCAAGAGTGTCAATTGAGTCAAGACAGGTTGTTGTCTTGTTTTGAACAATAGTAAGAGTCTTCAATAAAGATTAGCCTGGTTTTAACTCGAGATGCATGTCTCAAGTCTAGACAGTCACATTGTTTATGACGATAAAGATGACACAAAGTCACCATGAAAACTTATCATCAATTTGGGACTCCATAACTTTCAAGACCTCTTAACAGATCCAAGAGACTAAGATGATATTTCAATCAGTCGACTTGTCATCAACCTACCAATGTCAATGACAGGAAAATGCTACTGAGTGCAGTTACAAAGGTGGTTTTGAATATATGTTCTGACTGTCAAGCAGTAAAATGCTTCTCCATAGCCTGAGCAGCATTGTTGGCAGTATCGGACGAAACCGATACGTTTCGGCCGAAACGTATCGATTTCCTGAAACATATCGGTTTCCCGAAACGTATCGGTTTCGGCCGGGACCGAAACGAGTTCAGACATGCTCACTGTAACAGGTCTGAAACTAAAAAAACTTTTTAAATGCTTTCGGGACTTACCCGTTTCGGCCTGAAACGGACGTGCTCAGTGCATTTTTTGCCTTTTTTGAATGTTTTGAACCGATTTTGGCCGAAACCGAAACCGGTACATTTCAGTTTCGGTCCTGAATGAAACCGGTACCAAAATCGGTACTGCCATCCTTGCCGAGCAGTAACAAAGTGGTAGATAGATACATATAAATCAATAAAAGAGATCTAGAAAAAATAGACCACCAAAATTAATCCCCATTATTTATTGATTGTTAATCTTTTCAGCAATTGTAGAGTGGGAAATTGGAAAACAAAAAAAACAACACACGGATCTATTAATTATGAAGTTATGTGTTATTAATTATTGATCATGTGCAAAAAGAAGAAGAGAGATTAAATCAGACCTTTGCAAGTTCTGATGAAGCTGCATATTTTCTGACTCCACATGCTGCAACTTTTCCAAGGTGTCCCTGCTATTTTTCCGTGCCTTGAGAAGCTCTTGCTCCACATTCATCATTTTCTGGGTAAGGGAATCAACGGTATACTGCAAAAAATGCAAAACTTATTCCTGAAACATTTTCTTTGACGTTATTCAACAAGCTCGCACCAAAATTGCATTACAAAAATTACTCAATTAAAAGACTTTTGTGGGTAACTCTCTTCTCAGCTAAAAAATATCATGCAATATGATTTGTCCAGCAAGCAGAATAAAAAGTCTATGCATGAGGTTTAAAATGACAATACAATGGAGAATCAACTAAGCTAAATAAAAAAGCGTACTATTTTCTTCTATACGTGTGGTTCCCACAAAAAGAAACTGCTGAGATGCTAGCATAAGGTGGGAATATGTGAAAAATCTGTTGCCACAGCACAATTAAAAAGAAAAAAGAGGAAATCTTTACATCCAAGTGCAGCATATATTTCCAAATAATGATACCAATGACAAACATTCATAGTTGATGTACATAAAGCATTGTCTTTATCTTTTCTGGGAACTTGTTGAAAATGCTCATAGTTTCCATAGACACAGCATATGTGGCATGAATAGAAATGTCGGCATCCAAGCAAGGCATACATGACTAGAAATCAATACAGAAACCCACTTCTAAGGAAGACAAAGTGACACTCAGAACACCTATTAATGCAGCAAAAATAACACTGGACCAAGCAACTAAATAAGCACACACCTTCAAATTCAAGTTTTCTCTATTTAACTCTTCCATCCCAGTAAGCCTACATTCCAAGGCTATTTTCTCTTTCTTTGATAACTCAAGCTGACTTAAAAGGCTGGCATTCTTGTGACGCTCATTATCAATGGCCAACTTTGAAGTATTTAGCTCAGCATGCAATGATTCTAATGACTGTTGAAGTTTTGATATTTCAGCTTGCTTCAATGCTTCAATAGATACCTGCAGTCAAGTATTTAAAAGTTATATAGCATGATCCCAAAGCACATGCAGCTGTTCCTGAAAGTGTGAAATGCACAAGGACAGCTATAAATGTTTGACATAATTTGATTTATGCTGCTTTACATAATAGTCCAAAAAATTCAGAAAATCAAACATTAATGATCACAAACCCCTCATCAGCCAGCTGCACCCTCTGAAGCATCCCTCGAGGTGCTTCAGCGGCTGCCAAGTTATACATCCGTGAATGTGCAAGCACAAGCAGGACATGAATGCTGGTGAGAGAAGGCAGCAACGATGGCAAGTGTGCTATGAGGGATAGGGCAAACTGCCAAACATCAGAACTAAAGAGTCTTTCTAGAAGACATGCGGCATCTTTACATATGTAGCTGAGTGAGTATGAGAATCCAGCTAACTCAATTTCACCTAGGATCATAATATAACTGTCGATTGGGCACATATAATGCCAAATAAGGTAAAGAATTTACACTGTCATTAACTGCCAGTCTGCCATGCATTATTCAACTATTTGTTCTTAACACAATAGGTTGTCTGAAAGTGGTCAAAAACAGCTGATTTTTAATTTTGATGCAACTAAAAGAGGAGTGTTACAAAAATGGTATTTGGTAGGTGGTCATGTAGGCAGCCAGGCATCCTTATGGGGAAAGATGCCAGCCCACCTTCCTGCCCCCCTAGAAAGATGACCAAGGCACCCACCTAGGCAATTCTGCCTTTCTCCCCACCCAGAAAGTTAACCAGGGTGCCTTGGGCCCCCAGGCTTGCCTAGGTCAATCTCAAAATCCAAGATCTCACACCACTGGATAAAGAGTTCCAGTCAGATAGCACCGCGAAGATCCATATATATATAGAGAGAGAGACACACACACCCCGCCATGGGGGGGGGGGAGTGAGACTATCAAGTTAAACCTACAGAAGATATCCCAAGAGAAAAAAATTGAGAATACCCGCCGCCTCTTTTCCAATTCTAAATGCAAAGAAACATCCTCCAAACGCTTCTCCAGTTTGTTCTTCGCTTCACGTAATGCGCCAGCATCTTTTGCCGCCTAGAGTGATCAAAAGGATAAATCATCCATATTAGAACATAACAAAGATGGCAAGCAATTAAAATTTAATGCTGCAAAAATCACCAATTACTGTAAATGAAATCCTAAAAGAAAAGGACAAATGAAGGCAAAATATATAGTAAAAGTAGACATCAATCTCCTTTTTTTAGCACAACCCGAAAAGAAAAATGTTCAGTTATGAAAGTTTATTACTCCTCCCATCAATTTCGAGTGAACAACAGTCATTGTGTATTCAAATCTAAAAGGTCCAAACACAGCATTCAAAAAAAATAGAAGATTAAGAATTGGCACTAAAATGTACACACACGTCAGCTTACATTCCTAGACATAGCACTCAAAAAATTAGGATATTAAAATTGGTACTTGTTACACCCCAAATTTTCTCGAAGTATTTTCGAGATACTCCCCTCATGTTAATCGACGGGCGCAGTGCGACTTAAAGTCGGCACCGTCATGCCGCGGAGTATCTCCACGACACCGAGGTCCATTGACCCGATCATGCTCAGTCGTGAAATGTGCCGCAGCAATAAACGAGGTGGCAAGTTCATGCACATACTCGTGGAAGGACCGACAATCGTGTATCACGTGACTCAGACGACGCAAGCTTCCGCCCCTCGGCCGACAACGTAAGAAGACACAAATAGTATGAAGAAAACCCCATGTCCCTCTCTCCATGCGTCCCGTTGTAAACACAGGGCAGAAAAGGGGCCAGAGCAAGGTTTAAGAGGAGGAACCGGCTGGGAGATCTCCATCGGGGCAGAAAAGGGGGGCTGCATGGGGTTTTGGCCCCTCCGAGACCCGGGAAGGGTCTGTTGACCCCGTTGGGTCCCGCACGGGGTCCAACAGACCACACTGGACCCCAGCGGAATCAAACAGACCCCGACAGGGTCTGTTGACCCCGCCTGGGTCCAACGTGGGGTCCACTTGACCCGTTGGGCCTAGCGGGATAAAAAAGACCCCACCGAGGTCTATTGACCAAATGGGCCTGCCGCCCCTTTTTCTCCCTCCTTTCAAAAAAGAAAAAAAAAACAAAACAAAAAAGGGTGGAGGACCCACCTTGACAACCTAAGCTCCAAAATTGGCCCTTTTATGTCAAGGTGGGGTCCAAAAAAACACCTTTCTGTCAGAATGGGGTCCAAAAACCCCTCTTTTTGTCAAGGTGGGTCCCCTTACCTTCTATAAATATCCTGTGGGTTCAAAGACACAGACGAGATAGAGAGAACAGACGTAAGAAAGAGGTGCGCCAAAGAGCCGGAGTTCGTTTATGTGTTTCTAAAGGCCTATTAAGGGCATGTTTTATAAATACCCTAGACCTTACATTTATGCCCCTACAGGCTATGTTTGTAATTTTCTATGCGTTCTGGGTGGCCAAACTATGTAATTCCTCCATATGACTAGAAATTAAAAAATGCCCCTCCTAAAATTGCAAGAAAACCCAAAGTCCAGTAAACTGCAGTTCTACCCTGCAGCCTTCAACAATTGTGGCTATGCCCTCATGTCCCGTGTCAGTGCGAGACCTCCTATATACAATCGACAATTCGTCGACAACCCTTGTACTTACATGAACCACGAGTGGATTCAGTTGCCTTCTCTCATGTGTGCCAAGAAAAATTGCAAATACACCTTAGCTTTTAGAAAACTGTGCATATGCCCCTCTCTTTTAAGAATCAACGCATGTGCGCCTTCATTGGAGCCCAATGTTGTTCTTCCACTTAGGGATCTTGTCAGCTTAACCTTGGCCCTAAGTGTCATCTCAAACCTAACTTTGTCCTGAGTCTAATAAAATTACCAAAATACCCTTGTGATCTAGAAACGGCCTAACAACCCCCAGAACCTTCCGAAAACTGCCTCAGGACCCCTGGGAAGTCAAAGATTACACCATAATTTCCCTCCAAACCTCAAATTACAGCAAAGCCCCCGGCTTGGTAAAATTATCAAAATATCTCCCTGGAACCTAAAAATTACCAAAATACCTCAGGAGTCCAGAGATCCTCCCGACACTTCAAAAATGCCTACGGCTTCTGCAAAATTACATTTATACTCTCACATTATAGGGTTTTACCTAAACCTAGTGAGGCCTTTGATAAAACCCTAGTTCTAGTAATCTTTTGGTGGTGAATGAGAGTTAATTATGAGTCGTGCAAGCAAATCTGCCCTCAGCATTAGAACCCATGAAAAGGACATTAAGATTTATTTGACAGTTAATCAAGAGTGTCCGGACGTTATGCCGATGTAAACTAACACACTGCGATCAGTGGTGAAAGGTATAGCACTCGAACCCAAATCGTCTGATATGAAACGCATCCACAGAATAAACCCTGCACAGGCTACTTATACAGCCCCTATACGTGCACCCCTATAAATTTCCCCTTTTCCCCTATAAATTTCCCCTTTTCCCCAAAAGGCTCGGTGAGAAATTTTTAGACTGTTCTTTCCCTTTCATGAAAGAACAGAAAGAAGAACATTCTACACCTTTTTTAAAAAATATTCCGTGAATGACGATACTAACATGTATGCACATGTCATCTTACACTCCTTTCACGTATTAAAAACTTTTAGGAATGCACCAATCAGAAACTGCATAAGGTTACCTTTTACATATAATACATGTTCGACTTTTTGTAGCTTACAAGAAAAAGAACTTCATGTTTGAATTGGGAGCTGCAAATTCTTGGCTGATTGATAGAGAGAGTGTGTGTGGTAAACCACCATTGCCATGCAAGCTTCCAGGTGGTTAGAATGGCTGATGGTGTTGGACCAGCCAACAACAACCGCAATTATGTGACAGCCAAACAAGAACAAAGAAAACATACCAGAAAAGAACCCACAACGAACAAACATACACTTCTACAGACCATGATAGAAGTTGGCTGATTCCAATCTGAATTATTCAATTGTGTGGGGACTGGGTTCTTTTCTTTTTAAAAATAGTTTTATTGTTTATATTATTTTGTGGGTTCACATGAAGTGACATTTGCATGGAAACATGGCCGAACTCTAAACATGGGGACATCAGGTTCAGCCTCTCAACAAGACAAATGTACAAACAGAAGGTGAGATTGTCCCACAGACATCAATGTCTGTCGCCCTCTACCCTGCCATTACTAAACAATGCTACAGCCATCTACCTACGTCGGCCAACGCCTGCACTGTCATTACTCATCACCTGCCTGCATCTCTCCTCCTCTTGTTTTTCTCCTTATCCACTGCCTTTGCCATCTCCCACTGCCTCCCTTTCTCCATGATGCCGCAGTCATCCACTCCACCGGTAGTCCTCAGCCAACCCCTCCCTCCCCCTTCTTTTCCTTTTCTCCTCAGTCACTGCCATTTCTTCCCTTCCTCCCTCAGAACACAATCGCCTTACAATGCAACCAGCTCATAGGCATCCAATCTTTAATCAAATGGCTCCAAAGGCCTTATGGGTACATGCATGTTAAAGAATCGATCTCTAACCCAAAACCTAGGCATTGAATTGAGAGAATCCTCTACATAAATAGAGAGAAGGCGCCCATGGAAATTCGATGTGAGACTAAACTTCAACACCCCTCCTGGCACCGAACCCAGATGGTTACGGTATATATGGCACAATTGAATGGGTAGAGTGGAGCATGTCCAAAATGGAGGATCCAATGGGTAGACCTAGCTCTGATACCATGTTAAAGGCCCGCACTCTAACCCAAAACGTAGGCATTGAGTTGAGGGAATCCCCACATGTATAGAGAAAAGACTCCCACGGATTTCAGATATGGGACTAAACCACAACAACCCCCCTGACGCCGAACCAACCAGTTTGGGGCGCATTATAGGTAGGGCCAAGTGTCCACATATGGAATGTTGGATCCAATGGTAAACAAGGCTCTAATACCACGTTAAGGCCCTAACTCAACCCAAAACCTAGGCATTGAATTGAGAGAATCCTCTACATATATAAAGGGAAGGCACCCATGGAAATCCGATGTGGGACTAAACCTCAACACTGCCCATACGATAGCAGAAAACAGTATTTGGGAGATTTTTAGGATGTTCTGGGGCTATTTTAAACAACGTTGGGATTTTATGGAAGGCTTCAAAACTGTTTTTGGTGAAACATTTTGGAGGTACTTCAGATGTTTTGGAGTTTAAGACAGGTTTCTAGGGTGACCCAGTCACTTTGATGTTTTGTGGAATGTTGTGGAATATTTTGGTCAGTTTTAGGACTTTCGATTGTTCTGGGGATTTCAATATTTTTAGAATGTTCTTGGGTATTTTATGACTACCATTAGACATCTGAAAATGAGCCGCCATTGTCACAACCAAATTTTTAAATGTTGAGCGATGCTACCTTTATATATTAATCAGCATCCAGAGGGTTGCCAAGAATTATCCAAAGACAAGATTTTTGTAGATTTCGACAATGCCACTTTTGAATATTCATTGATGGGCATAGGGGCAACCAATACATATTCAAAGGTGAAATCCCTTATGGACATACAAAAAAATTTAAGCATTAGAAAATACCACCTTGAAATATTAATTGGTGATGAAGGGCCAGCGATAAATATTCAACAGTGGGATACTTAAATATGCAATAATAGAATACTTATGAACTTCAACAAATTCTCAACAGTAGAGAAATGCCACAATTGAATAATAATCAGTGGACCGAAGGACCACCAATAAATATTCAAAGCCTAGGTCTTCATTGACTTGAACAAATTTACAAGCATCGAAAAATGTCACCTTTGAATATCAATTGGTGGACCAGAGGACTGCCAATAAATATTGCAGAGGTAGTGAGATGGGTACTTAATTCATGAGAGGTTACAATTAAAACCCTTCATTAGAGAACCACATTCGTTTAAGTAATAATCATATCATTTAGGGGCATGGAATACTCTCTCAAGTTCCAACTAACGACAAAATTTTGTGAGATTCACACCTCAGAGGTGCAGATCCATGTCCAATCCTCTTTGCTGTCCTTCCCGCAAGAGATTTTTCTCTTCCAGGGCGAGTCTTTCCTCTGTAGGCCTTCTTCCTCTCCATGCTTCTTGCTTTTTTATCTCTTGCAGGACTTCCTCTCATCACAAAATATTCTATAGTATGTGCCTAAGGCATCTTTCTTTCATTCATTCTTTTTTTTTTTGAAAAGTGGATAGTACCACAAAAGTATATTAAAGGAGAAAAGGATGTACAAGTAACTACAAAGCTCTCACAAAAGCTCCCATCTCAGAAGACCCACCCAAAAGAGAGGACCTCTCTAACTCCCCAACAACAAAAAAAGAGAGGAGTTAAAATTCCCCACATTACAAAGTTGCTTAGCCCAAAGAGACACTATCTCACAAACAAAAAAAGAAACCATATCCTCAGTACGAGCTTCGCTCTAGAAGATTCTATTGTTCCGCTCGGTCCATAGTGCCGAAAGTGTGGTATGAAGAATAAGCCACCAGATGGTATTGTCACCTTTCATGTTCCATCTCTGTGCCACTTGGAGAAGATTTAGAGAACACCCACAAAGTGACCTAGGGCCACTGAAATCTTTGATCGATCCTCACCTAAAACCCCTAGCAAAGATGCAGCCGGTGAATAGGTGATCCAGGTCCTCGTAAACATCGCCGCACATACAACACAAGGTAGGAATATGCTGGAGAAAAGGCGCCACCCTGTCACAGGTGGGAAGGCGACCGTGAGAGATCCTCTAAACCAACATCTTGACCTTGAGAGGACTCTTGGGAGCCCACATCTGCGGTGCATAAAAATGCCGCACCCCCCTCCAAAATGAAATGGTATGCAGACTTAACAGAGAAACCTCCCTCCCTCTCCCATCTCCACCACCAAGTATCCTCCCTTGTCGTGACCAAAGAGAGTCCAAAAGAAAAGTCAAAAGATGCCCTAGCTGGTCCATCTCCTCTGGAGATTCCTCCTAAAAGTAGGGGCCCGAATACCACCGTCTAAGTTTGCATCAAAAGATTGCGCAACAGTGGCTGAAGGTGCTCCTGCAATAGCATAAAGCGAAGGGAAATTCTCCGCCACCGAGAAGTCCCCACACCACTTGTCTTGCCAAAAAGAGCTACTCTCACCATTTCCCAGGCTGATCCGAACACTAGCTCTGATAAAGTCGACACATGACAAGATACCTCTCCATAAAGGGGAGACATTATAAGTGGTCGGCGGACTCAAGTCCCACACTCTGCAGGATGAATAATAGCCGTGTCTAATCACTTGCACCCAAAGGCCTCTGTCCTCTATCCCGAGCCTACAAATCCATTTGCATAGTAGTGCCAAGTTAAAATCTCCGATGTTCCTGATCCCCACTCCTCCAACTTCCTTACTCTTACAAACTCTGCCTCAAGAGATGTCATGCTAGCCTCTATCTCTATTTGCACTGCCATGCCAAAAAAAATCTAGCCTGGATCAATTCCAAGTTTTTTGTTATTATCTTGGGAATCCTGAAGATGGCAAAAAAATAGGTCGACAAACTATCCAACACATATCTGCATAAAACCAGACGTCCTCCATAAGAGAGTAGTCTAACCTTCCACCCTGCAAGTCTGGACTCATATCTTTATACCACCACCTACCAATCCTTGCAGTGAAGATGCCCGAGGAAAGAGGAAGGCCCAAGTAAGAGAAAGGGAACTCCCCAATCTTGCAACTGAAAATACCCGCTGCCCGGTTGAGAGATAAGGCTCCATGTTGATCCCTACTAAGAGGCTTTTGGAAAATTAACCTTCAGACCACTGATATCCTACACCATCTGGAGCATCAGCCTAGCATCAAACATCGACTACTCGTCATCAATAAGGAACAGAATGGTATCATCTGCATACTGAAGATGAGTGATACTGGCACGAGACTGTCCTAACTAGAAGCCACTGATAACTCCTACTGTCTCAACTCTCAGCCACAGCCTGCTCAAGATGTGTGCAACCAGCACAAAGAGAAGGGGAGACAGTGGATAACCCTGACATAGCCTTCTCCCACTAGAGAAGTATGGGGAGGGTCGCCCATTAATAAGCACAAAAAAAAGCTGATGAGATGCACTTCCAAATCCAACCAATCTAAGACTGGTGGAACCCCATATTGCGGAGTACCATAAGTAAGCAACTCCAATTAACCCTATCATAAGTCTTCTTAAAGTCTAGCTTGAGCACTACTCCCTTCTTCCTATGCTGCTTCATAGCACATAGGCATTCGTGAGTAAGAAGAAAGTTCTCATGTATATGTCTTCCTTTGATAAATGCCCCCTGGTAATCACTTATCAGACCCCCAATGACCCCATGAAGCCTCCTAGCAAGCACCTTGGTAATAATTCTAAGTGTTGTTCAACAGGCTAATGTCTAAAATCAGACAAGTCCTGAGCACCCATCTTCTTAAGAATCAACACAAGGAAGGTTTTGTTAATGCCTCTCAAATGTGCCTCCCCTCTCTGGAACTCTTGAGCAATAGCAATGAGGTCATGTTTGATAATGTCCCAACAATACTGAAAAAATACCATAGGAGAAAGTCGTGCAAGCCTTGTCCCCTGCTAAGGAGAAGACCGCACTTTGATCTTTTCCTCTAAGAAGGGTCTCTCCATAGCCTCACTCTTAGCAGAAGAAAGTCGTGGACGCAGCTCCTCTGAAATCTCTGGTCTGCTGTGCTCCTCCTCAATGAAGAGGGTAGAGTAGAAGTCCATGGCGTAGCGTCTGATGTCATCCTCCCTATGTAAGTACTGGTCTCCAGCCTGAACATAAGCAATATGGTTCGTCCTCCTCCTACCCGAAGCCAACCTGTGAAAATACGTTGTGTTCTTATCCCCTTCCTTCACCCATCTCCCTAGATCTCTGCTTCCAGTAAATCTCCTCTCGGATGAGAATCTCGTCATACTCATTGCGAAGATGCTCCCTACTCTCCCTGTCCGCTTCCTCCATCAAATCTGCCTCCTCCAACTAATCCAGAGTCTCAAGCTGATGAAGAATTCTTTCCTTCTCCTGCTTGCTAGGAAGTTTTCTGCTGCTACCCCATCTAGTGAGAGCCAGGGCCAAATGTCTAAGCTTCCTAATCAGAGTAGCCATGGGAGAAACATGGGGCCTATACCCCTCCCACAGCCTCCACACAAGAGGCAAGAAATCAGCCTCTCTAAGCCAAAACCTCTCAAATCTGAAAGCCTGGCTCCTCCTTTGACCTCGACTGATCTTTAAGAGGATAGGCTTATGATCAGAAGCCGGCCTTGACAAATAGGAAGCCTGCACCAGAGGGAAATGATCCTCCCAGTCTGAGGACACCAAGAACCTGTCAAGTCTAGAGCAAGAAGGGGCCGCCCTCATATTGGACCACGTGAACAGACCATTCACTAAACCAATATCAATGAGGCCCGCATGCTGGATGAAGTCACAGAATCCTCAATCTCCCTCGAGTAAAAGTGAGCTCTATGCCTCTCCGCAGCTAAAGTAGTGGCACTGAAGCCGCCACCCATGCACCAGGGTCGCCCAGAAGATATGTGAAAATCAAGAAGCCCCTACCATAGCAATTTCTTCCCTTCCCTAGTTTGAGGGTCGTAGACTCCGGAGAAGACCCAAGCGAAGACATCCCTGAGACAACGAAAATAGAGAGAAATAGTCCAACATCTAACCTACCTCCCCCCCTCCATTTCCTCCACCTCAAAGGGGTTCCACAACACCATGATCCCACCAGCCCTCCCCACCGGTGGAGAGACCACCTCCTTCGAGAGTCTAGTACCCCTAATCTCCCTCAACAGCCCCTCGTCATCCCCTTCGCACTTGGTCTCCTGCAAGCATAGGATATCCACCTTACACCTCCTCACCATCTCCCTCACCATTCTCCTCTTCTCACAACCCCCTAGCCCCCTCACATTCCATGAGAGGATCCTCATGGTAAATGAAAAAAGCTCTCCTCTCCTCCCTCCTGCTCCTCCCCCTCCACCTCAACCACTTCGTCATCCCTACCAACCTTCAACAAGGACTTACCTTTCTTGGCTTCCCTTGCCTGAGCTGCTAACCACCTCTTCTGGATCAGGAGAAGAGACCCCCTGATCCCCTTCTCCACCCCCTCATACAAGACCCCAGCTTCCCAGCCAACTCTTTGAAGTGGTCCTCCATCACCCTCTCCACCTCACCCATCAATTCTTTGCCCTCTTCCTTCCCTGGAAAGCCTGCCTCCTCGTGCCCCCCGAATCTCTCCTCCGCTAGGAACCCTACCCCCGAGGGAGTGACAAGAATAACTACACCAGATGACCACTGCAGATGGCCAGCCGCTTCGACGGATTGGGAGCTGAACAAGTCCATTGACCCAGCGTCGACGCCTGCTGGATCCAGAGCCTCCAAACTTGGGGTTGCATCGTCCACGACGGCTCTCAGATCAAACGCGTTGAGGGTCGAAGCCAACAGAAGGGGGAGCCCGCGCTCCAGCTGCAGGGCAAACTCCCCAGACTCCTTACTGATGCCTCCAGAGCTCGCCCGCGACGACTGTAAACCAATTAGAGCCCCCTCCTTCCAGTCGCTGCCAATGACACGACTCTGCTCCGCCACGGCACCAGGGAAACTAGAGAGATCTGCAACCCCTCCTGTAGACGGCCATCATCAACTACAGATGACCCCCCAGAGGACGATCTAGCCGGGGAGCAATCCACCCGACCTGGCCTAAGGAAGATGACAACCGGCGGCGAGGCATCAATGTCGAGCGAACGGTCAGCTGCTGACGAACGGGGAAGAGCCTGCGGGAGCCTATCTGCCAGAAGAATCGGGCGGAGGAAACGACAAAAATCGGGTCGAGGCAACCCGTTACGCGAAGGCCTATGGGGTAAGTCATGACCCTGGCGCAACCCGCCTAACCGAACCGGCCCATAGCCCAAACTAGCGCCCTCTGCAGAAGAAGAACCGACCCCGAGCTGAACCGGCTAAGGCGGAGCAGTGGGCGGTCGATTCAAAATTGAATCGACCGCCACACCCCACCTTAAGCCACCGTCCCTAACCTCTCGCCCAGCCACCTGAAACCCTAACAGAGTCGTCGATGTCGGCGCTTCCACCTCCAGCAGCCACAGGCGGATCACCAATGACACCTCGTCGATGACGACGGTAAGGCGTCGCCGGGATACTCAACGATCTGGCCACCTGAACCACTGTCGATATCGCCGTAGGAGTGCTCATGGGGTGAAAGTGCACTGTGCCGGCCTCCACTCGACCAAAACTCCTGGCCAGGAAACTCAAGCCCACGACATCGCATAGATACATGGGGACCCCTTCAAAGACTACGCGGCACCTACTGATCGGAAGGCTAGGGAAGGTCCCTCTAACGTCCGACCACCGCAGAAGACGAACCAGGGCAGACCCCACGGCCATACAACCCACCTCGACCATCTTGGCCACCACGGCCTCATCTACCCCCACCGCCAGGAAGGAGGGCGAGGAAATCCTCAGCACCTCCCAACCGTCGGCCGCCATCTCCTACAGACATCTCTGGACGTCCCCTGCCTCCGCTTGACCCTCGAGAATGGAGATACATAAGCATCTCTACATCCATGCTCGTCTGACCTGCATGTCCTCCAATGCAACCATCGTCGGCTAACATGCCTAACGATGGGAGACACAGGCCTAACCACATCAGCATAGGAGCCTCGACTCCCACCTCCACCATCGACCCCTACGGCCCTCCCCCTTCGAGGGCAGACACCGGAGATGACCCCGACGGCCACAAAGAAAGCACGTAAGAGGAAGCCCCGAAGGCCGGGCCCTAGGAGCTCACCAACCCCCTCCAAAGCGAATCCCTGAAGAGAAGCGTCGGAGCATGGCTCCAAAGGCGACGAAGGGAAGGACATCGGGATCCGAGGATACTCATGTTAAAAATTTTGTCATAGTCAACGATGGGTGAAACTTCTAGGAGAAAATATGAATAAAAATTAAATGGAACTATATATTTGTGTCAAGATTCGATTACACAAAATATCCAATACAATTGCATTAATTTTTTCTAGATCAGGTTGGTCGTGGGTGGTATTTTGAATATCATCCCATCAGAGCTTTAGATGCAGGGTGATGACTTCATTGCAACGCCTCCAAATATCTTGTCCCCCCCCCTTTTCTTTTTTCTTTTTTGTTGGGGTTTGGTGGGTGATGTTGGAGTTGGTTCTAATGTGGCCTTCATTCGGTTGGGTGGAGGATCCGACCTAACCTAACCCCGAGCATGACATTAGTCCATGCAACTTAATGTGTTTCATTAGTTTTATCTCTTTGAAAAAGAAGTTAGATTACACTGAGCTCACAGAGATGTTCTCAAGCAATGACGTAACAAGGATTGTATATTTGTTATTAGTTATTTTATTAAGATAAATAGTGAAGCCTAGTCTGTCAGCCCAAGAACCATGGAGGCTTGGGTGTTAAAAATTTGCAGAAATGAACCTTTCCCTTTTAGGTAAATGGCTATAGAAATTGCTAGAAGACGACCAAGCTTTGTGGAAAGCATTATCTTGCATAAACATTATCATTTCCACAGAAGCTCTATGTAGCTACAGATAATAGTCCTCTTATCTCACCATTGTGGGAAGGAATTTTAAAGGCAGGACAATACATGGAACCGGCTATCAGAACCAAAATAGAGAGTGGCTTGGATACCTTCTTTTGGCTGGATAGATAGTGTGGAGATTGTAGAAGATAGACTAGGTTCGGGCGGCTTTGGGCCTGAACCGCGTCTGTTTAAGGCCTTTGGGTCGCAGGTTCATTACCGGACCGACTAAAGTGGATCCAGTTAACTTTAAGTCTTGAGTAAGAGTCACAGGTTCATTACCGGACTGACTAAGGTGGATCCAGCTAACTTAAGTCTTGGGTAAATTGTTCCAAAAATACCCCTGGTTTAGGTTATTGTAACAGGAGTGTTTTAGCCATTGTTTTGATTAGTTTAACCTAATAAGAGAGATGAGGAGGGCGCAGCCTGGGAAATAGCTGCCACTCCTCCATCGCCATCTTCTTCCTTCCTTCTCTTCTTCTCTTCTTTCTCTGCTGCATTCCTTCTTCCAGAAACATGTAACAAGGAAAAACAGCATGGTATCAGAGCAAATAATCGGTCCAGGGACTCTCCAACACTTTCAAATCATGTTTTTTTCACTTTAAAAAAAAATAATGTTTTTCATTTGTCAGTTGATACACCCGACAACATCCGCAGAAAAGCAATGAATGACTCTACGAGACCATCAAATGGACCAAGTGTAGAAGAGTTCTCAGCCCTAGTCGGTGCTGGACAGAAATGGAAGAGAAGCATCACTTCAGCACAAGGACAAAACAAAGATAGGAAGGGGTGAGAATCACTCCATTGATGATTGTTGGGACATGCACCCTGAGAAAAAAACCCATGAAGTTCAAGACTATGAAGAAAGGACAGCAGCCAAGGAGCAATGCAGTGGCATCTCACCCTGTAAGAGGTCAATCAGCTCCTTCCCCCATGGATCAGTGAGTTCCTCAAATTCTGCTCTTCTGGGGATGTCCTCACAGGACATTGCTCAACTCCAGAAGCTCTTGTCAAAGCTCGGAACCAGTCCTTCCATACCCTCATCCACTTGTACACCGTTAGGTACTGCTGGTATTGCACTAAGCACAACTTCTGCTCCTCAGCGTCATTCTCCTTGGGTCATAAACTCAGACGCAATAGATCACATGATCGATATTTCTACACTGTTTCCTTCCTACTCTCTTGCATCTAGCCAAGATAAAGTGATTGTTGCAGATGGTTCAAAAGCCACTGTTGCAGGCCGTGGTGATATTAAACTGGATAGTCACATTATCTTGTCTTCTGCCTTACATGTTCTCACATTGTCTATGAATCTTTTTATCTGTAAGTAGCATCACCAAATGCTTGAACTGCTCAGTGACTTTTTTCCCTAACTATTGTGTTTTCCAGGGCCTGATAACAAAGCAAAAGATTGGGACTGGACATGAAGTAGTAGGTCTCTACTACTTTGAACCAGGTAAGGGTGCAACTCTTAGCTCCAATGCTGGTGGAGATGTGAACCATCAAATAAAAGAGATTCAACTGTAGCACAACCGTCTTGGTCATCTTTCTTTCAAGTCCTTGAGAGTCTTGTTTCCTACATTGTTTGATCAAGTGACCCTAGAGTCACTTAGTTGTCATGTTTGTCAGGCTACAAAAGAATGTCGTACCCAATTTCCAACTTCAATCAATAAAAGTTATGTCCCTTTTGAGCTAGTCCACTCTGATGTTTGGGGACCCTCTCCCGTTCCTTCTCTGGATGGTTTTCGCTATTTTGTGAGCTTCATTGATGACAATACTCATTGCACATGGATTTACTTGCTGAAATCAAGAGGAGTCCCAAAGGTGATAGAAGTCTTTTGTAAGATTATAGAAAATCAATTTGAAAAAAGGATAAATGTGTTTCGATCTGACAATGCAAAAGAGTTTCTTGCAAAAAATGTTGAGTTTTTTCTTTGAATAGGAAGGAATGCTTCATGAATCTTCCTATGCTTACACCCCTCGATAGAATGAGGTGGCTGAAAGAAAGAACAGCCACTTACTGGAGACGGCTAGGGGTCTTCTCTTCCAACACAATCTTCCCAAAAGGTTTTGGGGTGAGGCAGTCCTTACTGTTGCTTATGTCATCAATCGAATGACATCTAGAGTAATTGGACTCAGAGCTCCCATTTCATTTCTATACCCTAGTCAACCTTTGCTCCCTCTACCTCCTAAAGTCTTTGGTTGCTTATGTTTCATCCATTGTCTTCAACCAGGATCTACGAAACTTGCCCTTAGTGCTATAAAAGGTGTGTTTCTTAGCTATTTTCCAAATCAAAAGGGGTAAAAATATTTTGACCCTAAGGCAGGCCAGATATGTCATTAAGGATGTCACCTTAGTGAGTCAGAGCCTTCACTCCTCTGGCTCCTCAGGGGGGAGCATTATCCCATTTCTCATACCTCTGAGTTGCTTTTTCGGACTCCTCTTTCACTGTGTCAGGAGTTGTCCACTCAAATTAGTGCCACAGGAAATCATCACTTGATGTTGGGGATCATCCTACTGCTCGTGATCCACCCCAAGAGTTGATTACTTACTCCAGACGATAGAAAAGAGTAGCAGACTATCCTGTGGAATGTCCTTCTCTTGAACTTGCGAATCTGCAGGTCCAAGGCTTGTTGAGCCTGCTATCCTTGATTTACCCATCACTCTTCGGAAAGGTACTAGAGTGTACAAAACATGCTATCTCAAAGTGTGTCACTCACTCAAAATTGTCCCCTTCCCATCATGCTTTTGTCACTACATTATCCATTGTCTTTGTTCCTAAGTGCTTTACAAAAGCTGCAATGGATCCTAAATGACTGTGCGATGGATGAGGAGATGAAAGCATTGCAAAAAAAAAAATCAAACCTGGGAACTTGTTGATCCTTCATAGAGAAAGAAGTTGGTCGGTTCCAAGTGGGTGTTCACCATCAAGTGTAAGCCAGATGGGTCGATTGATCGATATAAAAACATAGTTGGTTGCAAAAGACTTCACTCAAACTTAACGAGTGGAGTATGAAGAAAGATTTGCTCATGTGGCCAAACTGAAATCAGCCCGAGTCATTATCTCCCTTGTTGCGCAAACCTATACATACAGCCACCTCTTGGCTACTCTACAGGTGGAAAAGTATGCAGATTACACAGGGCACTGTATGGCCTTTAAACTGTTTCCTTGTGCTTGGTTTGAGAGGTTTTGGGTTGCTATGGCTCCGTTTGGCTATACCCAAAGTAATGCTAACCACACACTGTTTGTCAAGTGGGCAACGGGTAAGGTGGCCATCCTTCTGGTCTATGTTGATTATATAATCATTGCAGGGAATCATGAGAAGGAAATCAAACAGTTGAAAGTGGAGCTCAAAGAATTTGAAATTAAAGACTTGCGGCTGCTTCGATACTTCCTTGGCCTAAAAGTTGCCTATTCTAATGAGAGCATTTATGTGTGTCAAAGGAAACATGCTCTGGACCTGTTGATGGAGAATGGCAAGCTGGGTTGTAAACCTGCTGCAACTCCCATTAAAACAAATCATTGTCTATCTGTACAAACGGATGACCTTCTCTCCGAGGTTGACAAAGGACGATATCAGGGGCTTGCTAGCTGACTACTGTACCTAACTCTAACACGTCCTGATATCACATGCATTGTCTGTGTTGTCAGTCAGTTCATGCATGCGCCAAGGACTTCTCGCATGCAAGTAGTGGACTGCATTCTTCGCTACGTAAAGACATGTCTAGGAAGAGGACTTTTGTTTACTAAATCTGTTCGACTTCAAGCTGAAGGGTATGCAGATGCTGATTGGGCTAGTTCTCATAATGACAGATGTTCCACTACAAGATAATGTGTCTTTCTTGGAAACAATCTGGTCGCTTGGTGAAGTAAAAAGCAGTGCGTTTGTGCTCCTTCCAATGCCGAAGCAAAATATCGGGCTATGGCACATGGCTGGGCTGAGTTATTTCTTGGAAGGTGGCCTAGAGACAACAATTCATTGATAAAGTAAAAAAGTACACAGGATACAGCCCGTACAAGGGGCGAAAGAAAGAAGGTCATCTACCAAGACGGTAGAGCCTCACCCAAGGAGAAAGAAACCCATGAAACCCATAACAGACCCAAGGAGATTACAGAATGAGGTTAGTCAGCTGAAACTCCTTTTGCAGGACATTGGCTTGCCTCTTACACTCCCTTTGAAGCTTTATTGTGACAATATGACCGCTATCAACATCGCCAATAATCCTGACAGAACCAAGCACATCGAGATCGACAGACACTTCATTCGGGAGAAGCTTGATTCAGGAGTGCTTTGTCTGCCCTACATTCGCTCTGGAGATCAGCTCCCTGATGTGTTTACCAAAGGGGTCACACAGGAAGCACTCCAATCTATTCTCAGCAAGCTGTGTATGAAAGATATATATGTTCAGCTTGAGGGGGAGTGTAGAAGATGGACTAGGTTCGGGACGCTCTGGGCCTGAACCAGGTCAATTTAAGGCCTTTGGGTCAGAGGTTCATTACTGGACCCACCAAGGTGGATCCGGTTAACTTAAGTCTTGAGTACGGGCCGCAGGTTCATTACCGGACCCACGTAGGTGGATCCAGTTAACTTAACTCTTGGGTAAATGATTCCAGAAATACCCCTGGTTTAGGTTATTGTAACAGGGGTGTTTAAGTCATTGTCTTGAATAGCTTAACCTAATAAAAGAGATGAGGAGGGTGCAGCCTGGGAAATAGCCACCGCTGCTCCTTCATCGCCATCTTCTTCCTCCCTTCTCTTCTTCACTTCTTTCTCGGCCACATTCCTTCCAGAAACATGTAACAAAGAAAAACATCAAAGATCATCCTTTAAAGCGAGCCTTCCCTAAAATTTACCAGTCTAGCAAGGGATAAATGGAGCTTGGTTCCCAGAATTATCAACTGGTAACAGATTCTGTTCTCTGGACTATCAGTTTGAGAAAGGCATTAAAGAGGGGAAAAAAATTAAGCACTCCGGTCTCATGGCCTTACTACAGTCTGTATGCATCAGCCATTAGTAACAGATTTTGTTCTCTGGACTATCAGTTTGAGAAAGGCATTAAAGGGAAGGAAGAAATTGAGCACTCCGGTCTCATGGCCTTACTACAGTCTGTATGCATCAACCGTCATGATCCCAACCACCTATACTGGGACAGTCACTCTAAATGTTACTCCAAGAATTTCTATCGTTTTATGGAAGGTCAGCAGCAGAACTATGTTTTATTACCACAAGTTTTTTCGAATGTGAAAGTGAATTATGTTTTATTACCACAAGTTGGAAGGTGAAATTACCATTAAGGTTTCATTTTTCATGTGCCTTATGTCCGCAAAGAGGAACATCACTAAAACCTATAGGTGAAAGTGGCAGTCAAATTGCGATGTTATGTGCTCTTTCTGTGGAGCTCAAAGAGAGGATGTGGATCACCTTATCGTAGCCTCTCAGCGACGAAGTTTAGGCTGCCTAGCCACTTTTTTAGCATCTCCACCCAATTCAACACTAGTCAGGATATGTGGCATCATTTCAAAGTTCTGAAAGCAGCCTCAAATGATAAGACTCAAAAGCTTTTGCTTGGCCTCCTTCCTCATGCTGTTTGCTGGAGTAACTGGAGAGAACAGAACAATGTCATCTTTCGAGAAAGTTCCTTTTATGTTTAAAACATCTCTCTTAGATCTCTCCTCTTTATCTTTCAGTGGTCTCCTTACATTCATCATATGTCCTTAGATAAGTGGCAGAGGGTAGTTCAGCATACTTAGTGTAATTTCCCTCTGTTGTCCTCCCTTTTTTCTTTCTTTTCTGAGTTTGAGGAATCTATCCTCACCTCTCCCATTGTACTACCTATGTTTCGCATTAAAATTGGTGGTACAATCCACAATTTGCTCGAAAGAAGATAGAAAAATAGTTTCATTTGACTCTTTGAACAAGGAATTTTGATAGTGAGAAAGAGCAACCGAGAATGTTGACTCTACAGGTTACAACTCAACCCAACCTAACCTAAGCCGACCCAACCAGCAAAAGGCCAACTTACATGGGCCAAGTTGGGTTGAGACATTATTGAAAGGGTAGGATCAGGGTTGGAAGTGATGGGGTCAGTTATGGTTGAAAGTTTCTTGGCATGGGTTGGATGAGGGGTGACCCCAACCAGAGCTAAACTGACCTGATTACCTGATTCTATCATTGGCCTCAGCATTGGAGACTTCTATTGTGTCATATCTTTACAAAACCAAATAATTTCTGGGTTGCATTGGCCTTGAAAAGCTATCTCATGACCTAAATTCCGCTAGTTAAAGGATTAACACAAACAATGTGCAGTTGAGGCGGTATAATATTAGGTTGCATAAGGTATAGACACCGCTATATTGCAGCTGGAGCAAACATTTGCACAGTAACCTTCTAAAGAAATTCCAGTGAATGCCTTCTATGGTGACCATTCAGGGACTACAATGTAGAAAATCCATTCAATAATTCTAATATTATGAAAACGTGCTAATCATTAAAGCATGGATTTAATTCCCATTCTCAATTAATTCATTAACATATGAATTGCAATTAAGACACCCATGAAATACTTTCACAGATGAAATACAAATCATGGAGATGAATTCAAGCACACACTTCACTAACCCTCCCTCAAAGGTGGAGTCCGTCTAGACTTTGGACAAATCCTCGAGTGATTGAGAAACTTCACCATTGTAAATCTAAAGACAACCTTTTAGGACACTGATAAATATTCAAGGCTGAGCTGAAGGGCCATCTTTAAATATCAAAAGACACGACGGCACAAACGACGGAGGACAAATCAACATATTTAAGTTAATCATGTAATTGGGTTAATAGTCTATAGTACACTGACATTGTACCCTCATCATGGATAGCAATCAATAACCAGATATAGCTTCAAATAAATATCTCTGTAAGCATTAGCAGAAGTCAAACATCATGCACTACTTGGATTCTTAAATCTATTGGACATTGAAAAAGAATGAAGAGAAATGATACAGTGCCACACTTTTTGCCTCCCAGTTTGCCACTCATTTTCCCCCATCCATTTTTTAAGAAGAGGTGAGCTTAAATTTGGCGCTCTCCAGATCGGGAGCATCAAACTTAAGTTAGGGACCGAATTTATCTCAAGATGAGAATGGCAAATCAAGTGGCACAAAGTGTGGCACCATAGTTTTGCTTAACAATGCAAAATGCAAAGCAATTGTTTCAGGTCCATTAGAACAAAAAAAAAAAAGAAATGTACCTCCATCAACCTACCAAAACCCATTGATCAACAAAGCATTAAAGTACGGACAAAATAACTTTCTTACCGTACATGACAATAACTGTTTTACTTTGACAGGAAAATTTGATCTCTCATGAATTCTTTCCCAAGAAAAAAAGTATAGCCTTTCTATTCTTGTGCATACAAACAGTTGAAAAATAAATTACAAGGGTACCTGCTTAAGTCTCCAGAGTTCTTTCTTTGCAACTTTCCGTCTCCAAGCACATTGAATGGATATTAAAGCATGTCGATACTGCCGGAAAGCAGAACACACTTTCCACATCCTCCATTGGGCCTAAGAGAAGCAGTATACGTTCATAAACATAAGACAGATCAACATGATTAAAATTGAATGTAACAGCTACAGAAGAAGATGCTCTAGGAAAAGAGTCTAAAACAAAGGCATAAAAGTCGCTGCAAACTACTGGTATATACACAGGTTCACTACAGCCCCCTGGCTACCTAAACCCATTTCTTTACCAGTTCTTATTCCAAACGACTCTACATCAATCATTAAAAAGACTGAACAGTATAAACAAACACAACCTACTAAAAGATATACACACAATAATTAAAAAACATAATAAACAAACACAACCAACTAAAAGATATACAAATAATAATTTAAAAAAAAACATAATGCAGTTAACATCAAAAGTTAACTTTGGGAATCTATTTGTTTATGTAAACATGTGTAAAATAAGCCAACCAAATAGATCAGTAAGAACAATCCATGTGCACAGTTTTAGCGCTTATTAAACAAGAAACATTGAACTTATGCCCTTCAAAAGGATTTTAAGTTAAATGGCGATCACTTTTATTGCATTCAAAAAAGTGCCTATCGTCCAGTGATAAGTGGTTCCTGCATATAATAGTGATTCTTACAAGCAGTCTCGTTAGTATCTTACAATATGCAATATGAGATGGAAGACACAAAAAGTGACTTATAATCAACAATATTTTTCAAAGATTACAAAGAAGTGCCATCCGATCCACAATAAGCGACTATGTAGTGCCAATCTAACTCAATGGACTCACGATCTGAAACCCTTCTTGTCCCCATTGCTTATATGAATGTTCCGCCTCCATACAGAAAAAGAGTTCATTTGCTTACAACTCCAAGTCCAATATGTTGTGAAATGTAGCATTATATTCCACACACTTGTCTGATATTTGTACAATGCTCAGTACTAGGATTCCATTTTCCCCCATAACCATGTGTATTTGGGTGTCTTTATACAATGATCAGCACTACAATCCTCCAGTACCTTCAACATCATCAGCCATTTCATGTCTCATTAAGGAGTACAGGATACGTTTAGACACGATTTATGTACTGATATGAGGCTTCTGTCTTTATCGTGTAGCTGGAAGGCCCTTCTTATATAATGAGTGTTGATTTCCTTTTTTGAAGGAAGAAACACATTCCTTGTCCTCTTGTAAATGGTACTTGGCTTTGCTTGTGCTTGGCTTGGCTTGTTTACTTTCTCCTCTTTTCATAATATAAACTGGGTTCAGTTGATCACCTTCAAAAAATGGTTGGATCGGAACAGAAGGAGTTTATGAAGAAACGATCATCTTGCTTAATATCAAAAAAGGGCAGAGCTAGCCCTTTCATATCAATAAAAAAACTTATAGATCTCATGGAAAAGGCAGAGTTAGCCCTTTCATGCCTTTCTTGGGAAATGTGAAAGGGACAGCACCTTATTGCTTGGAAGAACGTTTGAAAAAATAAAAGTTAGGTAGGAGAACGGCTAGTTCCACTTGGTGTTATCAAGTCTTGCTCACTAAATCGCAGAGGATTGAAAGGGAAGAGCATTGTCCTTGGGTCACAATACTTAGATGGAAGTACTCTCAGGGACAAATGTCTTGGTGTGACAGGATTTCAACTGGTTATCACCTTTCACAGATTTGGAAGCACATCTTTGGCTATGTAGATCTTTTCAGATGGTCATCTGATATTAGGATTCACCATTCACGATGGTCAATGCACTAGATTTTGGGAGGACAAGATGGTGAGAAAGCAGGCCTTTTTCTGAAAGGTTTAAAAGATGCATTACTGTTCCTGTCAACAGTTTTATAAATAGGGTATGTACTGTTTCAGAGTGCATTCATACAAAAATTATAGGCCTACAGGGTGTAATTTCAAAAGCAAAGACACAGCAGCTTACAGTTGCACCCACACATGTCATTTTGAGTACACAAGAAAAGAAATGAAGGGTAGAGATTTGGTGAGATATAGTGTCACTAAATTTGCAACTGCATTTCTTTCATTTGAGAGGTTGAGCGATAATGCAATGAAATGAGCACTTTGTGGCTCATTTATGTGAGAGCTGATCAAAAAATAAGAGGTCAAAACGGCTCAGACGGTGGAAGCAAGATCTAGCCTATGCAGAGAAAAATAAGAAGCAAGGAAGGAGGGAGGAGGATGAGGAAGAAGGGTGCCAACAATGACAGCAACATGCTCATAAAATGGTGCAGAGAGTGGTCGATGCATGTGTTGCAATGGATGTTGGAGATAGCAGTGATGGCACGCAAAAGAATAAGCTCTACATGAAAGTTGCTATGGACTTACCATAGAGGGGGTGAATAAGGTAATTTGAAAAGTTTTGCTGATGTTGGAGGTTTGAAAACAATCTTTTTCCCACGTTTAGTCAACTCTCAAATGTTCACAGACAGATTTCAAGTAAATGTCCCTCAGATCTAACAACACCGCGAAATGGACAGCAAAATGGACACACCACAACACACATATTTATAGTGGCTCAGTCTTGAACCCAAGACCTATGTCCACTCCCACGCACACGTGGGCTTCCACAAACTTGAAAATCTTCACGTTACAGCTAGTTCCATCGGTGCTAGCTCACCATCTTCCGCTATTAAGGTGTCAGCACCACAATCAGCTGTTGGTACTGTGTCAGCTCACCAAGTGTCCGTTGTTGATCCGGTGGCGGCTCACTAATACATCCACTGCCTGATACAGTGGCAGCTCACTAACGCAAAGTGAAAGATTAAAGCACGAAATCTCTACTCAAACTAGAGTGGTGTGTGCCAGTGAAAAACAAGTTTCTTACTGGTTGAGAAATGTAGGGATTTGAAACAGCAGAGAGAAATAAGAACCAACGGAAGAAGAATATCAAGAAGAACAGAAGAAATGAGATGATGCCATGTTCTTCTCCTACGATGGTCTCTTCTCTGTTGGAAGGTGGCTCTCTGCTTTCTCTTGGGTGGAAGTGCTTTGATTCTCTCTTCCTCTTTCCACATCATCTTCAAAGCCGAATAGGTGCTCATATAGTCTTCTCTAGTGGAGGGACCCATTGTGACCTGAAGCTTCTTCCTATCAGAAAATGTTATCTCACACTGGAGCTTCTGATCTGCCACCTTTTCAATCATTATACCTCGTATCATGTTGCAGGCCATCCTACTACTGGATAAAAGAGTTTTTACCTGCAGGATAAAACAACTTTCGTAGTGTGATAGGTAAGTCAACATAGTTCAAAAATAGCCCAACAAAAAGTGTCACGCATTAAAGAGGAGACAAAATGGACTTCAGGAACTTTCTACCGTACGTCTATGGACCTAGGATCAACAAAGACATGTACATTTGATGTCGTCATATCTGAATATGCATCCAAGAGTCTTCTTCAGATAACTAATTTAGCTTTTAAGCACTAAGTTTCATAAGGCATATTTAGATCAGAAAGCCTAATGGTTAGTTTTAGAGATGAATGGCTATCCACGGTTCAGAGGTCACCAAGCAGTACAAGGGCCAATAGCCACTGTGACACAGAAAGTCTATCAGCCACTCAGAGATAACGTGGCTTCAACCATTGTAAAATACTGAGCACTGCACCCGCTGAAGAAATGGTCTTTCAACTACGCACTGGTTGCTGTCTGTTCAACAACCACTACTTCTCAAAGTGCATTGGCCACTAGCTCATTTGAGTATACTGCATCAGCCACTAGTGTGTGTCGACCCCATCAGTCATTAGTGCTACAACCACCAACTCTAATGTGTCATACCCATCAATTGTCTTGCAACCACTATCTCCTAAGTGTTTCAACTGATGACAATTGCCTGTTTCTAATGCCTGATGACTAATCACCTGTTGCCATCACCTGACAGCTTTCACCTATTGCCATAGCCTGCCACCTTTCGCCTGATACTATTGACTGGCAGCCTTCCGCCTATTACTATTGACTGGCAATTTGTCACTTGTTACTATCAACAGGCCTTTTGCCTGATACTATCAACTGGCAACCTTTTACCTAATATTATGGACTGGCAACTTTTCGCCTATTGCTATCAACTAGCAACCTTTCACCTGTAACTGTCCCCTGATAGCTTTCGCCTATTACTATCACATGATAGCTTTGCCTATTACTATCGCCTGGTGACTTTCAGCTGCCCCATTGATTGGCACCCATTCTATGGACTGATGATTCACACTTACGCTATCGGCTGGTGCCTATTCTACCAACTAATGATTTACACTTTCCCTATCGACCAGTGCCTGTTCTATCGACTGACGGCTTCCAGCTAGTGCAACTCTTAGTGCATGTTTTGACATCATTAAACCTAATGAAGCTCATGGGGTTCAACACTACAGGGGTTGCACTGCCCATCCCTTCCTTTCTCACCCCGGCACTGTCTTCCAAGCCCAACAGCACACAGAGTCACACTTTCCTCAAACAATCACACACAATTATCTTTTATTGTTGCTTATTTATTCTTTGATTTGTTTTTGAATAATAAATTGTTCGTTGTCTTTTATTATTTGTTGGTGTCTTGTGTGTAGGAAACTGGCTAGAAGTAGTTACACGGCTGAAACTAAGGTAAAAAAGAAAGCAAATTCAAAAAACCTAGCATCAAAATATGCATACTGACTGGATAAAAATGACAAGAACAAGGTCAAATCTGAGCTTTGTGGATTGATCACTAATGGGAGCATCAAGAGATAGAAGGGACATCTTATCATGGATTTGGTAATATGAAGAAATGTTCAAATATTAATAGGTAAATTACAGAAGAAATGTTCAATTGGATGAACAAAAACAAGAAAAGAAAGTAAATCCAAGTCCTTTGATTAAAGTGGAATTGAATGATAATGATGAATGTGTAAAGGAGGAACATATGGAAAAGTTAGAAAAGAGTTCTTCATCAATGACAATGACACCAAAGAGCTTGAGGACAATAAAACTACCTAAGGCTAAACATCAAACAAGAGGCCAATGGATGCCTTTGAAAGAAGGAATGTGGAGGAATTTGTTGATGATAGAAGAAGTGGGAAAAAAGATTCAAAACACATTGAGAAAAGAAGGAAGAAAGAAAAGATAGCAAGACTTGACGAGCATGGTGTCACTTGATCCTATGAAGGTGGCATTCCATTCAATGCAGCTCGTCTAAGGAGCTTTGAATTAATGATAAAATTTGTAGGACAATTTGGACCAAGATACAAGCCCCCGAGCTACCACACGTTGAGAGTGTTTCTTTTGAACAAGATGGTGGAGAAAACAAAAGCCATGTATGAAGAATATCAAAATCATTGGAGGACATATGGTTGCACAATTATGTGTGATCGATGGACAGATAAAAGACAAGAAATTAATCAACTTTCTAGTCAATTGTCCAAAAGGGCTTACTCTGTAGAGTCCAGTAATGCATCAGACAGGAAAGAGGATGCAATTTTGATGTACAACCTCTTGGATAAAATTATTGAAGACAATGTGATGCAAATGGTAACCGATAATACATGATATAATGTTGCAATGGGTCAATTGTTTATGGAGTAAAAAAAAAAATACTGTGGACTCCTTGTGTTGCACATTTTGGGAATACATGTTGGAGGATATTAGTAAGTTGGAGGCATATAGACGTGTAACAGTGGAAGTCAAGAAGTTGATAGCTCACGTTTACACTAACATTCACCTTCTTGGACACATGGGGGGAGAAGGGGGGGTGCTGCGGGAACAGATGCAGAGAATTGGTGAGATGTGGTGTCCCTAGGTTTGCCACCGCATTTCTCACACTTGCGAGGTTGATTAATGTTGCAATGAAGAGTCTTCATAAACTATTCACAGGATGATTAATGATGCAATGAAGAGGGCTCTTCATAAACTGTTCACTTCAGAAACTTGACACAAGAGTGCTTGGACATCAATGAATGCAGGGAAGAATGTCTCAAGCATTGTCTTTCAGGTGGGGTTTTGGCATGGTGATAAAGATATTTAAAGAGCCTCTCAGCCAAAATTGCAAGTTTTAAGGTTGGTTGATGGAGATAAGAAATTTGCAATTAGGTACATATGTGTTGCCATGGAATATGCAAAAGAACAAAGTGTTCAAAATTTTGGCTGCAAGGAAACTAAATTTCAGGCAATGTTGAAGTTTATTGGTAAAGATTAAGAGATAGTAGGATCAAATGGATCATCCTTTTGCATATAGCAGGATTTTCTAAAATATCAACATATACTTCAAGACTAGGGTGAAAGATGCTACTTTGGGTGGGAAGTTTGAGGGTGGATTTTTCACTTGTCATGAAAGAATGGTGCCAGATCAGGAGATGCAAGACAATAAATGATCAACTTGCAGCATACATGAATGAGAGAAGAATATTTGGAAGAGAGATGACAATAAGAGCTCGTGAGAGGAGATTGCCAAGAAAGTGCATTCCTTTACTATTTTAAAATTCACTAGATATTCTATTTCAAGTAAAAATGTTTTGATATGTGAAATATTTTTATAGCTAAATGCCAGATACAATATGGCGGGTAGACACCTGAATTGAGGCAACTTGCCTTAAGGATTTTAGGTATTTATTATAGTGCTTCTAAATGTGAACGCAATTGAAGCACACTTGAGTTTGTATGTGTCATAAACTCATCTCCTAATCATTTAGATTCTCTTTTAATTGATGAATGTGCATCCTAATTTTCAATCTCTTCTTGTGTCCTATTTATGTAGGTTCACACTAAGAAGAGGAATCGTTTAGACCATAAACGATTGAATGATCATGTGTTTGTCCAAAAAAATTGTCATCTTCATGAAGTTGAAAGGAAAAATCATCCACAACAATAAAATCCCATTTTTCTACTAGACTTAGATAGGAGAATGAGTGGATGACATAAAAATCAAAAGTTTTACTTCATGAGGATAATGATCTTACTTGGGCAAATGTTCTCCTGCTGAGCTTGGTACGGGAGCATCATATGAAAGCCCGACAAAAAGTGAAGGACAACCAAGGTAGTGCTTCACACTCCATGTGAGATAATGATGATGAAGATGGAGAAGTAGAATGGTTAGAAGAAGAAATTGATGATGATGATGATGATGATGCTCATGAGAATCAAGCAGTGAAGGAGGTGGTGAAGATGATGGCAATGAAGGCTGTGATGATGCAACTCTTGAAGAAGCAATATTTGGTTTAAAGATTTAGGATACTTAAGATGACTCTTTTTGAAGTAGCCAGGGGGACACAGGGGGATTACATCCTATGGATGCACGTTTTGTACAAGGATATTTTGAGTGCTTATCCCCCACTTGTAAATCCCTTTTTTTCATTTTATATATACAGTGGTACCATCCACTTTCCAAAAAAAAAGATAACTCTGACAATTCCCGATCCGAAGATCAAATTAGCCGGGTTGGTCAATTCACAAGAACTCTAACAATCTTGGAACGGCTTGATTTAAAAATTAAAATAAATACAGAAAAAAGCAGAAAAAGCAGCAAAACTCAAAAGAAAAATGGAAAAAATATATAAATCATAGAAAAAATCTAAATATGTACATAAATAAAAAGATGTTTATACCAAACAGATTTCACACATTTGAAAATTTTTGTGCAATTCCGTGTTGTCCTATGTGATGTAAGCCAATTGCAAATAAGTATATTTGGTAAGACCTCAATTTTAGAATGCTAAGTAATCCTAAATTGGGCATTCCTTAACTATGTGAATATGAGTGAAATGCACTTTAATTATGTGAATTTGGCAAAGGACCTAAATGTTAGAAACTTACTAATTGGACGCAATTATATTTAATAGCCTACAATTGTATGAAATTAAAAATTGATTTCGCCACCCAGTGATTCCAAGTTAAGTCAACCAATCCCAATCCGGATCGGCCAACTCTGCAATCCACAGAGGTACTCACTTTTAACCTTTAAATCATGGCTGTTGTGTGACATATGTCAGTATGTATCTTGTAGTGATGCTTGCTAGTAGCAATCCCTTGTCTTTCGTTAGTATGTTGATTGCTATTTGCTATAAGCTCATGATGCTTGTTAGTATTTTTTTTACATATAGTCATTTTGCAGATCTTTAGATGAAGTTGACAATTTTTAGCCCTTAAGTTAGGGCATTTCCTTCTGAAACTTTCTCTGTCATCATTTATTTTTTCCTTTAAAAATTCAAGTATATTATTTCATTTGAATTCAATTGTTGTTTAATTTTATGTTCAATTTTCTGCAATTTATACATTTAATTCATTAGTTTTAAACTTTTAATAACAAAACCTGCAATTTTTTCATGTATTCTATTCCTACTTTATATTGAGGATATATATAGTTTGGGTTATTTAAAGAGGCGCCAAGATGTTGCCTAGGCATACATCTTATCACCTAAGCGCTTACACTCCCCATGAAAGTCTTGGGTCACCTTGTTGCCTTGACAACTATGGCCCAAGGTCGCTGGCAATAATGGACCTGTGATCATAATGATGTACAAGCAAAAAGAGAAGAATTGCAATAGTACATGCATTTTTGGTCTTCCCTGTGTGTTTTGTGGCTAGAATTTATTAAAGTGCTGACAAACATTATTGGTCATGGTGCCTTCATTGTATATTAGTACCATCATCAACTAAGTGTAGGAATAATTGAAGTTTCTATGAGATGGAGAATGACCATTATTCATGGTTCGCATCACATTCATTCATTTCAGAGAAAATCGAAGGGTGACGTGTTGCCAGATATGCAAGAAACCGGTATAGTTAAGAGAATGGGTGGCAAATGCCACAGGAGCAAGAGGATCATAAATGACTGAAAGAGGGGAAATTAGATTTGTTAACCCAAAGTCATTTACTTCATTTGTTATTTTCATCATTAGCACACTTCAAATTTATGATTTCATATGTTTTTCGTTGAGAAGGGACATCAGAGCGGAGGAAGCACATGAATTTTCAGACCTATCGGCCATCTTACAGAATGTAATTCTTGTTCCCAAAGCTGACTCTATTAACTGGGACAGCCAATCTAAAACCCTCTCTGTCAAAGAGTTTCTATCAGCTAATGGAGGGGCAATCACAGCAATATGATCTGTTTCACAAGAGTGGAAGGTGAAGTCTCCCCTCAAGATCAAGGCTTTCACGTAATTTTTATCTGCCAGGAGGATTATTACTACTAAAACTTTATCGGCAAAAGTGGGTTCCAGACTGTGATGTGATTTGCTCCTTTTGTGACTTTGTCCTATCAGTCAAGAAGTTTGGGTTGCTATGGGTCACACATTTAATTTCAAATTTTCAATACTCCAATAATGTACAGCAGATGTGGCAGCATTTTAGGGCATTGAAAACGGCTTCAACTGATCGATCTCACCGCCTTATCCTTGGTCTGATCCCGCATGCTATATTGTAGAGCATTTGGAGAGCAAAATGGCGTCTTATGTCAGGGAAGTCTTTTTTATGCTGAGAATACCTCTCTTAGAGCACTCTCCCTAGTTTCCAGTGGCGCCGTTACATTTTGCATCTGTCTCTTGATGACCGGAGGGTAGTGTCAATGACTTAAGTGTAACATCCTTCGTCTCTTCCTTTCCCATTTTCCTTTGGAGGTTGAAAAACCTCTCCTCAACTCCTTCGTTTGTACTACCTCTGTTTACTAATAGAATTGGTGGTACAAACCACATTTTCCTCCAAAAAAAAAATGTTTCTTCCTTTTCTCTCATTTACTAACCTTCCCATCTTTTTTCCATTGTATCTATAAAATTCTTCTCCTTTTTTATTTCTTTATACCAACAGATCATGTGATTTGTTTTTTGGTTCTATTACCATTACTTTCAGGCATACTGACTTAAGATTTACCATACTGCCAACTAGCATCAGAGCCATAAAAAGTCATCACTCCCCTGCCCACCAAATGGTTAACGCCATGCATAATAGGAGGGTGAGGTTTGCTTCAGGCTAAAGCCAGCAAGATAATTGTTCAAATCTTTGAATTCAGGTCTTTAAGTCTTTGGGCCAACACCAAAAATATGGGATAAGTTGTTATTAACGATGACGATCTCTTATTTTAGTGTATATCTCTATACTTCAATATGACTACAATCAGCATGTACAACAGGCTTGGTTCTTTCTACTTACCGAGAAATTATCACACAGATAGCAATCATTTATACCAACCCTTCAAACAATCACTAGAAGCACATGATCATTAGACCAAATAAAGAGAAAGAGAAAACCCAAAAAATGATTAAAGTTAATATTATTGAAATATCAAAGATAATATATCACACATGGAGAATAACACTATGATTAGCAAGATAACCTGGATCAATGTAGCTGCTTTCTGTTCCTTGACAGACAGGAACAACATACGAGCTGAGAACCCACGGATGCACGACTGAATTGTCACAACAGCAACCCGAGCTTTCTTGAAATAACACTGGAGTAGCCACCTTCGAGAATATGTTTGAATTAGAACAGCTGCAGCTATTTGCTTTTTAATTGCATACACTCTCCGATCCAGGCAACCTACAAAAAAAGGTAATCACAGATAATATCTCCCACTGCCGTTGTGTTTTATTCAAAACAACAGAAGTTAGATAGAAATTACTTCACAGCTTTAAATTGCCTAAAGAATGCAAGAGATGACAAAACTTAACACCAAGTCAGACTTGATCCTGATCCTGACATCCCAAGATGTCCCAGTAGTTACAGATAATAGGCACAGAGAATGTGCTGCAACTCGGGAGATTTAAGGCTTAGATGACCTATGCATCCAAACAAGTATACAGCCAGTGCCAAATAATGATTCTTTTAAGTCAAATGTAGCTTTGTTGAAGTTAATACAGCCGATTGCTCACAGCAAAACCAACTTCTACTACTGTCAAAAGATGTTGAGCTAGAAAAGAAAAGACGAGCAACAGAAAGTAATCACATTGAAAACAAGAGGTGAGCTTGGCTCTAGAGTTTGTACCCGAGACCATAGGTAAAGTCACAACCTATTGCAATGGGTAACTACTTGCATTATGCTGCTAAGCTTGGTCACAGGTAAACCAAGTGACATTTACACCCCCAATCTTCAAGTGGCCATGCACCAGATAATGATATCAAAAGAATGCATATGGAAGGGGAAAAGCACAATCAGAAGAAGAAAAGAAGAGAAAATATGAAAGATTGATAAAGAACAGAGGAAGTCCTTGAAGAAAAGAAGCTGAAGAGAGAGGAGGGAAAAGAGAGCAAAAATATAATTATCACGAAGCAAGGGGGACGAGAGACTGCATGACAGTGTTTTAGAACAAACTCCTGATTCCAGATTCTATCCATTGTTTGACAGCAAGTGCTTATTCAGCAATTATCGTCATCTTACCGCATCTCGGAGAGATAATCACAAAGGATTGGGATTGTCATTTTACATCAGAATCTTCAGAAAAGAGGCAATGGTCTCTGAAAGGATTGGGGACTTCGTTATGGTGAGAGTCAAAGAGTGGGCAAATTTTCTATGCAATGAAGACACACAGTTCTCATTTCATGGATTTATTGGGAGCTAACCTGAAACACATGGCCTTGATGTGGCTTTTGTACAGGGGTGTTTTGTAAGCAGACAGATTACAGTTGTAATTCCCTATTCTCTTTTTCAATATATACTCAGTGGTAGAACCCACTTTCCAAAAAATAAAAAAATAAAATCTCGGTATAGATAATCACAAAGATCCTTCTTAAGTTGGAAAGACTAGAAGTGACAACCCCATGATGCTCAGTATGCTTCTTAGATGATAAAGATTCAAAGTGGCAATTGAACAAAGAGGTCATAATGCCATACCACGACAAAATGCTTGGACAACCGCTGCAGCATTTCTCATCACAAGAAATTCTTTCCGCGCAAGAAACATTCGCAGATGACACTGGATAAGTTTTGCTGAATTATCCAATACCTCTGCACGACGAGAGTCTAAAACTGCAATCTGACCAGCCCTGAGAAAGACTTTGCTCCTGCCAAGCTGTAAAGTAAAACACAAAAATGTCAACTGCAATATGTCCTACCAAGTTATTTTGTATTGAGGTTGAAGTCAAGAGGCCAAAAAACAACCATCCTCCTACACCAAGTTGACAGCTATTATCTACGTAAATTTAACTTTTATATTGGAAAGAGCAAGACAAGCATCATAAATAACATGCTGTTGAACCCCACAAAGTTCACAATGAATTTTTGATATTTTCAGGAACTTTCATAAATAAAAGGATCAAATGCACTATGTGATGGCCATAAAACAACATAAAATTGCCGTCGTCACATTGGCGCCTTTAAGGGTCCCGCTAAATGAGACTATTCATAAATTTATATGTGATTCCATGCACAGAAAATTTTATCAAATAGTTGATGAGCGGAGTGGAGTTGCTCACTCACGCAATAAATCGACTACAAAAGGGAGTTTTAAGGTCGTTTAGACCGAGTTTGGCGCGCCGGGGTGTTGTTCCCACATGACGGCAGTCCCGTGCAGCAAAAGTTGGCCAAAAGCAGACCGAGCAGAGTTCTCCACGTGCTACAGCCCGATTCCCAAGAATAAAAAATGAGTGAAAAGGATGGGAAGCCTTTTTATAGCCGAAGGAGGCTGCAAGAGCACCCCCCTCCGCCCTCTCTCCCTCTCTCAAACACACAGGGGCACCCCCTCTGGTCATGCAGCACCAAAGGGGGGTCCTCCGGTTGCACAGTACCGGAGGGGGACCCCCTCCGGTTGGGTGCACAATAGAGAGAGCCCCCCTCCGGTTGTGCAGAGCGGAGGAGACCCCTCCGGCCATGACAGATCGAAGGGACACCCCCTCCGGTCATTACACAACCAGAGGGAGGCCCCTCCGGTGCCAACCAACTAGAGGGGGATCCCCTCCAGTCCCTCTTTCATGCACAGCAGACAAAAAAGAAAAAAAGATAAAAAGAAGGAGAAGAAGAGAAGGGGGGAGGAGGAGCCTAACTATTGAGCTTCCACCGGAGGGGGATCTCCTAATGGTCCCTCTTTCATACACAGCAGACAAAAAAGAAAAAAAGAGAGAAAGAAGGAGAAGAAGAGAAGGGGGGAGGAGGGGGAGCCTAACTGTTAAGCTTCCACCGGAGGGGGATCTCCTAATGCTCCACCGGAGGCACCATGCCTCTGGTCCACCGTGTAATGCCGATATAAATGAGGGGAAGAGAACACGAGATTAGCAGCGGAAGACCAAGAAGAGAACTCCACAAGAAGAGAAGAACAGCAGCAGCAAAAGAATGGAGGGTAGGTGCAGCAGGCCTGCCCAATCTGCCATCTGCTAAGAGAGGAGAGGGGTATGGTCACCACACTAAAGCCCCCCCCCCCCCCCCCGAGTTCTGTTCACCTCCTTTGGGAGTGGTGAACCTAAGAAAACTCTCACCTCTTGCAAATAGACCTTGCAAATTAAAGGAAAATGACTGATGTAAATGGGCTTGTTGCATTCAAAGGCAAAATCAAAATGACCTTGCAAATGACCGTCAAGGTACCATAATGACCGGAAGGTTTTAGTGATGTAAAAATGAAGGAAAATGTTTGCAAGTCATACAACCTTGCAGAAATGTCCAAGGTTCTGAAAACTTTGTGAAAAAATACAGAAATGACCAAGGTTTTGAAACCTTTGTAGAAAATTGCAGAAATGTCTAATGTTCTGAAAACATGCAGACAATTGTAGCTCTGTTGATACAGGTAAATTGCAGAAAAAACCTTGGGGTTCAGAAATTATACAAGTATCCCTCGAAAGGCGAGAAATCGTAGAGAATCCCTTGAAAGAGAAAAATTTGCAGAAATACCCCCGATGGTGGAAAAAATGCAGAAATATCTCTGACAACGAGAAATATGCATAAATACTCCCGATGGCGGAAAAATTGCAGAAATACCCACGATGGAGAGAAAATTGCAAAAATACCTCGGATGGTAGAAAAAATGTAGAAAAACCCTGAAATATCAAAAAAATATAGAAATATCCCCATATGTGGGAAAGTTGCATGAAAGCCATTGTACAGTCCAGAAACTACACAAAGTTCCCGACTTGTCTCAAAAATACAAAAATGCCCTCGTTCTAGTTTACACCGTTTACACGACTCGGTGGAGCGGAACCACGCCCCTTCCATGAAGCGGTGTGTGCTCTCTGAGTTCGACTTATAGCTAGCCATCCAAGTCCATATACACTTTTCATGACTAAGAGCTATCATGTCCCGAAACTCAGAAATGGGTGAACTTGTAAGTAAACCCTGAAAAGTTAAGAAGACAATAATACTCAAGAAGTCAAGAAGTGACGGGACTATTCCCAAAAAGTCAAGAAATGACAGGAATGTCCAAAAAGTCAAGAAGTGACGGGACTATTCTCAAAAGGTCAAAACATGACAGGAATGTCCAGGAAGTCAAGAAGGGACGGGGCTATTCCCAAAAGGTCAAGAAAAGTTAGAATCCCCAGGAAGTCAAGAAGTGACGGGGCTATTCCCAAAAGGTCAAGAAAAGTTGGAATCCCCAGGAAGTCAAGAAGTAACATGACTATCTCTGAAAAGTTAAGAAATGGAGGAATGCCCAAGAAGTCAAGAAGTGACGGGGTTATCTCTTAAAAGTTAAAAAATGAATGGAATGCCCAAGAAGTCGAGAAATGACAGGGCTATCTCCGAAAAGTCGAGAATATGCATAAATACCCAGAGAGGGTAAGAAATTGCAAGAACACCGCAATGTTTGAGAAAACTGCAGAAATATCCTGATGGAAGAAAATTACAAATATACCAGTCTCAGGCGGAAATGTCCTTTATGGACACCAAGACAACTTTAGGGTCAATCACAATCAAAAGAGTGATTATGACTATGAAGCAACTCTGATGGACCGACAACGATCATCTTGGTGATCCAACAACCCGATCGTGATAGAATTCAACTTCAGTCGTCCAACAGTCTGATTGTGATGGAATTTAAATTCAACCCTCCGATCATGACGAAAGCAAATTCAAAGGGTCAAGTTGTGATCGGATGTAATCCTGAAGACCTGATTACACGATCGGGACCATATGTAAAGGTCTTGAAAGACCGATTGTAATTCAAATTACATGTGTTCAAGGAAATAAAGGCTTCAAACTTCTTTGCAAAAATATGTAGCCGTAATGGACGATCATCAAGATCATTAATGTCATAATGCATAGAGGCAAAAAGGCGTTCTTCGACAGTTAATCAAAGTGTTCAGACTTGTAGTGATGTAAATTAACACCGACTCCGGTCGGTGGAGAAAAGTCCTATACACGAACCCTAAATCATCTGATAAACCCAAAACGCAAAATAAATAAATGCAAATAAACATGTTAATGATACTTGAAACCCCCAAATATTAAGTCATCATCAGCGTGTCCGCATTTTAGGCGTTTGAAACACATGCCTATTAGAAATAAGTACCAAAAGGAACTTTGGACTCATGTTTTAAATTTTAGTTCAGTCTCAACTCCAAAATTGCCTGAGCTGGATAGGTCCAGCAAGTTCATGCAGAATTCAGTCAGTTCTGGTCATTTCAACATTTGGTGAGAGAGAAGCATGGATTCAGACAGACTCTAGTTGGATTTGCATAAAGTGGTCTCACAGTAAAATACTGGAGTCATTTGACTGGACATGGTTTGCAGGCCTCGTGTGTCGGGCTGAACTAAACCACTGGGTTTGGTTGGATCAGACAGAGTTCAAGGGCATAAAGAGGAATGAGAAGCAGGGATTCCCGGAGAGCTATCTTTGACCTCAGAATCAACAGCAGCTATTGGAAACAAGAAAGGGCTCAACAGTGAGCAGTGGGACGAAGCGGACAACTGACCACCAACAAACCAGCACCACACACGGCCTTCCTGAATTTTCTTCTTGTTTTCCTATTTTTTCAATCACAACAGCTTGGCAGGCAAGGCAAAAGGAAAAAAATATATGGAAACAAAAAAGAGCTCGCATCAGGTTTTCTTTTTGTTATTTCCCTTTTAATGTGAACATCTTATACATGTTTTGATGCATAGGTGGCCATGTACATGGTTGCCCTAGGTCACATTCCATGTCATAGGAGTAAAAGCCACAAGTATGGGGTATGTCGCACATGGGATACACCGGCTTCATGAATAGTTGACAGATAAAGTTCTCACAGACAACAGAATTAACTAGATGTAGAAAATATGTAAATATGTGAGGACAGATCACAATAAATGACAAAGAAACATGGAAAAAAAAGAATAGAGAGAGAGAGAGAGAGCACATCCAAAACACAATAAATAGCAACAACAACAAGAAACCTAGACGAGATGTGGCTCTAAGCCACCATTCCTAGCCCTTTTTTGTGCTGTCCAAATAATTATTTTTATGGGGGATATTACACGCTATGGCTATGCCCAGGCCAGTTAGCCCAAGGCATCCAGGCAAGGCAAGCTAGGTTTAGGGCCAAGCGTCAGGCCCGCCTTAGCAGGCACCTTGGGTGCCTCTTCAGGCCCAGAAAAGGTGCATCAGCGCCTTGGGTCTGGATCAGTTCCTGGTCACCTAGGCTATGTCATCAATAACCCATTACACATATCAAAGCCATACAAATAATAATGGCCTATATCATAACTAATGGTACGTTAGGCCCCCACTCCTTGACAACACAAATGTCCCATAAAGAAGAAAAATAGCATTGAAATTGTTACATTTTCCCAAGTACTAAGACAGTACCTTAATCAATGACAATACTGCGTATTAGTCCCCACTTTTTGACATCATTACAAATAACATATTCTATGCAAACTCATTCCACTCACCCTAAGAGGGAAAAGGTTACTTTAGTGGATCCTAACTTTTCTCTATTTCATTAGGAATAGTTCATTGAAAATGTAAAAAAAAAAGCACATATGCGCCATAGGTGAACAATAGATAAAAAGGCGGTTAATCTGGCATGGTGTGTCCATGGGAGCTAGACACAACAAATTCTGTGGGGACCTAGAACCAATCATATATCCTTCGAAAGTGCCATTTGTTAGAGCATCCAACTCAAAACCAATTGGCAATGAGTGGAGAGGCACATTTACTTGTAAACCCAAGACTGAATCCATCCAAAACTGACGTGGGACTTAATACCACCTCCCCCAACCAAATCCAGCCTGATATCACAGATGGCCTGGCATGTGGGATGCAACGAATGAGTGATCAGACAAGACAGAGAGAACAGAAGACAGAAACATCACATTCGGTATGGACTGGCTCCAATACTATAATAGAGCACCCAACTCAAAACCAATTGGCAATAAGTGGAGAAGCCCATCTACTTATAAACCCAAGAGGGCCAAGACTGAATCCATCCACAAGGAATGTGGGACTTAACACCATTGAAGAAAAAGTGAACTTGAAACAGGACAAAAAAAACTCTTGATAACCATTAGTCTTCATCTGATACACCTTCCTCACAAATCTTCTTATATGGATTCATGTGTATGGTTTGTTTTCTTCCGTATGGTCATAAGGACAAGTAAGGAATACCTAATAACAGAAAAGAGGGAGAAAGCGCAAGTTGAAACCTAGCCTAGATGATCTGTATGGGAAAAGAAAAATCAAGCGAAATCAGTGTAAATAATCTCAGCAAAAGCATACTTGAAAGTTTTCAAGGTTTAACTTCTGTAGAACTTTCTCTGCAAGTGCCTTCTCATCAAAGCTGCAAGTCCCAAAAAAATAAATAAATAAATAATAGCACAACTAAAGCCAAGATTGTATCCTGTCAAAGATGCAAAAATAAAATTTTGAACTTGAAAATAAAATCGGTCAAAAATGCAAGAAAACACTCGCATTGGAGCAAGAAATAATGTTTAAATTGCAAAAAATAATGGTGATAAAGATAAACATTAATCAATTCAGGCATATGTGAACAGCATACCACACATTTAATGATAAAAAGTTATACATAAAAGGTACAAGAACCAAGGAGAAATGTGCATATGCAACTTTTACCAGGGAGAAAAGATTGCACCTTTTCATTAAAAGGAAAAAGGATGCACATGTATAGAGTGAGTAAGCTCACAAAGAGCCCAATGAAAAAGAAACAAAAGGTCCACACAAAATGGTGCAGACCTCATCAACAACCAAGAGATCCCAAAACATTCCCAGACAGTCCAGGAGGCTACCAGTGACAGGAAGCTGCATTTTTGCAGGTTCCCATTCCCAAAGTGCATTGGATCCACTTCCCTCAGACCAAATAACTAGTTGTCAGATAGGTATATTTATTTTTGTTGATTTCCTTGACACTTTTGCAGTAATTATTTCCGCTGTTTGCAGGAAGCTAAAAGCTGAGACTTGAACCAACTCCCAGAACCTGTGATTCAGATGGAGCCAGTTAAATTTAAGCCCTTGATCCAACCCCAACAATTTTGGCGCGCTATTGTTTATATTATTTGTTTGGCATTAAGGTCAACTGCAATTATTTGAATGGATTTGTCCTCCCATTTATCTTCTACATCTCCCTTCAAGCGAACTTTTTGATCAGCACATAACTCTAGGATTAACCTAAGAAAAGACATTGTGTATCCTCGGTAAATGATAATTGCCATGCAAATGCAGCTATAAACATATGCAACACATCCAGATCAGTTATAGATTAGCCAACAAAGCACATCCTTCCAAGAATCATTCTTCATGATAGTCAAAACCCAAGTTCAACAAAATAACGTCAGTCCATAGTATAAACCTCAGGATGTAGAAAAGAAGATCATGGGACTCCTAAATCAAAGTCCTTATCTACATACACTCCCTTCTGCATTGCAAGTTTATCATCTATGTGTGATAAACCACTTATCTGCAGCTGTCAAAGATGAGTTTGCCCTTTGATAAAAAAGGAAATCGTTAGAACAAAAATCTAGAGGAGATGTGAAAACTTTGAACAACTACCTTCCATCAGTGAATTCCAGAACAAGAATTCCAAAACGGTCCACAAACTCAGAATAAGTCCTTCGAGTGGGATAACCTGCAAGACTTATCCGGACAGCTTCTAAAACACCCTGCACGGAAGGCAAACCACAACAAATCATTTGAGGGCTCTCAATACCCATACACATTAATTGAAGAAACTATGACCGAAACCAAACAACAATGTAAGAGAAGTGCAGATCTTTTTTTTGCAACGAGCATCATTATCTGAAAGCATTAAATTGCAACAACATAAGAAGCATATAAGCAAGCATTTAAAGAAAAACCTTTCAGTTACCACCATGAAGGAAATTTCGGATACGCCCTGATCGTTGTACAATGCAGTATTCTTATGATCCAAATCAACCGTATACTCACCTTGACAGTTCAGGGCACAAGGTACATCAACCCTTGGCAATCTTCTTGGATTCTTTAGTAAGATCCGAAAGAAACAATTGAGATTAGACAGCTTTGTACAGGTCTGTACTAGAAAAAAGTCAACTATAATGTTGAACATCCATACTGTGTACAGGTCTCTCTCAGTCTCTCTCTCTCTCTCTAGCTTAAACAGCAACTTGAACTTATTGGTTGTGCATTTTTTACTTATTCAACTTATTGTTGATTCTGCTGTTTGCTTGTTTTAGTTTTGTTATGAAATTGCACTTGTTACTCTTGTTTAGCATGCTTGCATGTATGACTATTGAGTGAATTTCATAGTTGCAATTTGGTTTGTTAAATTTACATGAATTTAGTGAATTGTACAACAATTTGATACATAGGAATGAATGGATTTAGGAAGGAAGTACATTGGTTTTATATATGCATTTTTGTGATATTTAGATATATATTTATATTTATGATTTTTACATTATTTTAATAAAATGTCACCTCAAACGCCTAGGCCATCGCCTAGGTGTTTGAGGCTGAGGCGACACCCTAGTCACCTCGGCCGCCTCACGCCTCAGACTACATAGACTGTGACTGTTCGTTATATGCTATGATCAATTGCATCTGAATGTGGGAGATTCTTGAGTGTGGCAAGAGGAAGGAGACGAAGAAACAAGATTGAAAGAAGAAAGAAAGAGTCAGTTGTGGTCAAAAAGAAGAAAAAAGGATAAGCAAGCAGTTCCCACCGGAAGAGGAATTTTGCACAGGCATTAGCCGAACTCCTAACCAAGGTTTGACGTGTCGTCTGTACCAGCCGTACCGGTTCCGGTCAGATACGGTCTGGCACGGTACAGTACACTACCGTGCCGCCACATGCTGAGAAGAAAAAAAATACTAGAAATCATGCTTTTTATGAAAAGTTATTTTTTTTTTTGAAGATTAACTTTAAACTTCTAAAAAAGTGGATTTAACTTGTAGAGTAGTGGATTTAACTTATATAATAGTGGATTTAATTCAATCATGCACACATCTCCATGTGTACCGGTGCTTAGACAGACCCGGGCTACATATACTTACAGCTCGATTTGATGGCACCTCATGTTGATGGATCATCGTCGATCTCACGTACCCACGTCCGCATCGTCTTCAAATAGGTGTACAAAAAAATTGGGGCCAACTCGCCAAAAATTTATATATAAAATGACAGAAGAGGCACGCATGCCTCATAATTAATCAACATAAACACAGCAAGCAATCACATCTAAACGCACTAAGGCATTCTGATTATTTGGATAATTATTTTAATATGATCTCCTCAAATGAAAACAAAGCATCAAGAGACAGAACTTTACACGTGTAATCTTTTCATATAATTTTTCTGATTTTAAATCGCAACATTAATATAAATAGAACATTTCTATTTGAATAAGTTCCATAAATTGAACATCACATTCCCAAATTCCATGCTGCACATCACCGCAATCTGGGTAGGAATGTAAGAAATCCGGATTGAAATCAGATGCCCTAATGGAACCAGCACTACAAGAGGCTCACTGCGCCCTGGTACACTATCCAGGGGTCGGTTGGTCCACTGCGTCGGCAACTCGTGCTTGGACTGGGCTGCGGCACATCGCGCCCGCATCTTCTTCCTCTTCTGCTTTGATTAGGGTTTCAGCAAACCCTAGCCGCCGTCGTGGCCTGGGACCACCTCCACCAGGGATGGAGATATCGGTTTCGGACTCGGTTTCGGCCAAGTCACGAAACCGAAACAACTCGGTTTCGGTTTTGGTTTCGGCCGAAACCGGCCGAAACCCAGTCAAAAGGTTCAAAAAAAAAATCAAAATAAATCCAAAAAATCTGAAACAAATCGAAAAAATATAAATAATCACATAAAATCAGAAAATTCATTAGACATGCATTTGACTATAAAGAAATTGGATTAAGTGCAATAAACAGGAAGTAGGCATTGAACATGTTAAACTAATATTCTTGAGTACATATTAAACATGAAGTAGGTTCAAGTAGTATAATAAACCTAATTAGACACAGTAAATGTTACAGAAATTAAATGATCCTTACTTAAATGATGATGCACTAATATAGATAATAACTAGAAGAACCTTCTCCCTCATCGTCTGGCTTCTGATGTTGATACCCATAAAAAGGTTGCATGTATTCTGTATATTCACTATAACCAAACAATGAGGTAGCCGAGTCTTGCATCCCTCTTTGGATCCCTCTTGGAGTGTAAGGTCATTGACTTGATTGGAATCTAGAATCAACATTAGAAACTTGAGGATGCGAAGAGGATATTGACCCATAACTGTTACTTGGTGAAACTGGATGAAATTGAAATTTCGGTTGATGACCCCACCCATAAATAACTGCTTCCTGTTGGCCACCTCCATAACCTGATAGATGTCCATATTGGCTCTGTGAATCATATCCTCCTTCACTATGACTGCATCCTCTACATGTGTCTGCGTTGAAGGAGGAAGTAGGTACATATGTGACACCGCCAATAGTAGCACCTGTAGCTGCACTGGGATCATCATCATCATCATCAGAACCATAAGAAACTAGTCGCCTTTTAACCTTTGGGGATGCTTTTTTCTCTTTTGGTGTGATTTTTTCAGTCATCTTTGACATGAGTCCTTTTTCCCTTGACGTGCGCCTCACAAAAATCTGCTTCAACTGCTCAATTGTCGGGTCCTCGAGTAGCAGCACTAATCCTCTCAGTTAGCTCATGCACTGATGTACTTCTTCTTAAGGATGGAGGTGGCTTGACCATTCTAGGAGTGACTGACCTGCTATCTGATTCTGAGTGTCTAGCTGACTCAAACTCAGGTTGTTGCTCAGCGTCATGAACAAACAAAGCTGGGTCCCTTCTCTAGTGCGTATGAGTATCTCTGGCTCTCTTTATTGCTCTTCTGAATTCTGGATCTCTTAGCTCATCTTCATCTAGTATGCCCTCTGCCCATGTTCTATCATCAACATAAAAAACGGGCTCATCAACCTGCTCTCATATCTCCACCCAAGACTGCAAGGGATTATCATCATCAAATAAAGCGTCCACATCAATTTCTGGAGTTGCATCCTCTGCGACGCATTTGTCCCTCAGCTGTTGTCTTAGCTTCATGTTCCTTACTCTTAACCTCATATTGTAGTGGCAGTAAACTAATTTTTCTAACCGTTCAGCCTTTAGCCGATCGTGAACTTTTGAGTGTATAAGGCTAAACGTGCTCTAATTCCTTTCACATTGACTTGCTGATGTTGTTTGACTGAGCACCCTAATTGCAATGAAAGCCAATGCATTACTGCCCACATCTCGGTTGTTCACCATTATCCACCAGTCAACTGTTCCACCAACCATAAACAAATAAATGTAAGTTATAATAAAGATCAATTCTCCATGATGTACTAATACATATTGAGGTTAAGAAAGCACAAAGATAAAGTATACATGACTCACTTTACCCACAACGTATTGCAATTAGGAGTCAAAATACGTCCCAGTCCTCATTCTATAGTAGTTCATCTACAAAGATAAAGTAATAGATTAAGATAACTATTTAAGTAAATTATATACGTCTTATTGATAAAATCAATAAAAGTCAACCTCTACTTCGGCCTGAAGTCTCTTTTCTGATGTCCTCGATAAACGACCAATGACTTTTAAAGTGCCTTGAAGCACCTCGCCATCAACATGTGCATTGACATTGTACATAAATCGAGGGTTGAGGAAATAACCTGCATTTGTGTATAGTTAACTAAATGTTAGATATAAAATAACCTAAAGAACAATGTATCAATACAATTAATCACTCACCAGCAGCATGCAAGTCGTTGTGTAATGTGTTGTCCCATCTATGGTCAATAATTTTCCACCACTTTGCATATTCTCTGGAAAGGGAATCCTGTAACTCTAATTTGGCACGGTCCATGGCCTCGTACAGATATCCCATATCATTCTTCTCATCGCCATCCACCATTCTTAGGACCTTCACGAGGGGTGTGACTACTTTCATGTACCGTGAGACCTTGCCCCAGAATTTGTTGTCTTCCACGATGTGACAGACATCCAAATAATCCATCTGAGCATCAACATTAGACTTGTCTATGTATTCCCACAGGACATTGTGGTACATGAAAGCTTTCAACTCATTCTTATATCTGTGCAGAGACTCCAAAGAAATGAAATTTGAATCAAATACGGATCATATCTATAAGGATAAAGTCGAAAGAATTGAGCTCAATCTTATACCTGTGCAAAGACTCCAAAGAAATGAAATTCGAAGCAAATCTGGTTGGCCCTGCACGGATGATATCTCACCCCCCACTTGCATGCTCCCTGAACATATTCAATATCCTAGGATGGCCATAAATATACTGGGTGATTTTTTGTGTCATGTCAGTTGTCTTCTTCACATGATTTTCCTTCCCTATGTCTTCAAGCATCAGATCCAGATAATGTGATGCACATGGGAGCCAATATAACTGCCTGCGCTTCTGCATCAAGTTCTTCCCTGCAGCCTTATAACCGGCTTCATTATCAGTCACTACTTGCACAACATTCTCCTCTCCAATTTGGTCTACCACCTTATCCATCAAATGAAACAAATAATTGACATTTTTTCATAATTTGATGCATCTACAGATTTAACAAATATTGTACCTTCGATGCAATAGACCAAAAAATTAATCAAGACTTCTTCGTGGTACCAGTCCAGCCATCACACATGATGGTGCATCATCTCTCCATCCATATATGCTTGAAGCTTTCAACCCACTGATGGAGCTCCTCAACCTCTCCCTCAAGGCTACACCCGTGTATGTCTCGACGTGACGATGCCTTCAAGCCAGGGCCAACATCTGCTATGGCATCTAGCATAGGTTGAAAATATTCGCTTTCAACTACATATGCAGGGACACCTGCATGGAAAAATCATTTGCAGATACTTTTAAATGCATGCCCTGTAACTTCTACTGATTTTTTTACCCCTCTCAATGCTTGCTTGATTTTAGGTTGTGTAGCACTTTGCCTTCTGTGCAGATATCCGTCCATGGGGCCTCCTCTCTGCGGGGCTGCACCAGTGTCAGGACGTCATGCAACTCGTGCTACACCAGTTGTACTGGAGTATGTCCCTGAACCTTTCGGTGCTTTTCCTTTCCTTCGAACGGCTTGTTCACGCTCTATTACTTCAGTCAGCTCTGGAGCTGAATCCTCAGTGCCTTCCTCATCATCATCCCTCATTCCCGTTCTACCCGAAATTTTCTCAGTAATTTCAGCCTCATCTTCAGCCCTTTGTTGCATCCTCTCTTTTTTACCCAGAAGACACTGGAGCATTTCTTCTCGGACCTCTCGGGGACATCTATCACATTGTTTCACCTCTCTTTTATCCCTACCAAATGTTGTTTTCCTCCAGTAATTCCGCCATGTATCACCTTACCACAATAATTGCATTTCACTTTTCTTCTCCCAACATCGACTAAGGAGAGGTGGGCCCATCCCGAATCCTCATGCCCTTGCTGCTCCTGACCTTATTCACGTCTAGACATGATGCTACATTAAGACAGTAAAAAATAAATAGTTGTAAGTACAATGAAAAAATTATAATTCAACATAATTGAGCTTCAAATTATGCTGAATTGAGATAATCAAACAAAAGCCCAAAATTTAAACAGCTAATTAAGGCTTAATTATCAATTTTACCGTAATCACACTTCATAAAATATAATTAGCAGCATGCTTCCACCCTAAATTATTCAATGAAGCTTAATTGAGCTTCAATTGACCCTAACTAAACCTAATTAGACAAAAACCCCAAATTTAAATAGCTAATTAGGGCTTAATTATCAAGTTTACCATAATCACCCTTCATAAAATTTAATTAGCAGCATGCTCCCACCCTAAATTCTTCAATGAAACTTAATTGAGCTTCAATTGACCCTAACTAAACCTAATTAGACAAAAGCCACAAATTTAAATAGCTAATTAGGGCTTAATTATCAATTTTACCCTAATCACCCTTCATAAATTGTAATTAGCAGCATGCTCCCACCTTAAATTATTCGATGAAGCTTAATTGAACTTCAATTGACCCTAACTAAACCGAATTAGACAAAAGTCCCAAATTTAAATAGCTAATTAGGGCTTAATTATCAAGTTTACCCTAATCACCCTTCATAAAATTTAATTAGCAACATGCTCCCACCCTAAATTCTTCAATGAAGCTTAATTGAGCTTCAATTGACCCTAACCAAACCTAATTAGACAAAAACCCCAAATTTAAATAGCGAATTAGGGTTTAATTTAGAGTCTGAACATATTTCATGGTTGAAAATTAATATACTTAAGAGAACCTAACCTACAACAACAACAAAAACTATCAAACCAACCAAAAAATAAAAACTTACAAAATCTATTAGGAATGAGAGCCAAGAAAACTCTACACGCCGCAAACTCGAAGAAACAGCGGCGGCGGCGGCAAACCCTCTCTTCTCCCTCACCATGCAGCAACAGCCAGCAGCTCTCCTTGGACCTTTCTCCCTCAGATCTGACATTCTGACGGAGAACAAGAAGTGAACTCCCCTTAAAAGGGGAGTTCACGTGAGTTTCGGACGGTTTCGGTCCGAAACCATTAAAACCCTTTTTTTTTTAGTTTCGGACCTGCTACAGTGAGCAGGTCCGAACTCGTTTTGGTCCTGGCAGAAACCGATATGTTTCGGCCGATACTGCCAACCCTGACCTCCACCGGTGTCGGTCAAGCTTAGGTCTGCCCGACCAGGGCTTGACTCATCTATTTTAAAGCCCACGCCCAGCCCTATGTCTGGCCCGACCGGGCCGGGCCGGGCCAGGACGAGCCTGACTTTTTCAAAGGCCCAACTTCGGCTCGGCCCAACAAATTAAATGAAAAAATAAATATATATATATATCTTACAATCTCACTAAATTAATTAAAAAAATTTATGTTAATTTGTTTGGAAAGAAAGTTTTTAATTTTCAAATTAAACAAAATAAGATATTTTAATTGTATAATTAAACAAAAAATGAAGGGAGAAAACAAAGAACGGGCTGGGCAGGCCCGCGGGATAAACCCAAAACCTGGGCCCGACTCGGGGCCTAGTCAAGCTAGACTTTTAGTCCCGACTAAGGGCCCATCAAGTCGGCCCAACCCATTGACAGCCCTAGGCGTCGGCCGATGACCCAGTGTTCTCGAGTTCCGCTGCAGGAGGACCGACAACCGGTCTGCGACCTCGCCTGTGCTAGACATCGCCATGATCGTGCAGAGGAGTTCTACAACTCCGGTGGCTCCCTCTCGGCCCAACCACCGCACAGAGAGTCAGTCTCACCACCTGGCACCGCCACAAACCCATCACCTCGCCGGCCTCCTCGCCCCTCCTCTGTCAGATCACACGTATCAGGTTCGGATCGCATGTACCGCTTCGCGTACCATACAAGATCGTGAGGTTCGCTGCGACACGCACCGGGACGTGCGATCCGTGGCGTGCCTGGTGCGTATCACGTGCCTAGCATGCCGCTGCCGGTCAGGTACGATCCGGTACGCCCAATATCGTACGTACCGGATCAATCTGGCAAGCCTTGCTCCTAACAGCCAGCATAATTCTCCATTGCTAACTTCATTATGCCATAATTAGGGCATAGTTACCAACATAGGAAACGAAAGCGGGAAACGAAACGTGGAACGAAAGCGAGAAACAATGCTCTAAAATTCAGTGACAAACGAGAAACGATATAAGTATGGGAAACAAGGGGGATTTTAATCATTTTAGGAAGGTTTAGCTCTTCATGTGTATCTCATGTATTTTTAAAATGATTAAAATATCCTTAAGTTACAAACATACCTTCCTAAAATGATTAAAATACCCACAAAATACATATGGGAACAAGGGGACGTTTCTCATGTGTTTCCCAAACGCATCGAATTCGTATCCTGAACGCATTTCCCAAGAAACGCATTTCCCACTTCTCCTAGCATTCCCCTGCAACTAAGAATTAGGGTTTACTGCCTATTCACAATAGCTATCATAAAACTACAAAATTGCAAGACATGCAATGAACAAAACCATACAACCTTGACAATGAGAAGAAGAAATATGGATCTATAGCCAGCTAACCGGATGGCTTTTCTTCATTCCATTTTTACCTGACTCCCCCTTCCTTTTACAGTAGGGCAGCAAAACACCAGAGAGAAAAGGTCTGAATTTTGATGTAAGCATGTGAATAAAAGTGTGTGGTGGCTGGACAAATTTCAGTAATATCCTTTACAGCCATTTCAACTTCTTTTCAAAAAAAAATACACCACTTTCCTCTTCCCTTCCTGACGAACATTACTTCAAAACTAATTAAAATAGTAGGTGGATGCATACTTAAAATGGGACAGACCAGTTTAAGTCCCAAAAAAAGGGACAAATACATGTATACCTAAAAAATTACTGTATTCCACTGTGCATTTCCTTCAACTGTCACCTATACCCCCACCATAAGCATTCTATCATCCGCTGCTTGTTTTCTTACCTTAGGGATGGTTAGAGAGAGACTAACTTATTCACATTTAACCCCCTCACATAATCAAAATGATAACATGCCCTACAGTCTTCCATATCCTGTTGCATACCCACAAAACTCAATTACCCTTTCAATAGAATATTTGTCCAGCTTCAACATTACTACAACAAGAAGGATATAACTAAAATAATATTGCTTCTTATAAGGATATAGATGACAGTGTAAGAAATATAAAGGTATGATACCATATGATAGTTTATGAGGGTATATATGAGATTATCCAACAAAGAAGCATAAATTCCCGAGATGCAGGAATCGCAAATCTTACAACAGATAAAGCTTGTTACAAGTTCTTGAGGAACAAATTTATAACCTAGCAAAGGAACACTGAAGATGATTCGATAAGAACCGATCACCAAGGAAGACAGTCTACAATGTAACAAAAGTAAAACAGGAATGTGCTTCAGAAGTATCAAAATAGAATATCCTTAAAAGTACTAACCCCACATCGTAACTGATGCAAGACACTCTGATTCTCAAATTTCTGGGGCCGATTCAAAGAGTTGGGCTTCACACATCGAATATAGTGAGGCTCTGTTGAGTTTAGTGTCTCCATAAGGGCTTGAAGTTGTTGCTACCAAAATGCAAGATTCAAAGACATAAGTAGAACTCTGTGGCAATCCAATGATCTTCTAGAAGTGCAGAAACAAAACAAAATTAAAAAATCAAAGGCTACAAACAGAAGAAATACAGGGGGGTGGGAAAAGGAAGAACACCATAAAATAAACAGATACAGACATGCAAAGAAAGAAACGGGAAAGTACCCCCCCCCCCCCAATTGTTTTTTTCTTTTGTGGGTGTGAGGGAGAAGAAGTGAATAATCATGAGAGAAGGGCATCTGCCATAAAGCAAATGATCAAATGAACTGATTGAATAACACATCTTTTATAGCCAATTGACCAAAAGGGATGTACACCTGTCATTTGATCAGACAGCGGAAGCATAGTTGTCCACTCCATAACACAAAAGAAAAGGAAAAGATATTTCATCATCTAAGAAACATTTGATAACTTACAAGTCTGCCACTTAATTCTTGTGCATGAAGATTCACCGCACTAAGCACTGAATGTTATGCACATATATCACCATCATTATGATCATTATCAGCATCATTCGATCATTCTAGTGTAGGTTGGATCTCATTGACGGATACAAGGATTTAACAAAGTTTTCCAATCAGTTGTCTATCTAATATGAATACTCCACAAGGAGATGCAAATACCTCACCATCATAACGTAGACGAGAGTCAGGAAAGGCCCATAAGGCCAGTTGGCAGGTAGAAATTACCTTCTTGATTATGCAGTTTAAGCTCATGCAACTAGGGAGCAACCTTCAAAGATTCACATGGACATTAACAAAGAGTCTACACAAAGAAGGGAAGGGAAGTTTGATAAAACTGAGCGTATAGACTAAGATACTAGCAACCTGCAACATTACGCCCATATATCACCATCATCATCATCATCAGATCCTTATTCCATTTATTTGGGGTTGGCTACATGAATCCTGTCCCGCCATTTACATCTATCTTCTAGACCACAGGAGTAATTCAGTCTGAGACAGCAGGGGTATTTTTGTCCATGTAAATCCTTTGTTTTTTATATATTTATTGTTATGTTCCTGTTGCCTCCTTAAGTGTAGGGGTATTTTAACCAAGTAGGCCCCTCGTGTTGTCTGTGGTATCGTTTTGGGATATCGTCCTGCCCAAAAGGGATGGGAGATATGTGATTAAACATGTAGCATTCTTTGAGTTCGAGTCTTATATTTCATCTCCATCTTTGTGTCACGGGGAGCTTGTTGCTTCCTTTCTTTCTTACTCCTGTGATTGTTCATGAGGATCCCCTTGTCCAACTCCCAGGTCATCCTCTCAAGTTTCTCCTTGTGCTGTTATGGATGGGACTGCACCAGACCTTCCTACATATTCTCAGCACACATGGCATAAACAGGGGCCTCCTATGGATCAGCTGTCCCAAGAAGCAGTTGCATCTCCAGGTCCTCTTGTGGCTGGTCTTTCAATGGTGGATTCCCTTGCTTCTTCCCATAACTATCCTCTGGGTCTTGATCTTCCTATTGTTGTCCGGAAGAGTACTCATACCTGCACTTGTCATTCTATTTCCAATTTTGTCTCCCATTATTGTCTCTCACCCTCCTATTACTCATTTTTCCCGCTATTTCTATTTCCAATTTTGTCTCCCATTATTGTCCTTTACCCTCCTATTACTCATTTTTCCCGTTATTTCTATTTCCAATTTCCAATTTTGTCCGCCATTATTGTCTTTCACCCTCCTATTACTATTTTTTCCCGCTATTTCTTCCTATGATGTTCCAAACTATTTTTTGAAATGGTAAAAGACCCTAAGTGGGCGGCAACGAAGGATGAGAAGATGATTGGCCTTCATAAGAATGACACATAAGAATTAGTGGACCTCCCTGATGGGAAGAGGTTGGTTGGGTCACCTTGGCTGAATACCGTTCAATATAATTTTAAAGGGACAGACCAACAGTATAAAGCATAGTTGGTGACACAGGGTTACACTTAGACTTATGGTGTTGATTATCTGGGAACATTTGCTCCAGCTTAAGTCTGTTCAAGTTATTTTTTCTCTTGTTGTCCAGTTCTCTTGGGATCTTTATTAATTGAATGTCAAGAATGCATTTTTAATGGTGATCTCTACGAGGAAATATATATCCAGCCGCCGCATGGACTTGCGGTAAGGGGGAGCTGTTGGCCACGGAATTATATATGAACATAGATTCATAGGGGGTATAATATGTTCTTTTTTAAAAGAAACATCTTATATGAGAATTTATTATGTGGATGCGCATTGTATCAGACGATTTGGATTCGGGTGATAGACCTTTCCCCACTGACCGCGGTCAGTGTTGATTTACATCGGCCTAACGTCCGAACACCTTTGTTTAACTGTCAAAGAAATCTCAAAGTCCCCTACATAGGTTCAGATATTGAGGGCCTACTCGCTTGGGTGACTGGCAATGACCACTCGTTTACCACCGACAGACTGACTAGACTAGGGTTTCATCAAAGGCCTCTTAAGTTCAGGTAAAACCCTAGAATTTAGGAGCATGAATGCCATTTTACAAAAGCCATAGGCATTTTTGAAGTGGCGGAAGGTTTCCTAGACCCCGAGGGTATCTTGGTAATTTTACCTTTCCATGGGTATTTTGGTAATTTTACCGGGCCAGGAGTATTTCTGAAATTTCTGAGTTAGAACGAAAGTAGGGTTGGACCACTGACTTCCCAAAGCACTAAGGCCATTTATGTAGGGTTTTAGGGGGCGACTAGGTCATTTCTAGGTCGCAGGGGTATTTTCGTAATTTTACCAAATCCTACATAGACCTAAGTTTGAGGCGACACCTAAGTGCCGGACTGAGCTGACAACGTCTTCGTACCCAAGGAATGACGAGGGGCGTCATAGAAAGCTCACGTGTCAATTTTGCCAACGAAGGGGTATATATACAATTCCCGAAAGTCGGGGGTTTTCTTGTAATTTTCTTTTTTCCCCAGTGTGCAGAGAAAATCTGTAGAATATACCATGTACATTCATGGCCCAAGTGGATACAAGGATTGTCGGCGAGTTGTCGACTGTATATTACAGAGATCCGCACTAACGCGGGAGATAGGGGCGTAACCCCAATTACAAGAAGTGGCAGGGTAAACTGCAAATATCATGACATTTTGTTTCTCGCGATCCTGGGGGGGCATTTCCGTAAGTCCCCTGTTATAGGGGCGGAACTATATAGTTTAGTTGTCCCGGGACGTAGAAACTTACAAACACGGCCCACGGAGAGGCATAATTATAAAAATATCCCTTAGGGGCATAAATACAAGACCCGAGGACTTACCCCTCGCGGGTCAAAACAACGAACAAAGTCCTTGGTAGCTGGTGCTGAGTGCTTAATGCTTGGTCGATGCCCGATCCTGGATCCTTGAGGGTCTATTTATAGAAGTAGGGGGCTACCCGGGGATGTTTGAACCCGTACGGGTCAAATGGGATGAAATTGACCCCGGGAGGGTCTTTTTTTTTCTTTCTTTTTCTTTTTTTTTTTTTTGTGCGGGAGATAAACTAGGAGGGGTCAAGTGACCCAGACCTGCCCGGGGTCGTTTGACCCCGAGCAAGACCCACCGGGGTCAAGCGACCCCGGGTAGGTCCGTCAGGGTGCGTGCGACCCCGGGCGGGTCCCCCCCCCCCCAGGTCAGGCGACCCCGGTTGGGTCTCCCGTTCCCTTTCTTTTGTATAAACCCTGCTTTTGGGGGTTTTTTCAGCCAAGTTCTCGCAGCACGCCGCGTGGAGAGAGGAGGGAGCGCTCTTCTTGTTCGTCTGTCGTCTTCCCCGTGTCGTGAGCCTCGAGGAGTAGATTTGCTCTTGTCCGGGCTGCGTGATACAAGTGCGTGGGACTCTTTTGGCGGTGCGTACATCATCCCGTGTGTCTTCTTCTCGCCACGAGGTTTTCTTTGTCCATGTCGAGCGTCCAAGGGATAAAAACCCCCCTTTTCTAGGGTTTCGCCCGAGCCACGCGATCCTAACAATCGTAGTGGTTTTAACCCGGTGTCCGATCACCCTGCTTGCTGCGAGGAATCCATAATTGCAGACATAGACGGGCTACAAAGTCCCGATGTGTGGAAATATTCCACGGAGTGGCGATACGCCGAATATTGAACCCCAAACAATGCGAGGGTAATATCTCGATTTATCCGAAATAAATAGTGGGTGCAACAGGAGTGTGTGTCATTTAAAGAAGGCATTGTATGGACTGAAACAGTTACCCCGAGCTTGGTTTGAGAGATCATGCTGCCATGGACGGGTTTGGGTATTCTCAAGGTAATTTTGATCTCATGTTGTTCACCAAGTAGTAGGATGGGAAGGTTGTAGTGCTTCTTGTGTATGCTGATGATATGATTGTTATTGGTGATGATACATCAGAAATCAGCTAGCTTAAGAAGGATTTAGCAAAAGAATTTGAGCTTAAAGATCTTGGTGATTTGAGATACTTCCTTGGCATTCAAATTGCAAAGTCTCAACATGGCCTCTACATGCCAATGTAAGTATGCTTTGGATTTGCTTAACTAGCATATACTCCTACAGAATCAAATCATGGGCTATGTGTGTTGGTGAATTGTTGTCTGATACAAAGAAAGGGGTGCACCAATGCCTTGTTGGAATGTTGCTCTCCATGTGTCACTTACCAGGCCTGATTTTGCCTATATTCTAAGTTCTAACCAGTTCATGCATGCACCACGAAAGCCTCATATGCAAGATGTGAAACGAATTTTAAGGTATGCTAAGTCTTGACCGGGTCAAGGATTGTTATATACCAAGGCAGCATGTACTAATGTTGAAAGTTATACTGATGCTAATTGGGTAAGCTCTTGGGATGATCAAAGGTCCACTACGGGGTATTGTACCTTTCTAAAAGGGAACTTGGCACAGTAGCAAGCATACTATGTGAGCAAGATTTAGTGTAGAAGTCGATTATCGGGCTATAGCAAAGGGAGTCACCAAGATGCTATGGCTGAAGCTATTCTTACAGTATCTCATGATTCAAGTTTATTTCTTAATGAAGCATGTTGTAATAACAAGACCGCAATTAACATTGCAAATAACCCAGTTCAGCATAATAGGACCAAGCATTTTAAGCTTGACTGTCACTTTTTACGGGAAAAGCTAAACTCCGGTGAGGTCTATCTGCCATATATTCATTCTGCAGATCAAGTTTCATATGTATTCACTAATGGACTGTCCCAAAAATCAGTTTATTTTTCTTCTATCCAGGCTGCGCATGGGGGATATCTACGCTCAACTTGGTGTAGACTGCAAGGGAATTCAATCCGTGACAACAAGGGTATTTTTGTCCATGTAAATCCATTGTTTTTATATGTTTGTTGTTAAGTCCCTATCGCATCCTTAGGTGCAAGAATATTTTAGCTATAATAACTATGTAATAGAATACTTAATGTAAGAAAGGCTGTAGTGTGAGGATCGGCCCTCTTCTGTTCGCCGCCTCTCTCTCTCACCCAGACCGCATATCTCCCACCCCCATCCCTCTCTCCGTATCCTTCTGTTTTCCTACATATATAATGTTATACTGGCAATAAAGCCTAGGAAGGTCAAGTCTCCTTTAACTACATCCAATAATTTCATTCTTAGCCGTCAGCATTTTTTCTCCTCCACTAAAATTTGATCACACCTCCTAACCATTGGCAAACTCAGATACCCCTTCTTACATTTGCTTGGACTTGCATTTTCCTAAAGTCCAGTTTCATTCTCCAATTCCAAATCTGTTGTACCATTATCTTTAGCCATCACAATGAAACATGGATGAATAAATCTTGCATGAGGAAACAATTCATAAGCTTTTACAGGAAAGGAACATTGTATGCCTAAACATTTCATAGAAGAGAGCTTTGAATAGATTACCTTGAATCTCGAAGCTACAGATGAGAATTTGTATGAAGATCTTGAAGATTCCTCTGAAGACAGAGGAAAAAGTGCTGAAATAAAGGGGCACTTGGAGGATGACAACAAATTACAGTGTTCTATAACAACATAGTCCCTATTTTTGTCCAGGAAAGCCTCTGTTTCATAAGGCACCTACAGAAAAAGGTACTTATCCACCATGGGAAGAAACAATTTGATTCAGCAGATACTTCAAAAACACAACAGTTCAGAGTCCATACTTTTCCAGCATAATGTGACAGAGTAAAATCTGTCTCAGAAAATTTAGGCCTTTCCAACCTTGGATGACCTCTAAAACTCTGAAACAACTTTGTAGAGAAAGTTTCATGGGTTGACTTGGGAAACATGCTGTAAAACAATAAAATAAGGTTAAACACAGCCACATACATGCAGCAAAGCACAAACTAGAAGCTATAAAAAAAGCATGTAAAAAAGTAGGAGCATATACCAAGCTTCATCCAACAGTGAAATTATTCCAATCGGCTTCTGCAAGGGAAAAGGTACAGCACAGGGAAGGAAAACAGTGTTACCCTTCAATAAAAACATCCAAAAATTCATTGAATAAACAAGCAGTATTGCCTATGTGGAAATGACGCCAATAAAGATACCTCACAAAATACACGAGCTTAAACATACAGGAGATGCTGTTACACTTTTACGCAATAATCTTCCACAAGAGCCAAACAGATATGAATCAAACCCGTCAACAACCAACCAAAAGAATCGGATCAGATCGGCCCATACCAACCAAAAGATTCAGATCGGATCGGATCAGACGCTCACAACAAAAATATTGAGGGCATTGCATTCCTTTTTCTCCAATGCCTATTGATTTTGCAAGACTAATTAAGCATTTATATCGTGTTAGTTGTTTGGAGATTGGATGTTGTATTAGTATCAACTTGTGAGAATAGAGTCAACTGAAGTTGCAGCATTACAACATTTGTGTATGCCTAACCACCAGATCACTAAGGATATGCAATGAAAGACGTCTACTTAACGAGAATGGAAGTGCTACCTTCCAAAGACAAAATATGGAAGTGCTGAAACCAATTTAGCAATGTAAGGAAATTCCTCTCACAAAATGTTTTAAGATTTATGACAACTCAAGCACAGCGAGACTTCTTCACAGACTGCATTTTATAATTGAGGTGAAATGCCATCGCACATCTCATTATGAAGTTTTCAGATGTTTTGGCCATCTAACACATGGGTCCATTTTTTTGAAGAGAAAAAGTCGAATTAATTTCATTTGCAGGTGAACTACTTCACTATCCCTTCACACTCAATCACTTTTACACAAGCCCAGACCTTTGGACGCAAAAGCCACTTCACAAACTTCACATAGATAAGGCCACAAGTGAGCCGCTAACACTTGTACTATTTTGCCGTTCTAGTCCACCAAGCGGAAAAGGTTGGCCAAGGTTCTCCATTTTTCTTATTTGGTTAAAACAGAACACCATTTTTCTAGGAATTATCTTGTTTGTCTCTACTGGAACTCGTTGGCAACCAGAGAATCAAATGTTTCATACGATATGCTTCTCATGTGACCTTATGAAGGGCCCTGAATGGTTGCAAAAGTCGACATCCAACAGAGCCACTCCGAATTAACCAAGTTGACTTTGCAAGAAAAGATTGAAGCTAGTAATCAGTATTTTAGCCAGAGATAGTTCTGTCATTCTTTCATTTCTGATAGTTGCTTTGTTAGACTGTCTGTTATTCATGATTTTAGTTCTGCTGGTCAGCCTCCCTGAATTCAACCACAGACGGATTGTTATTCATGACTGGTTTTTCCTTAATCACACCAGGTGGACTGATCCATTTATATTGACAGATTCCATTCCAAACTGACAGATCCCTTGAATAATTGCAATATTCTCACCAAGGTGTGAAAAAACGGCGATCGGGATCGGATCGCCCAGCCCAGATCCGATCTAGATCAGCCAGATCAGACGATCTGAGCCCGATCCGCAACCAATCCAACAATTTCTCGGTTTTCTGAAAAAAAAAAGGTTAAAATGTTTTTTATCAATGTGGAAAGGCTTGTATACAAATTTCATCCCCCACTTGTCTTCTCAAAAATTTCAGGGTTTATGCAGAACCGAGGCGGCAGCTCCTCCCCTCTGAGGAGGAGGCAGTGACGGCTGCGGCTTCAGCAGAGCCAGCAGCAGGAGCGGCGAGCCAGTAAGGGCGTCGGCGGTGGGGACATCAGTGCAGCCGCAAGTGAGTCTGGTTGTCTCCCACCACCCCCCTTTCATTGTTCTTGGGATCGGCCGATCCAGTCCCATCCACCCGTCGGGATCGAGGGATCGGGGTCACATCGGTTGGGCCTTAAACTGATAGGATCAGTGATCCCGGCCGATCCAATCCGATTCTTCCTTCCATGATTCTTGCACGGTTTTCATGTAACTTAGTCCAATTTCATCCTTATGTTCAGTTCACAATAGGCTAACTCTAGGGTCCAACACTATTTCCAAGCAGAGAAAAAATTATATCGGTAAGGCTCTAGAAAGAACAAAAATGCATAATCAGCAAGTGAGGATGAAAACCAAAACTTTAATTAGTCCAGCCAAGAATCTAACTAGTATTGAACAATCTAGAAACTCATGTCGTCCAAGACATGACATGGAAAGATAAATACAACTGAAAGAAATTACAAACCAAAAGAAAGTTCTACTCTAAATATCAAACAGTAAAAAAATGCACATGGGTCATTGAAAGATTTTAATATATGTCACTAAGAAAAACTAAGAGTAGCACAACAAAGAAATGACAGCAAAGACAAGATCTTACAAACCTTCTCAATTAAATCCAGAATATCTTGGTTGTCGATGAACTCAATGTAGCTCCAGTTAATTTCTTCCATGCTATATTCTTCTTGTTCCATCTTAAACACATGCTGAAAGGAAAATGATGTACGTTAGAAGTTATCATAAATAAGATTGCTATGGGCATATAAACACAAACTTTGACGGCTTAAGCAATGAACAAAATCACATACCTCATTGAAATGCTGTTGAAGTTTTTCATTTGCAAAGTTGATGCAAAACTGCTCAAAACTGTTTAAGAGAAAGGAAGTCAACAAAAAAGAAAACCCTACATGAAGCAAAGAACAAAAATTACATTGAAGATTGAGTGAGAGAGAAAGAGAGAGAGATCAAATATTGGCAAGAAAGAAACAATAATCCTCCTAACATGGACCCAATTCAACCATGGAAAAGAAACACAAGTTAAACTATAGTTGAGAAAATAGGCGACCATGAACACCGCACATTTTGCTTTGACATTTAATAGTTGCATTTATCTTTTACTTAAGGATTGGAACTTTACACTGAGATTGGTAGCACTCAAGCCAATACTGTAACTCAGCTAATGTGTCATAGATCCTGTCAACAGTTGAAACCCCGGGGGTAAAAAAAAATATGTAGGTCATTCTTTGGAAGAAGCATCACATGATTATTACATGTGCAAGAGTCGTTTCATCACCATATGAGCAAGGGAACTGTCAACCGATATAGCCGCATGCTCAATAAATGTTCATAAGCTCTTGCTTACATTGGAGGGACACTGAAGTGATATCCTAAGTGGATTGAGACAATATGTAAATGTCTGTCCTTAATGTTTTTGGCACTGTTGATCTGAGTCTTCTATTGGTACATGTGTTTTAACCATCAGTGTGTGTTCCCTTGTGGGCATGTTAAAAGAAGGCTCACCCCTACTAGTCTATCAGACGTAGGCTGCAAACAGGTTGAAATTGAACCCGGAAACATGAGTCTCCGATTCCAATTCCAATAATCCCGTAAGGGTTCCGATTTCAGTTCCAATAAAATTAGAATCTGTTATTTCCGATTTCCTTCCGACTCCAATTCCGATTAAATCAGAATATGTTAATTTTGATTTCGTTCCAATTCCGATTAGTTACCAGAATCAGAATCAGATACTTATCTTGAAAAAAGGCCAGGTGGCTGCTGGGCAACAATGGAGGCTGGAGGCTGGGGCAGCGGAAGGCCGACGGTGGTGAGGACAGAGGCCAGGGCTGCAGCAGGCCAACGGTGGCGGGGCTGAAGTCTGAGTGCCTGCTGGGCGATGACAGAGGCTGGAAGCCAGAGCTGCGACAGGCTGGCGGCAGTGGGGATAAAGGCTGGGGCTGCAGCAGGCCAATGGCAGTGGGGATGGAGGGCCAGTGGCTGCAGGGCGATGATCGAGGCAGAGGGCTGGAGACCAGGCCGACGGTGGTGGGGATGCAGTAGGCAATGCCGACGGCAGTGGAGATCGCAGATGCCACCGCAGCAGGCCGATGGCGGTGAAGCTGCAGCAAGCGATCGATGGGGCTACAGCAGGACGGCGGTGAGGTTGTGACCGGCGATTCCAAGGACGGCGGTATCGGTCTCGGAATGGGTTTCGGCCAAAACCCATTGAAAAGCTTCAAAAAAATACCAAAAAAGTCTAAAAAATCAGAAAAAAAATCAGAAAAAAATGAATAATCACATAAAATTCATTAGACATGCGTTTCGGCCAAAACCCATTGAAAAGCTTCAAAAAAATACAAAAAAAGTCTAAAAAATCAGAAAAAAATGAATAATCACATAAAATTCATTAGACATGCATTTAATTGTAAAGAACTTAGATTAAGTATAATAAACATGAAGTAGGCATTGAAGTTCAAACATTGAACATGTTTAACTAATATTCTTGAGTACATACTAAACATGAAATAGGTTCAAACTGTACAATGAACGTGATCCTTACCTAAATGATGATGCACTAATATGGATAATACATAGAAGAACCTTCTCCCTCATCGTCTGGCTTTTCATGTTCATACCCATAAGAAGGTTGCATATATGGTCTATATTCACTATAACCAAACAATGAGGTAGCCAAGTCCTGCATCCCTCTTTGGATCCCTCTTGGAGTGTTTGGTTGGCTTGATTGGAATCCAGTATCAGCATAAGAATCTTGAGGAAGAGAAGAGGAACTAGTCGGATGTGGATGGAACTGAAATGCTGGTTCATAACCCCACGACCCATAAATAGCTGCTTCCTGTTAGCCACCTCCGTAACCTGATGGATGCCCATATTGGCTCTGTGAATCATATCCTCGCTCACCCTAACTGTATCCAGCAGTACCACCTGCAGCACCAGTAGCACCTGCATCACATGTACCACCTGCAGCACTAGTAGCACATGTAGCACCTGCAGCACCTCCGGGATGATCACCATCATCATCATCACCACAAGAAACCAGTCGCTTTTAGCCTTTGGGGATGCTTTTTTCTCTTTTGGTGCTAATTTTTCAGTGATCTTTGACATGAGTCCTTTTTCCATTGGTGTGTGCCTCAAATAAATCTGCTTCAACTGCTCAATTGACGGGTCCTCTCGAGCAGCAACATTTGTCCTCTCAGTTTGCCCATGCACTGATGTACTTCTTCTTAAGGATGCAGGTGGCTTGACCATTCTAGGAGTGACTGGCCTGCTATCTAATTCAGTGTGTCTAGCTGACTCAAACTCACGCTGCTCCTCAGTGTCATCAACAACCCTAGACTGGTGCGCATGAGTATCTCTGGCCCTCTTTGATTTTCTTCTGAATTCGAGATCTCTTGGCTCAGCTTCATCTAGTATGCCCTCTACCCATGATGTATCATCAATATCAAATACGGACTCATCAACTTTCTCTCGTGTCTCCACCCAAGACTGCAAAGGATTATCATCATCAAATAAGGCATCCACATCAATTTCTGCAGTGGCATCCTCAGCGACGCGTTTGTCCCGCAGCTGTTGTCTCAACTTCATAATTTTTATTCTCAACCTCATATTGTAGTGACAGTAAACTAATCTCTCTAACCGTTCAGCCTTTAGCCGATGGCGAACCTTTGAGTGTATAAGGCTGAACGTGCTCCAATTTCTTTAACATTGACTTGCTAATGTGGTTTAACTCAACACCCTGATTGCAATGAAAGTCAATGCAGAACTGCCCAAATCTCTATTATTCATCATTACCCACCAGTCAGCTGTTTCACCAACCATAAACAAATAAATATAAGTTGTAAATAAAAATCAATTATCCGTGATGTAATTGCAAAAAAACACAGAGATAAAGTATACATGGGCTCACTCTTCCAACTGCATGTTGCAATTGAGAGTCAGAATACGTCCCAGTTCTCATTCTATAGTGGTCCATCTACAAAAATTAAGTAATAGATTAGCATAATGACTTAAGCAAATTCTATACCTCTTATTCATGAAATCAAAAAGGCCAACCTCTACTTCCGCCTGAAGCCTATTTTCTGGTGTCCTCGATAAACGACCAATGACTTTTAAAGTCTCTTGGTGCACCTCGCCATCAACATGTGCATTGGCATCGTACATAAATCGAGGGTTGAGGAAATAACCTGCATTTGTGTATAATTAACTAAATGTTAGATATAAAATAACCTAAAGAATAATATATGAATACAAATAATCACTCACCAGCTACATGCAAGTCGTGGTGTAATGTGGTGTCCCATCTCTGATGAATAATTTTCCACCACTTTGCATATTCCTTAGGAAGGGACTCCTGCAACTCCATTTTGGCACGGTCCATGGCCTCGTACAGATATCACATATCATTCTTCTCATTGCCATCCACCATTCTTAGGACCTTCACGAGGGGGGTGACTATTTTCATGTATCGTGAGACCCTGCCCCAGAATTTGTTGTCGTCCACGATGTGACAGACATCCAAATAATCCATTTGAGCATCAACATTAGACTTGTCGATGTATTCCCGTAGGGTATTGTGGTACATGAAGGCTTTCAGTTCATTCTTATACATGTGCAAAGAAATGAAGTTTAAATCAAAAACGGATCATAACTATAAGGATAAAGTAGTAAGAATTGAGTTCAACCTTATACCTGTGCAAAGACTCCAAAGAAAAGAAATTTGAAGCAAATCTGATTGACCATGCACGGATGATATCTCGCCCCCCACTTGCATGCTCCCTGAACATGTTCAATATCCTAGGATAGGCATAAATATACTGGGTAATCCTGTGTACCCTTTCAACTGTCTTCTTCACATGATTGTCCTTCCCAATGTCTTCCAGAATCAAATCTAGACAATGTGCAGCACATGGGAGCCAGTATAAGTGACTACGCTTCTGCATCAATTTCTTCCCTGCAGCCTTATAACTACGTTCATTATCAGTCACTACTTGGACAACATTGTCCTCTCCAATTTGGTCTACCATCTCATCCATCAAATGAAACAAATAATTGACATTTTTTTCATAGTTTGATGCATCTACAGATTTTACAAATATTGTACCTTCGATGCAATAGACCAAAAAATTAATCATGGACTTCTTCGTGGTACCAGTCCAGCCATCACACATAATAGTGCATTCTCTCTCCATCCATATATGCTTGAAGCTTTCAACCCAGTCATGGAGCTCCTCAACCTCTGCCTCAAGGCCACGCCCGTATATGTCTCGACGTGATGGGGCCTTCAAGCCAGGGCCAGCATCTGCTATGTCATCTAGCATGGGTTGGAAATATTCGCTTTCAGCTGCATGTGCAGGGACACCTGCATGAAAAAACCATTTGCAGATACTTTGAAATACATGCCCTGCAACTTCTGCTGATTTTTTTATCCCTCTCAATGCAGACTTGATTTTAGGTTGTGTAGCCTGAGGCCTTCTGTGGAGATAGCTGTCCATGGGACCTGTTCTCTGTGTATGTGGGGCAGCACCAATGTCAGGACGTCGTGCAGCTGTACTTTCGTAGGTCCCTGAACCCATGGGTGCCTTCCCTTTCCTTCGAGCGGCTTGTTCACGCTCCCTTGCTTCAGTCAGCTCTGGATCAGAATCCTCAGTGCCTTCCTCATCATCATCCCTCCTAACCCTCCTACCAGAAATCTCCTCAGTAATTTCAGCATCATCCTCATCCCTTTGTTGCATCCTCTCTTTTTTGCCCAGAAGGCACTGGCGCATCTCTTCTCGCACTTCTCGGCGACAGTGGTCACATTGTCTCACGTCTCCTCTTACCCCTGCCAAATGTTGCTTTCCTCTGGTAATTCCGCCATATATCTCCCTACCACAGTAACTGCATTTCACATTTCTTCTCTTAGCATCAACTAAGAACAGGTGGGCCCACCCCGGATCCTCCTGCCCTTGCTGCTCATGTATTTGTTGACGTCTAGGCATGATGTTGCATTATGACAGTCAAAGACAATCTCTTGTAAGTATGATGAAAAAAAGGCAATTCAACATGATAGACCTCCAAATTATTGAATGAAGCGTAATTGAGCTTCAATTCTCGCTAAGAAAGTCGAATTAGACGAAAGCCTCAATTTTGATTAACTAATTAGGGGTTAATTACCAATTAACCCTTAATCACCCTTCATAAAAATAAAATCCCAGCATGATCCCACCCTAATTTTATTAATGAAATTTAATTAATCTTCAATTGTGGCTAAGAAAGTCAAATTAGACGAAAGTCCCAATTTTTATTAAGTAATCAGGTCTTAATTACCAATTAACTATTAATGACCCTTCACAAAAATAAAATCCCAGCATGATCCCATCCCAATTTCGTCAATGAAACTTAATTAATCTTCAATTGTCGCTAAGAAAGTCGAATTAGACGAAAACCCTAATTTTGATTAACTAATTAGGGCTTAATTACTAATTAACCATTAATGACCGCTCACAAAAATAAAATCCCAACATGATCCCACCCCAAATTCGTCGATTAAACTTAATTAACCCTCAATCGTGGCTAAGAACGCCGAATTAGACGAAACCCCCAAATTTTATGAACTATTTAGGGCTTAATTACCAATGAACCCTTAGACCCTTCATAACAATAAAATCCCAGCATGATCCAACCCCAAATTCGACAATGAAACTAATTTTAACAATGAATCTAATTGTAAATAACTTAATTAGGGTTTATTTTGAAATCTGAACTACAAGAGAATGGGGAGATTTATGACGACGTTACACATAAGATTAAGACAAGCTGGTTAAGATGGAGAAGCGCATCAGGAGTCCTTTGTGATCGCCGTATGTCTATGAAACTCAAAAGGGAGATTTTATAGAACGGCTGTGAGACCTACTTTGTTATATGGCACCGAGTGTTGGGCAGTACGAAAGGAACACATTCACAAAATATATATAGTAGAGATGAGGATGTTGAGATGGATGTGTGGCAAGACTAAGAAAGACAAGCTTAGAAATGAGTGCTTCCGTAAGGATTTAGGAATAGCCCCAATTGATAGTAAAATGAGAGAAAATAGACTCAGGTGGTTTGGACATGTGTTTCGTCGTCCTAACTCAACGCCGGTTAAAAGATGTGACCGAATCTTAGTGGATGCTAATAAAAGAGCTCGAGGAAGGCCTAAAATGAGATGGTGCGATGTTATTAGGAAGGACATTAGTTTCTTAGATTTAAATATGAATATAGCACTTGATAGAAATCTTTGGCGGATCAGGATTCATGTAGCCGACCCCAAATAAGTGGGATAAGGCTCTGATGATGATGATGATGATGATGATGATGATTTGGAAAACTGAATTAATTAGGGTTGCACAAATTAAGCTACAAAAAAAACGTAGCCCTAATTCAGCTAACTTGGGTGGCATCAGGGCGGTCCGTCCGACGGTGGCAGTAACAGCAACAGCTCTGGCCTGCAGCAACAGGCCCTGTTGAACAGGGAGGGCGCGGCTGGGGCAGGGCGGGGCTGGCTGGCTGCGGCAGCAGCAGCACCACACCAGCAGCAGGAGGCGGGGCTGGGTGGGCCGGCTGGCAGCTGGAGTGGGCAAGGATGTGTGGGGGCTGGGCCGGCTGGCGGGATGCGGCAGCAGGAGGGCGCGCGCGCGGCTGCAGCAACCAAGCAGGAGCAGCAGCACCACCAAGCAGCAGCAACGGCAGGCAGAGGCAGCAGCACCGGGGGAGGGGAGGGTTTCGGCTGAGAACAACGGGTATCGGGGGAAGGGGGGGGGAGTACAACACGAAAGGGAGTTCACGCGGGTTTCGGCCGAAACCGATACTGGTCCTATTGTTTCGGTTTGCGACAGTGCAAGGGCCATTATTCGACGTATTGGTTTTGGCCGAAACTGACATCTATGGGCGATTCCCAATGGTGGTGGAAATCATGATAGGAGTGTTTGATTGGGTGATGGGGTGGGCTGCTGCTTGCTGGAAAGGGGAAAGAATGGGCAATGGGAGAACCATAGTTCTTCTTCTAAAATTTTTTATACTTGAAAGAATGGCCATCAGATTGACCTTGACCCAAGGGTCCAGAAATGCCCACATTTGTTCTAATCAGAAACCCGGTTCGGAATGGACAAGTTCTGATTCCAATATACTATCGGAATTTCTGATTCCAATTTCGATTAGCTATTGAGATGATTTTGAGTTTCCAAAACCGATTTTTGCTATCAGAATCAGGTCAGGTTTGGGTTAGCGGGTCCCATTTGCAGCCCTAAACAGATGCATCACCTAACATCTACTAATAAACCAGGAAAGACAGTCTCTTTTTTCCTTCAAGAAACAGATTAGGTATGGCACAAATTTTGTTCATGAAATTAGAAGGAGATGATCCAACTGGTTGGTGGAAGAGGTTAGATACTTCTTGAGACCAATATAACATTGAGACTTACAAATACACTTCCTTGCCTCCAATTCAGAAATATGCAAACTGTTGCACATGCAAATATCTGCGCTCGCCACATACGCCAATACCCACAACACAAAACACAGACCATAAAGGGATGTTGGGCAAATGGAAAAGGCACTCAGACATCCTCACCAAAGACATACGCATAATCACAAATAAAATTTCAAACACAGTAAGAGATATCCCTTAACAAACAAACACAATTCGCCACTTTCTCTCTCTATCATTAGTAATGTTCACTGAAAGCTTCCCTTTCTGCCGATGTAAAAAAAACTACATTAGAAATGCAGCTGTTTGCATCCATTTCTTGCATGTAAAAATGAGCATCAATGTCGAAGTGAGGTTACATTTTATCAAGATATGCTAAAATGGAAATTGACTGGATTTTTAGTGCTAATCTATTTGCCTCTCACCTCCTGGTGGCTTGTTCAATATCATAAGTATAAAAGGTAACATATTTAAACCATGTAAAAGTAGTAATAGATGTGTTACTTGTCAAATGACATTGAAGTGATAAGCGAGAAGGCTAACATGTCTATAAAGAAAATAATTCATGTCAATATCAGGCCATATAACTACATATAATTATTGTACAACTCTAATTGAGGGCCTGTCTTAAATTATAAGTTCATTTAAAATTTCATTTCACAATATAAGTAAATAAAAAATGTATTCAGTTTTGCTATCCATATTCTTCCTTCCTTCTTTAAACATGATCATGTAATCTTGCTTAATAGTTAATTCCCTTTCTCAATATGCCTACCAATATACATACACAAATGCATACATAATCCTTCTAAAAAAACAAATATACACAAATATATAAGAATTGCATATATATCCCTATAAAAATCAATTTTGCCAAATAAACCCCTCATGTAGACCTATTATCAACAATACCCTTCATATATCCCAAATGGTTGCAGTTATACCCCTGTTGTAACCGTCATTTGTTTAACTGGAGACTGGAGTTAAACATGGGTTAAGAGAGAGATTGACTAACGTACCCCCATGTTAACTCCCTCCCTCCCCCCTCCTCAGCCAGAAATTATCGTCGTGAGGGAGAGGGAGGCCTGCGAGTAATACCGCAGTGGGGGAAGAGGGGGGATGCCAAGGTGGGTTCTCGGCGGGGATGGGAGCGAAAGGGGAGAGGAGGGCCGCCGGGGTGCGGAGAGGGAGGAGGGGGTTCGCCGTCGGCTTTCACGGACACATGCAATCAGGGCACGGGGACGCCAGGTCCGCAGCGGTCTGCCTCCGCTTCGTCGGATCCCACCTCCGGCTCCCGCCTCAAGACATCGACGCCAAACCCTCCCACCTTCCTCAAGCTCCCACTGATCTAGAGGCCCAAGCTGAGCTCTATCGCGCCATCGTCCTCCTCCATGGCCGACACTCGCAAAGGGAGACCAAACCCCCTGTAGCCCATCTCCATTAACCCCACTCCCAGATCTCAATTTCCACGCGCATCGATCGTCCTCTGGAGCTGCCTTCAGGGGAACAGGGGCCGGGGGCCACGTCGCCCGCCTCTATAGCCAGGACGGCTGCAACTGCCATTGCCCAAGAAAAATCATCCCAGTCTCCTACATCCCCATCACAATCCATGTCGCGGACACCACCGTCAAGCACCTCTGGAGAAGACGCCAACAAGTCCAGAGGAGCAGGAGTGATGAGGGAAAGCATCTTATTGACAGAATTGCCAGATCCAACGAGAGAGTGGGGGTCACAAGAGAGGGGGGCCGCCGAGGTCGGAGGTGACAATCGGGGCATTTTAGGTATTTTACATATTCTGACGTCTTCCTTGGCATATTCTCGGAATATTTCTTGGACGTTGACGGCTTGGGAACCACAGGGGTATAACTGCAACCATTTAGGATATATCAAGGGAATTGTTGATAATAGGTCTAAATTGATAATAGGTCTACATAGGGGGTTTATTTGGCAAAGCCAATCTTTATAGGGGTATATATGCAAAAAATCCCAAATATATATATATATATACATTAAAGTATTCCAGTCTGCTACCACAAACTTGTCCGTTGGCAGAATGTGTTCCAGTCTGCTACTACAGACTTGTCCATTAGCAGCAGACTGTAACAGGCTCCCCGATCTTGATCGAGCTGCACCTATTTTTTCGCAAAAAAATTCAGGCACACCTGGTGAAGAAGGGCACCTCTAGCCCTTCATTTTTCCCCCTAAATTAAGCATCCTCTCACAGTCAAACAAACCTTGACAAAGAATGGACGGGTCCATTAGAAATAAATAAATAAATAAACTATGCCTCGACACGTGGGCAGGACCCAGACACGGTGTTTTGCAGGCCAGTCTTGGTGAAATGACAGCCACATCAACCACAGTGCTGAAGGTAGGCATGTTAAAGAACCCCGCTTGCACCCTTTGATCATGATTTTTTCAAATCGGAGCTAGCAAATCAAGACTCGGTCAATTCTTCCTATCATACAGTCAGGCCATTCCAAATGGCCTGGCCATACAGTAGCATATTCCTCTCTCACATATGTATATATACATAGATAGGGAAAGAGTATAAAATAAGCTAAGCTTGTAAAATTACCTAGAGATAGTTTGGCCTCCCAACACAGAATATCACTGATGGACGTTTACATCCAGAAATGGAGAAGAAAGGGCGTAATAAATAGTTGCCCTAAGATTGAATGTTGGAATTTGAAGACAAACAATTAAGATGCATTTAAAAAGTATCTATTAAAATAAGAAATATGAAATTTAAAAGTATCATTGATGCATTTAAAAATATCTATTGAAAGTATCTAAAGGTAAAAAGATTTCAAGAAAAAATATTTTGTGTCAAAGTAAATTCAAAAGTATTCATTGACACCATTAAAGCTTTGGTCCGCCACCCTCCCCCATTTGGGGAAGGTCCCGAGTTCGAACCCGGTTATCCCCTCCCCATTTTTTAAAACAAAAAAGTACATATCAAAAAAAAGACACCATTAAAGCTGGAAATATGACAGTGGAAACAAAAGCAGATACACAAAGGGTCATAGTGGAATATCATCAATAATTGTTTAAGGAAGAGGAACAATGGAGGCCACAAATAGGATGTGAAATGTTCCAACAAATTTTGGAAGCACATGCAGAGTACCTATGCAGACCATTTGTGGAGGAAGAAATTAAACAATCAATCTTCTCAATGGATCCAAATAAGTCACCAGGACTGGATGGATTCTCAATGGGCTTCTATCAACAATTCTGGGATCTTCTCAAGGAGGATATTATGGCAGCAGTAACAGAGTTCCAGAAGAGACCATGGAGAGCTAAATGCTTCAATGCAATGTTTGTGGTTCTCATTCCAAAAAAGGAAGAAGAGTCCCTACATGATTATAGGCCTATAAGTCTGCTCAATGGGATATATAAAATCATTACAAAGACACTAGCCAATAGACTAAAGGGGGTAATTGATGGATTGATAGATAGTAATCAATCAGCATTCGTTCAGGGGAGATGGATTTTGGACAATTATATGGCTGCATTTGAGTGCACACATGATCAGAAGATGTAAAAAAAAAAAGCTGCTTGGTGGTTAAGATTGATTTCGAAAAGGCCTACAATAGAGTGAACTGGAATTGTTTGTTCAGAGTACTTCAGCTGATGGATTTCAGTCAGAAGTGGATTCAGTGGGTCGGGTATTGTGTTCAAACTGCAAGTTTTTGGGTCTTAGTTAACGTGTGGATTCTTTGGCAGCTCAAGAGAGCCAAGGCAAGAGGACCCATTGTCACCTCTGCTGTTTGTTTTAGTTGGTCAGGTGCAGAGTGGAATGTGGAAGAGGGTAACATCAAAAGGACTCATAGAAGGAATCAAGGTGGGCATGTCTGCGGAAGAGGCAACACATCTGCAATATGCCAATGATACAATTCTATTTTCACCAACGGTAGAGGAGAAGCTAATTAATCTAAGAATTTTGCTCAGCTTTTTGGAAGCAGTCACTGGCCTTAAAATTAACTTCTCCAAAAGTGAGGCAGTGGGAGTTAATGTGAATGACGGCAGGAAGGAACAAATTGAGCATATTTTGGATATTAGGTGAGGGTCATTCCCTATCAAGTACCTCGGGTTAACCCTATCAGATGGAGCTATCAGAGCAAAGTAATGGAATGGTATTATCAAGAGGGTGGATGACAGCATAGCCACTTGGAAAGGTAAACTCTTATCAATGGAGGGCAGATAGACTCTATCAAAGGTGGTACTCACTAGTTTACCAATTTATTACTTATCCATATTCAAGATTCCATGGTCAGTCTGTAAGAGGATTGAAACACTGAGAGCTGCCTTCTTTTGGAAAGGGAGAGGGCTAGAGGAGAAAGGCTTTCATCCTATGTCATGGAAACATGTGTGTAGATTAAAGGAGGAAGGAACCATATGGAATAACATTGTCAGACGAAAATATCTATGTAAGGAAGGGAGATGGTTTTCAGAGCAGGAACATAAAAACCACTTATCCTCAATCTAGAAGAACATATTGAGGTGTGATGATTTTTACAAGTGATCCACTGTCATACATGTAGATGATGGTGGGAAAACTAGGTTTTGGGAAACCCATGGATGAACAATAGGCCTCTTCACCATTCCTTTGGTATACTATTGCGGGTGCACCGGGAGCTTCTGTGGCTCAGTCTTTCGATGCGCAGCTGACTGGGGGGGGGGGGGGGGCGCATTTGGTCACCTATCTTTAGAAGGAACATCACCCTTGTGGAGATGGACCAGCTAGAACATCTCCTCGATTTCATTCTACAGTTCAGATTGGACACCACTGCAAGAAACAGCTGGATGTGGATATGGGACAGGAAGGGTCGTTTCTCCGTGAGATCAACCTACTCCCTCATCTCAGATGGAGGTCTGCGTCATACTTTTGCACCTCTTGTAGGGAGCATCAACAGCCACTCAAGGTCAAGCTGATCTGGAGAATGTCCCATGGCCGGCTGCCCACGTGTGTTAGATTGGCCCCTTTCCTTCGGAGTATATCCACTATTTGCTGCTTATGTGGGGAAGCGGAGGAGGACTTGGACCATTTGTTTGTAGGTTGCCCTTTTGTACAAGAAATAGCTATTCCACCAGTCAGTCAGTCACTGTGAGGGGGTCCAACAGCTCCTCCTCAAGTGCAATAAGAGGTGGATTCTAAAAGGCGGCTCACTTATGTGGTGGCTAGTTCTTCATGCCACTCTTTGGTCCATTTGGAGCGAGAGACAGAAGAATCTTCAAAAGGGAGCCGAGGTCGGAAGATAGGATTTTTTTTCCTTTGTTTGCAAAACGGTGGCGTTTTGGGCGAGACATCTTTGTAAAGTGGAGGAACATAATTCCTCTCTTTTTCTTTCATTGGGGTGTTAGTGGGGGTGAACCCCTTTTGGAAGGGGTAGTATAGGGCAACTTTTTGAGAGCTGAGAGCTTATACATGTACATCCCTTTCTTATCTTAATACAATAGTGATACTACCCACTTCTCAAAAAAAAAAAATTGCCTCTTCAACAAGTTTACCCAAATCTGTATGCCTTAGCTGTCACAAAAGAAACATAAACACAATGTGGTCAAACTCAAAAAATCATTCTCAGTGGAATGTGCTTTTCCAGAGAATCTTATTGAAGTGGAAGCCAATGAATTTGTGCACCTATCTGCCATGCTAGATAATATGAACACATCTCAGGGAAACATGGACAGCAGAACTTGGAGATTGGAAAAATCAGGTAGATTCTCAGTTAAATCAGCAACTAGAATGCTTATGCACGGTGGTCAGACAGTGGCCTGGCACAAACATGTCTGGAGTAAGAGATTGCCAATCAAGATAAGGCTTTTCTTATGGGAAGTAGCCTGGAATAAGATCTCAACTGCTGATAGGGTGCTCAGGTTCGAGCCAGATGTCAAAGAGTCGTGCATTTTCTGTGGTTATTACAAGGAAACAGTAGCCCACCTTTTCCTCCAGTGTGGTATTATACAACGTGTGGATGCAAATCGCCAAGACTCAAGATGTGAAGTGCACAAACATCAATAATGTCCATGAACTCTTCAGGGAATGGGATAAGTACTGTTTGGTGGATAGTGAGAAAGACATAAGGTTTTGTCTACCAGCTATGATGTGGTCAATCTGGAGAAAAAGAAATACCGGAATCTTTAGAGAAGAATTTAGTCACCCAACTACCATCATCAGCAACTGCATTAAATGTATTTTTTATTGGAATGTTAGTGCGTTTAGGTCCTCCATTTGGCAGTCAAGTCTACTGTATAAGATGAGGGATTGGAAACGATCAACTTTGTAACCTTGTAACAGAATTCCCACCTTGCAGTGGCTAGTGTAGCCATGGTGAGGAGGGGGGGGGAACTGGTCTCTACCATCTTGATAGAACCTCCTTTCGGCTTCTTTTGTAATGTCTTCCTGTTCTTTTACTTCAGTGAAATGTGGCATGTTGGTCACCTTCCAAAAAAAAAAAGAACTTCAAAAGACTATTAAAGAAAATTGAGAATACTTTAACTACAAGTAGGTTCAAATGGTTTGGTCATGCACATCAATGTCTAAATTTGGCGCTAGTTAAAAGGTGCAATCATATTGGAGTAGAAGACAATAAAAGAGAAAGGGAAAAGCCTAGGATGAGATGGGGGCATACTAAGAACTAAGGAGTTGACTTATCTAGGCTTGACAATAAATATGCCATTGGGTATAATATACAATTCATGTAGCCAACCCATAAATAATGGCTTAAAGCTACAAGAAGAGTCTAAAAGAGAGAGAGATGTGACAATAAGACGGTGGCCACGAAGATTGAGGCTATCCAGAGGAGGTTCTTTTGGCATGGCAGTGGTGGGAGATGCAGGGGGTGGCATGACATTGCCTGGGGGAGAGTGGTAGCGGACAAGAAAGGGGGAGGGTTGGGGATCAAAGATGTGAGGAACTTCAACCTGGCCCTATTGTGTAACTGGTTGTGGAGGCTAGGAGCAAGGGAGGTTGGGCTGTGGATGATGCGGCAGAGATACTATGGCAGGAGGAGAGTTTGGGACTTGGGTCCAACCCCTCAACACAGAACTTCCCCTCTTTGACACGACATCTTGACTTGCAGGGACTTCATCTACTCCAGTGTCCAAGTTCGACTAGGAAGAGGCAAGCAGAGTGTCTTTTGGAAAGACAGATAGTGTAAAGACTTCACCTTGGGGGCTACCTTCCCCATACTCTTTGTTGTCTCATATGCACCCTTAGGGACGGTATCCCAGGCATTCGACTCCCAACTTTCTGGGGGTAACTGGGCTCCAACCTTCAAGAGGGCCCTCAGAGACGTCAAGTTGGAGCTTCAGGACCTCCTCTCTCTCCTCCTCCCAGATCATCCTCTACCAGGCATCGAGATAAGTGGCTATGGAGGTGGGGAAAGGAGGCACCTTTCGGTCAATTCAACTTATGCCATTATCTCAGATAGTGGTGTTCGTCACACTCTCAATTCTCAAGTTTGGAGACCGAAGAGCCCGCTAAAGGCGAAGGTTCTCACTTTGAGGATCTCGCATGAGAGACTACCCACTCGGGATTGAGTGAGCCGGTTCCTCTCGGGTGTTCAGCCGGCTTGCTGCTTGTGTGGAGTGGACGTCGAGACCATGGACCACCTATTTGTAGTTGTTCCTACTCACAGGGGGTGTGGGAAGAGCATGCTCAGAGGACTCACTGTGGCTTCGTTCAGCATAGCCAGGTGCACCTCCTGATAAAGCACTAAGGTAGAAGACGGGCCCTCAGAGGAGACTGGACCGTGTGGTGGCTCATTCTCCATGCTACTCTTTGGTCGTTATGGGGGGACGCAACAACTGGATCTTTAGAGGGAGTCTAGATGTGTGGAGTCGGTTGTCTCTTTTGTATGTGGTAGAGTGAGAGAATAAGCTGAGCTCCTTTGTAACCCTCAACTCCTCTCTTTTTGTTTTGTTGGAGGTTTAATTTGTTCAACACTTTCTTCATGTGGCCTTTTGTATAGTGCTTCTTATACTTGTACAACTTCCATTTTTCTATTTATACGATAGTGGTACCATCCACCTTCAAAAAACAAAAAAAACAAAAGGTTAAACTGGATACATGTAAGACAAATGGATGTTAGATTTGGCCTAATGAACTTAAGATCATCTTCCTTCTTCAAGGGAGGATCAATGACCGCGTGAAAATTTTAAACACCATGTAATGGATCATTACTCACCTGTTCTGTTTAAAACACTCAAATCCATAGATATCCAAAACTCCTATCTGAATTTTTGAATCTGGGTCCTGTCCAACAGATTTATTAATATTTTCCACAAGCCTGCAAGTAGCATTTTGAATGTTGAGTACCTTGATATCTACCAACCAAAATCATAAGAGGGAAAATTTTGAAGAGAGAGAGTGTTCCTATACCAATCAAATAACCGAGCATATACAGTCTTCGCTAATGCATCACGATTGGTAACAGCAGCAGCACAGTCAAGAGCTTTGACAATAGTTCCTTCATGAGTCTGTATTGAACGTGTGCACAGTGTGGCAAGCAAAAGATTTGGATTGCACCTTATCCAAGCAGACAAAAATGGATAACCACTGAAAAGTCAGGTGACTTCATACAAAAACTAATTTCCAAATAAGAAATGACAAGCATGTTCAGAAGCAAAGAGAAAGAGGGAAAAAGGCAAAATTACTTTCTTAGAATATCTGAATGGTATATTACTAAAACTGCTTCCCACAAGAGTCCAAGATCAAAGAGCAAGTTGACCGGATGGCATGGGGATATGAATCAAGTTCCCCAAGTAACCTTCTTACTTGCCCCAGAACACAGATCTGAATCAAGCAATTCTTTTAGAAGTACAAGGAAGTACCTCCTCTGGGAAGTAGATAATCACATCTTTGGCATCCACACGTTGCCAGACAATCTAGGGCACGTGGTTTGAATAATATCTGAAATACAAAAAGCTACACATGTTGTTCTCATATCCCACTCCTAGCACGTTGTTCTTGATGACAGCTTCATAAAGAGTCATCATTTTTTTGGAAGGTGACCAAAAAGGAGGCCACAATTCATTAAGGAAAAACAAAACAAAGAAAAGTACATAAGAAGGTACAAAAGAAAAGGCATCCTGGACTCTACCAAGATGGTAGAATCAGGACCAAGAAAAGACAATCCCCCCTCCCCCTTCCTGCAGAGGCCAAGGCCTCCAGTAGATGAGGGGTACATTACAGGTTGAATTTTTCCACCCACCCAAGTTGTACAGCAAAATAGACTGTTGAACAATAGACTTGAAAACAACCACATGCCAATCCTGGATGTTTTTGATGCAGCTGCTGATAATGGTGGATGGATGTCTGAAGTCATCTCTAAAGATTCTATTATCCCTCTCCCACCAGATGGCCCATAACATTGCTGGAAGACACATCATCCATATTCCTTATCTACATCCCCAAGGTAAATATTTCTCCGTCTCATAATAAGTTCTAGAACATTATATTCCCAATTCCAATGCAACCATGGAAGGCAGTATCGGCCGAAACCGATACGTTTCGGCCGAAACGTATCGGTTTCGGCCGGTACCGATCCGAAACCGCACCTAAATACTGTAGCAGGGCCGAAACTATTAAAAAATTATTTTTTAATGGTTTCGGACGAAACCGTTAAGGTTTTCGGCCGAAACTGGACGGTTTCGGCCGAAACCAGACAAGATCATATATATTTTTTAATTTTTTAAAGGGTTTCAACCGGTTTCGGCCGAAACCAATACTGGTACCGAAACCGGTACGTATCGGTTTCGAAACCGGCCGAAACCGGTACCGAAACCGATACTGCCTTCCTTGAGTGCAACCCTATTGTCTTGAAAAGCTGAGTCCATACTGCTGTAATGACTCCACAGTTCAGGAATATCTGATCCATAGTTTCCTTGTAGTTTCCACAGAATATACAGTTGTCCCTGACGTCTGGCTTGAATTTCTTCACTCTATCATTTGTCGAAATTCTGTTCCATGCTATTTTCCACTGAAAAAATCTTATTTTGATAGGTAATTTCCTGATCCAGACCTGTTTGTGCCAAACTACTTTCTTCCCTCCTTGCATCAACATTTTAAATACGGATCTAACTGAGAATGCGCCTGACTTTTCCTATCTCCAAAACCTGGTGTCATGTTTTCCATGGGTTATACTGATATTATCTAACAAGTGTGAGAGCTCCAGAAATTATTCAAATTCCTTGTCCATTAGATTTCGTCGAAAAGTGAGGCTCCATTGAGAGCTATCTCCTGGTTCTGACCACACTGAGCTGATATTAATCCCCGTTGCACCTGCTATGCTATAAAGATTGGGAAATTCTTCCTTTAAAGACATATTATTCACCCAGGGATCTTCCCAAAACCTTGTTTTCAGACCATCACCCACTTGTGTCTCAACTGAGCACCTGTAGAAATTCCGATTCTACATGATGTTCTTCCATACTGGGGATAAACTGGTATCATAAAGAGTCATCATAAGCTCTCTCTAGTTTTACTTCTCCGCAAGCTCATGCTATCCTTCTCAGGTATGTTGACAATAGGATGATCACCGATGATACCAATATTGTTGCCTCTCCAAAGCAGTATCTTCAACATCAACGCCACATGAAGGACCTTGGCCCTCTTCATTATTTTCATGGTCTGGAAACTGTTCTCCTTGCTATGTTTTCTCTCTCAACAGAAGTGCATCAATGACATTCTTGACCACATCACTCTCTCTGATTCTCAAACAGTTGAAGCTTCATCTTCCCAACAAAGAGATTTGGCAAATGCAACATGTCATTCTCAACTTGTTGGGGCTTGGCTTATGTGACTATCTCTCACCCTGATATTACCCGTGACATTCATGTTATAATTCAGTTTGATGCCACTCCCACTTCTATCCACTGTGTTTCTTTGCTTCAAATTTTGTGCTACAATTCTAGCACTACACAATATTCTATCTTCACGTCTACCACTTCATTTCTAGAGTTGTGTTCTTTCTTCAATGCAACTGGACCGATAATTGAACTACTAGTACTTCTACTATGGGTTCTACACCCCTACCTCCTATCAGTAAGAAGCATGTTGCAGCCTTGCACTCTAGCACTAAGGCTGATGCATTTATTGAGATTGTCTAGTTGGGTGCCTTCCACTGAATCTTCAGATAACATTTTCTTCTTCTACTCCTGTATTCTATGCAACCAGAGTGCTTTCCAAATTGACATCTATCTGGTCTTTCATAAACAAATGAAGCACATTAAGATCAATGGTTGTTTTGTCCATGAGCATTGTCTCTCCAGGACTTTCACTCTTCCTCCTATGTCATCTGATGAGCAGGATGTTGATCTCTCAGATGGCTCTATGCTTCAAGGAATTAGATGGCAAACTCTTGGTTTATGATCCACCATGAGTTTGAGGGGGGGAAGTAGAAAGACTGCCTATATCATAGTCCTTAGATTAGGACAACTAATCCTACATAGATTAATATTGTGGTGCTACAGAATACGTTTTATGCATGTCCTATTCCGACCTGTATTGGAGAATTATTTTATATATTTGCATAATATGTTGGACTATAGCCCTAATAGTGAGATTATGATGCTCACTATGTTCTTCCCACTTCATCTTCCAGTATGACCTTTGGTGGACTGGTAAAACTTCAACCATCTATTGAAGGTGTCCTGGAATTGGTTCAACCTACTGTCCAAATGCTACTCATGCGGTCCATTGGGCTATCAGGCAGTAAAGAAATAAGGATATCTTCTAAGCAAAACAACATATGTAAGATATTTATGCAAGGGTCCTGTCTCTTATCAATGCTTGGGCATAGTACAAACAGATATTCCTGCATACATGCTGAGTAACCTCCCAAGGTAATTGTTTCCTGTCTTCTTGTTTGAATGTAAATGAATTGTTGCATTGTATTACTTGGATCATATCAGAGGTACCAATGCCGTCTGTCATTTGCTTTTGGATACATGCAAACTATAATGTTACAAGAATTGGATTGTATCAGAGGTATCACACATCTACTCGGAGAAGAGAAAAGGAAGAAGAGCTACAAGGAGTGTAGACAATAGGCAAAGATCATTTAGACCATCAAAATCAAAAACTTCTGTTTGGCATACAACATCTTATCTTACCTGAATAAACCAGCAGCCTCCAGAAGATGATATTGAGACTTTTCATCTTTAATAATTGATGAATCATGTTCTCGGCCAGGAGAAAATTCAATGTTTCCCAGATGTAAAATAGCAGCCAAAATGCGGAAAATAGCTTCCTGAACGTAAGATATGATTGCCATGAGCAATTGAAAAAGAAACCGTGTGACAATTTTTCTGGACAGCAATGAAAGATAGCATAGAAATGTGCAGCTATACAGATCAAAACCTGGTCACTGGAACTTATACCAACTATATCCATCGCCCTCCTAGTTTTCCAATATTCTTCAGCATTATCAATTCCATCCAACTCATAAGTCTTACTCTGATTCAAGTAGTGGAAGTTGCTTGGGTGGCCTAGCTTGTATTTCTTCACATCCTAAAAACACAAGTGAATCAAGTAACACAAAAACAATCCGGAACTTGTATGAATAGCAGTCAAAAAAGTAATCAAGCTTTTACTGAAAGAAGCAAAATTTATTTCCAGCACATGTGCAAATTGATGCCACCATCCACAAACTGTTTGGTTGCATAGAAGGGGGGAAATGTACGAACTACTCATGTCAATGCAATGACTTATAAGAAAAGAAGTATACTAAACTACAACTTACAACTAATATACGCATAGACTATTCGTTTTCCACACAGAGTTAGATAACTAATACACAATGACAATAGTGATAAAAATAGAAGGGATAGATACAAAATTATAAGATCATTGCCAAAAAAATGGTTATAACAAGATAAAACATAGAATCTTGAAAACAAACTTTGGTTTTCTTCAACTCTTTGTGCAGAGAGTATGCAAATGAAGTCTCCAATGTCATGACAGTTTGGCCTCTGTGATGCCAGAGCTGCAGATTGGCAAGATGATTCAATGACAGCTTCCTTCCCAATCCTCGAATTCAAATCGAGCTGATCCGGGCTCCAACTTCCAGACAAACTAGCCATCAGACACAGCAACTCGCCATTCCCAATCATTTTCCAACAGCTGGCAACAGCTAGTATAGGCCTTGGGGACTGACATAAAGCTTTCAAGGCCACTCCTAAGGTACCAGACTGCCCTCTAACTCCCTCACTCTCACGGTGTTTGGAAATCTCCCCCTGCCACCCTCAGCAGTGACCCTACAATTGGTTCTGGATCAATTGCATGTTCAGTTTGCACATTTTTACTTTCAAGGTATATTTTATATGTTCCATATTTTAATTTTAAAAAAAAATGAAGAGCTACATTTTATCTTTAAGAACGGATTTGATGGACAGGGATCAACCCAAAGTGGAGCGAGATCAGCTGATCCAATCAGTTTTGGACTGAACAACCCAAGATCGACCCCATGTTTTTCATTCTTGATGCAGTATAGCAGAACTAAGTTAACAAAACATTTTGATCAACTGATACCAAGGTGTTAGGAAAAGGATTACAGTTTTGCTCTTGCACTAGGAAAGAAAAACAAATGCTGCTTCACCAAACATTCAGGAAATTCAGTAAACTCTTAACAAGAAAATAACAGTGCCAAGTCTATAAATACCTTTGGCCACTTGCAAAGAGCAACAAAGCACAAACGTGTGAGGAAGCTCTCAACAACAAAGTCCCCAGTCCTCTCCGAGACTGTTGTCTCACTTCTGAAAATTCTTCTATTCCTTTCTCCCCAAACAGACCACAAGGTGGCATGGAGGATGAGCCATCATATGCGTTTGTCTCCCTTAAGAGGCCACCCTCTATGCCACTCCATCAGCAGCTGGTGTACACTCCTCCTGATCTGCAATCTGCACTAAATCTTGTTAAACACATGGGCCCAGACCCCTTGGGAGAGAGGCAGTCAATGAAAAAGTGGTCAATATCTTCTTCCTCTTCCCCACCTAAGAAGCAGAGAGTATGAATACCCTCCATAAAGGTATAGTCCATCACAGGTAAGAAGTCTTCCATGAGCAGTTCTCCACATTAGCACCTTGACTTTGAGAGGGCTCATTGGCTTCCATACTTGTCTCTGTAAAGAGAAATGCATGTCGCCATCTGCTATACCCTGATCAGCTGACTTGACAGAGAATCACCCTTCCTAGGCCCATCTCCACCTCCACTCATCTGGTTTGTTTGCATGTTGTGTGCAGTCTTGCAGCAAGGCTAGCATTGCCCCAAGTAGGTGGATCGCCTCCTCATGTGTCTTCTGAAGATAGGTGTCCATGCTCCCCCGGTTGTCTGTGTGTCAAAGAACTGGACCACCACAACCAAGGGCTCCGAGGATATTGCAAAAAGCTGGGGAAATCTCTCCTTCAAAGAATAGTTAGTGCACCACCCGTCTTCCCAAAAGAGACATTTCAGCTCATCACCCAGGTTCACTCTTACCCCACTCCTGACAAAATATAAACTCTTCATAATTCATCTCCATAAGAGGAAAATGCGGTGCTAAGAGGGAGTGAATAAGTCCCGTACTCTTGCTCTTTTGTAGTATCTCTGCTGAATGAATGTACCCCAAATGCCTTACTCTTTTTTCCAAGTCTCCATATCCATTTGCTTAGGAGCGCCAAATTGAAGTCTCTGATGTTCTTGATATCTAGGCCTCCTACTTCCTTGTTTTTACAAACTCTTCCTTATCCTATGTCATGCCATCCCCTACCTCTTCCTTCGATGTTGTGCCAGAAGAAAGTGGCCTGAATGGACCCAAGTTTCTTTGCTACAGATCATGGGCTCCGGAAGGTGGAGAAAAAGTAGACAAGTAGACTATCCAGAACAGACCTGCACAACACCAAGTTCACCCCGTAGGAGAGCAGTCTCCCTTTCCACCATGCCAATCTAAAGTGGAATTTGTCTACCACTGCCTGCCAATCCTTGCATCTAAGTATTTAGTGTAAAGGGGAAACCCGTGTGATGGGGAACTCAGCGATCTAGAAGTCCAAAATAACTGCAGCTCTTCTAACGTCCCTCAAATCCATGTTGACTCCCAAAACCTGACTCTTATCAAAATTCACCTTAGGGCCACTGACTTCCTGTAGAATTCCAGCAACAACTAGATGGCATACAATTGCAGCCCCCCCTCCTTTATAAAAAGGATAGTATCATCAGCATACTTGGGTGATGTAGTGACCCCGCGACCCCTTGATTAAGTGCAGGGATTCAACTCTCAACCACATCCTGCTCAAAATCTGTGCAACCGGAAAAAATAGGAGTGGAGCCATAGGGTCCCACTGCCTAGAACCCCTGCCACAATGGAAGTAAAGCAAGGGATGAGGACTGCAAAAATGGATGACTCAATACAAGACCAAATCCAACCAATCCAGCTGTCATCAAATCCCATGTTGATGAAAACATCCAACAGACACTGCCAACTAACCTTGTCATAGACTTTCTCAAAATCAATCTTGACCACTAATCTCATCTTCCTTTGTGTCTTCATGGCGACCAAAAAATTGTCCTGTATGATTCGGCCTCCATGAACACCCCCTTGTAGCCACTGATGACCATGTTCATGACATTCTCAAGTCTCATAGCCGACAGCTTGGTGATGATCTTAGGTCCCACTCAATAGCCTGATGGGCCAATAATCCTGTAGGCTCGCTGCCCCCTGCTTCCTGAGGATGAGGATGAGGAATGTTTTGTTGATGCCTCTTAGGCCCTGCCTTCCTAGAATTTCCAAATTGCTTGAAGATCTGACTTGATGATTTCCCAACAATGTTAGAAGAATACCTAAGGATAACTGTCTGGGCCCGGAGCCTTGTCTCCTGCAAGGGAGCATACCGCCTTCTTCACCTCCTCCTCAGTGAAAGGGCAGGAAAGAGCGCTATTTTTGCTGTCAGAAGACAAGGATAAAGGTCAATAGTAATTGACGGCCTCACTGGCTCCTCCTCGGAAAATAGATGCAAGTAGAAGTGTATGGCATACCTCAGAATATCCTCAGGCAAAGTGATGATGTTCTCCCCCACCCTGATACTTTTGATGTAATTTAGTCTCCTTCTCCCTGAAGTAATCCTTTAAAAGCATAAGGTATTACAATCCCCTTCCCTAATCCACCTATCTCTTGATCTTTACTTCCAATATACTTACTCTTTTACTAAGATGTCTTCAAAGTCAACCTTAAACTTGTCCCGAATGATTTTGTCCTACTTGTCTAAAAGGCATGCCTCCTCGAGGGCATCCAATCCCTATAGCTGCTCTAGAATCCTCTCTTAGTTGCTTTGTCCAGGAGGGTCTTGAAGGCCCCCAATTTAGTCAACTCTTGTGCCAGATGCTTTAGTTTACCAACCAGCCTGGCCATAACAGATGTCCCATGCCTTTGAGTATACCACACTCTGCTGACAATGGCAATAAAGTCTTCTTCTTTGAGCCAATATCTTTCTAGTCTGAACTAAGCTTTTCTCAGTTTCCTACAGTTAGTCTTGAGGAGGTCGGCTTATCATCTGAAACAGGTCTCGCCATGGTGCTAGCCTCCAAGTGAGGGTATCAATCCTCCCACTCCACAGAAATCAGGAATCTGTCAAGTTTGGAGAGGGAGGGGTCTGCTCTAAGATCAGACCACGTGAATTGGGAGTTGGGGATGAAAATATCAATCGGTGTTGCCTCGGAAATAAAATTCCTAAAGTCATCCATCTCACATGTATTAGAGGAGTCGCCAATCCTCTCATTTGGTGAGAGCACTGCATTGAAGTCTCCCCCTACACACCATAGGCAGCCAGAAGTGGTGTGGAAATGTAAATTTCATCCTAGAGAGGTTTCTTGTCCTCTCTATTTTGCGGGCCATACACTGCTGTGAAGTTCCACTGGAAGTTCTCCTTAAAGTTGCAGAAGGAAAGGGATATGACCCACTTGCTAACTTGCCTGAACTCCTCCACCTCAAATTCGTTCCACAACACCATAATACCCCCTACTCTTCCCTCAACTGAAAAGCGCACCCCTCTCGTCAATCAAGAACCTCCAATCTCCCTCAGAATGCCCTCCCCAATCCCCTCACATTATGTCTCCTGTAGGCACAATATATCTATTATACATCTTCTCACTAAGTCCCTCGCCACCCTCCTCTTCTCTTTCCCGCATATCCCTTTGACATTCCAGGACACGATCCTCATAGTGACGAGATGTTGTTTCCTGCCTCCCCCTCACCCTGACTATTTCTCCTCCTCATCCCACTATCTCCCCTCTCTTCACCCTTCCTCACCGATTTCCCAACCCTAACCTCCCTTGCCATGGAGAGCAACCACCTTTCTGTACCTTCATGAAGACCCCTTTGATGTCTTTCTCAAGGCCAGCAAAGGAAACGCCAACCTTCTCAGCCAGCTCTTTCACATGTGCTTCAATTAGCCTCTTCACTACTCCCACCATCTCATTGACTATCTCCCTTCTCAGCCCTTCCATCCTCTTGAGATCAACACCATCCTGTTGAATCACCTTGTCCAGTACCCCTTGCATGCAGCCCGAGCTCCCCGAGACATCAGCTTCCAAGAGGGAGTCGTCCTCCTCGTTCCCCATTGAGGGGAGTAGCGGCAGCCTACTGAGTGCGGCGCTCTCCACCGGGGTCAGAGATGAGATTACCATAGCCAGAGACTAATCGGCCTCAACCCAGCGGTCTTCAACAACATCTGACCCAAAGAGGTCGCCCTCCGCCACTGTTGCATGTCCTACTAGTAGCAAGACGCCTAGGTGAACCCCCTCACCACAAAAAGCCGATCAGGCCCCTAATAGTTGCCAGCAACCACTTCGAGCCGGAGCGAAGCAGCTGTGGACGGACCGCCAAAGCAGGTATCCTACATCCCCTCCAATTCCTAGAAGAGGGTCTCACCCTCTTGCCGCGCAAGTGGCTGGAAGGCAACCAGCAATAGCCGGGTGTTTCATCACGTCAATCCCTTGCCGCTACAGGTTGTCCGCTGAAGAGCGGTGACGCGTTCCCCTCGTCCACGCTAGCCAGTGAACTGAGTGGCAGTCGTCGACTGACAGGGTCTTTGGCTTCTGAGCTGTGAAGAGAGGGCGGGGAGTAGGGCGACATTGTCGAGTGGGGAAGAGGAGTCTTGTCGGGCTCACGACACCCAACACACCCGTGACTCTCGGATCTGGGAAAGTCACAGGCCATGCTCAGACTCGTTTGGGCAGCACTCGACAACATCCAGGATATTGTTCGTGACCCTCCTTCATGGGCAGCACTCGAGCCCGATTTTCGCCGACTCTCTGACCCGTGCGAGCCGACTGCAACCTCTACTCAAACCCAGCCGCTTGAGGCAGGCGGTTCAAATTTGAATTCCCACCCAATACAGATCAACCGTACTCAACTTCTTCCTCCCGGCCGAAGTTCCCCACCCCATGCTTCACCGACCAAAGTTGCACCTGCACAATTAAGAGATCTCTGGCGGCCATCACGGTGAGCACCCTCGGGACGGCCCGAGGCGATAAACTTGAACCACGACCACCAATGCTGTGAGGTCCCTCCCCAAAGTGAGCCATAAGTTCCGGCTCCAACACCCCAAACCTGCCAATGAGAGTGAGGCCCCCACCTCATCGGAGAAGATGAGGGGCACCCCCAACAACCAGAGTACCCAACACTCCTAGGGGTTCGAGAACGTACCCCTGGTGACCTTCCGTTTGGACACATGGAGGAGGGATCCCTCAGTCACGATGTAGCCCAACGATGTCGTCGTTACGGCTACCTCTTTTGTCCGTCAAACATCCAAGAACCCATAGTAACTTCCCAGTAAGATGACAGTTTCGGTTCGGTCTCGATTTCAATCAAACCCGAAATCGAAACGTATCGGTTTCGACCGAAATCTGTTCAAATTATTCCAAAAATCTAAAAAAAATCTAAAAAATTCAACAAAATTAAGAAATTAGAAAAAAATGAGAAAAAAACATTGGACATGCATTTGAGTGTGAATAAATTGGATTAAGTGCTAGAAGTAGACATTGGACATGTTAAACTAATATTTTTGAGTACATATTAAACATAAAGTGGGTTCGAGCAGTACAATAAACATTACAAACACAGTAAATTTTATAGAAATTAAATGATCTCTAGTCAAATAATGATGCACTAATATGGATAGTAGTTGGAAGAACCTTCTCCACAAGCTTCTACTGTTGATACCCATAAAAAGATACATATATTATGTATATTCACTGTAACCAAACAATGATGCGACCAAGTCGTGCATCCCTATTTGGATCCCTCTTGGAGTATAACGTTGTTGACTTCATTGGAATCCAGAATCAGCATAAGAAGTAGAATCTTGAGGATTAGAAGAAGATGTTGACCCATAACTGCTACTAGCTAGAATTGGATGAAATTGGAATCCTGGTTGATGACCCCCCTCACACATGCCTGCGTCGTGTTGGTCACTTCCATAACCTGTTGGATGTCCATATTGGCTCTGTGAATCATATCCTCCTTCATTATGACTATATCCTCTTCCCATGTCAGTGTGGAAGGAGGAAGTAGGTGCATACATGCCGCCGCCAATAGTACCACCTACAGCTACACTGGGATCATTACTTGATGCATCATCATCATCATCATAAACCAATCGCCTTCTAGCCTTTGTCTCTATTTTTTTTCTTTCGGTGTGACTTTATCCTTCATCTTTGAAAGCAATCCTTTTCCCCATGGCGTGTCTCACATAAACTTTCTTCAACTGTTCAATTGTCAAGTCCTCTCGAGCAGCAGAACTAGTCCTCTCAGTCATCTCATACATTGATGTACTTCTTAAGGATGGAGGTGGCTTGACCATTCTAAGAGTGACTGGCCTGCTATCTGATTCTTGGTATCTACCTAGCTCGACCTCAGGCTGTTGCTCAGTGTCATCAACAAACAAAGTTGGGTCCTCTCTATGGTGCGCATGAGTCACTCTTGGCCTCTTGGTTGATCCTCCGAATTCTAGATCCTTTAACTCATTTTCATCCAATATACTATATGCCCATGTTCTGTCATCAGATAAAAAACGGACTCATCAACCTGCGCTCGTACCTCAACCCAAGGCTGCAAGGGATTGTCATCATCAAATAATGTGTCCACCTCAATTTCTGGAGTTGTATCGTCTGTGACGCGTTTGTCTCGCAGTTGTTGTCTCAACTTCATGTTCTTTATTCTTATTCTCAGCCTCATATTATAGTGACAGTAAACCAATTTTTCTAACCGTTCAACCTTTAGTCGATTGTGAATCTTTGAGTGTATAAGACAGAACGTGCTCCAATTTCTTTCACATTGATTTGCTGATGTTGTTTGACTCAGCACCCTAATTACAATGTAAGACAATACATTACTGCCCAAATCCCTATTGTTCACCATTATCCACCAATCAACTGTTCCACCAATCATAAACAAATAAATGTAAGATGTAAATGAAGACTAATTCTTCATATGTACTAAAACATATTGACTCAATTTAAGCACAAACATTTAGTATACTTGAGCTCACTCTTCCCACAGTGTATTGCAATTGTGAGTTAGAATATATCTCAGTCCTCAATCTATCTATAAGGATAAAGTGGCAATTAACATAAGTAATTAAGTACATTCTTTTCCTCTTATTAAGAAAATCAATAGCCAACCTGTATCTCGACCTGAAGCCTCTTTTCCGGTGTCCTCAATAAACGACTAATGACTATTAAGGTGCCTTGAAGCACCTCCCGATCAACGTTTACATTGACATGGTACATAAATCGAGGGTTGAGGAAATAACCTACATTTGTGTATAATTAACTAAATGTAAGATGTAAATTAACCTAAAAAAATAATGAACTCCGTATCAGTATAATTAATCACTCACCAGCTACATGCAATTCATATGTAATGTGTTGTCTCATCTGTTGTCAATAATTTTCCACCACTTTGCATACCCTCTAGGAAGGGATTTCTGTAACTCTAACTTGGCATGGTCCATGGCCTAGTACAGATATCTCATATCTTTCTTCTCATCACCATCCACCATTCTTAGGACTTTCACGAGAGGTGTGACTAATTTCATGTAACGTGAGACCCTGTTCCAAAATTTGCTATCTTCTACGATGTGGCACACATCCAAATAATTCATCTGAGCATCAAGATTGGATTTGTCTATAGAATCTCGCATGGAGTTGTTATACATGAAAGACTTGAGCTCATTCTTATACCTATGCAAGAACTCCAAAGAAATGAAATTCGAAGCAAATCTTATTGGCCCTGCACGAATGATATCTCGGCCCCCACTTGCATGCTCTCTGAACACGTTCAAGATCCTAAGATAGCCATAAATGCACTGAGTGATTTTCTGTGCCCTCTCAATTGTCTTCTTCACATTTTTTACCTTCCCAATGTCTTCAAGCATCAAGTCCAGACAATGTGCTGCACATGAGGGCCAATATAAATGCTTGCGCTTCTACATCAACTTCCTCCCTGCAGCCTTGTAACTGGTTTCATTATCGATGACTACTTGCACAACATGTTCCTCTCCAATTTGTTCTACCATGTCATCCATCAAATGAAACAAATAATTTGCATTCTTTTCATAATTTGATGCAACAACTGATTTCACAAGTATTGTACCTTTGATGCAATTAACTAGAAAGTTGATCATGGACTTCTTCGTGGTACCAGTCCAGCCATCATACATAATGGTACATCATCTCTCCATCAAGACATGATTGAAACTTTCAACCCACTGATGAAGCTCCTCAATCTCTCCCTCAAGGCCATGCATGTATATGTCTCGACGTGACGAGACCTTCAAGTCAGGGCCAACATCTGCTATGGCATCAAGCATGGGCTGCCAGTATTCAGATTCAGCTGCATGTGCAGGCACTGGTGCCAGTATTCAGATGCATCAAGCATGGTGCATCCTCTCTCCATCCAGATATATTTGAAGCTTTCAAACCACTGATGAAGTTTCTCAACCTCTCTCTCAAGGCCACTCCCGTATATGTCTCGACGTGACAGGGCCTTCAAGCTAGGGCTAGCATTTGTTATGGCATCAAGCATCGGCTGCCAGTATTCAGATTCAACTGCATGTCTAGGCACATCTGCATGAAAAAACCATTTGCAAATACTTTTAAATGCATGTCATGCAGCCTCAGCTGATTTTTTGACCCCTCTCAATGCTTGCTTGATTTTTGGTTGTGTAGCACTTTGCATTCTATGCAGATAGCTATCCACGAGGCCTACTCTCTGCGGGGTTGCACCAATGTCAGGATGTCGTGCTACACCAGTTGTACTAGAGTATGTCCCTAAACCTATCGGTGTTTTTCCCTTCCTTCGAGCGGTTATTCACGCTCAACTGTTTCGATCAACTCTGGATCTGAATCCTCAGTGCCTTCCTCATCATCATCATTCCTCCTTCGCCTTCCGCTTACCCTGCCTAAAATCTCCTCAGCAATTTCAGCCTAATTTTCAACCCTTTGTTGCATGCTGTCTTTTTTGCCCAAAAGACACTAGCGCAATTCTTCTACCACCTGTCGGGGACATCTATCGCATTACTAGACCTCTCCTCTTATCCTTGCCAAATGTTGCTTTCCTCCAGTAATTTCACCATGTATCTCCTTACAACAATAATTACATTTGACTTTTCTTCTTCCAACATCAAGTAACATGAGGTGGGCCCACCTCGGATCGTCCTACCCTTGATGCTCATGACTTTTTTCATGTCTAGTCATGATGCTGCATTCAGACAGTCAAAGACAAATGGTTATAAGTACAATGAAAAAATGCAATGAAGCTCAATTGAGCTTCAAATTACGCTGAACTGAGGTAATTAAACAAAAGCTCCAATTTTTAACCGCTAATTAGGGTCACATTTGGAGATTTTGCCTAATTACCTTTCATTAAATGCAATTACCAGTATGCTCTCGCCCTAAAGTATTCAATGAAACTTAATTGAGCTTCAATTGACACTAAATTTACCTAATTACATACAACCCCCGAAATTTAAATCGCTAATTAGGTCTTAATTTGAAGATTTACCCTAATTACCCGTCGTGTAATACAATTAACAGCATGCTCTCGCCCTAAAACATTCAATGAAGCTTAATTAAGCTCAATTGACGTTAAACTTACCTAATTAGACAAAAAGCCTAAAATAAAATCATTAATTAGGCTCTAATTTGGGGATTTATCCTAATTACTCGGCGTGTAATGCAATTCACAACATGCTCCCACCCTAAAGCATTCAATAAACCTTAATTAAGCATCAATTGACGCTAAACTTATCTAATTCGACAAACGCCCCAAATTTAAATCGCTAATTAGGCCCTAATTTGGAGATTTACCATAATTTACATATAAAAACTAATAGAATCTAACATAACCTTACCTACATCAAGAAAACTATCAAAGAAAGAAAACAAAAACAAAAACTTACATCCTCCTTGAAATTCTTTGCACGGATGATGTGAACGACGGCGGCGGCAGCTACGCACTCTAAACAACGAGAAACAACGGCGACGGCGGTAACAAGATCTCCTCCCGGCAGTAAAAGCTCCTCCCAAGCTCCCCCCTACCCCTCCTCTACCTCCCCTGGCGGCAACACCCGACAGATCTCATATCTAAGGGGTCAGGGGTGTGGCGGAACTGAACTCCCCTTAAGAGGGGAGTTCGCATCCCGTTTTGCCCGGTTTCGGGCGTATCGGGCTGAAATGCCTGAAGCCGAGTGAAACAGGATTTGGTTTCGCCCGAAATAATAAAAAATTCATTTTTTATTGTTTCAAACCTGCTACAATGAGCAGGCCATGTTTCGTATCAGGCAGGTCCGAAACCGATACGTTTCAGCCCAAACGTATCGGTTTCGACCGAAACTACCATCCATGCTTACCAGCCAGTCACCTCCCCATTCCGACCATCCATGGCCCCCTTCACTTTGCCGCTTCCACCGCACCCTCTACCAAGGATACCCATAGCATCTCCGTAGCTATTGTAGCCAGCTTCTCACAAGCTCCTCCGACAGTGGTCCTATGTCCCTGCACCCCTACGGTTGGCAGCCTAGATCCCTCTTCAGAACCTCCGCAAAGGTGGGTCGAGGAGTTCTCCCCTAACGCTTCCTCCGCCCCTAGTCTATTCCCTCCCCAAGATGCCACATCTGCGCTGCACATGTCATCTCTCCCCACACCTAAAACAAATGGGCCGACGAACCTAAAAGGCTGAAAACCACGTAACAACATTGGTATGCCGGTTTCTGAAAGGGGCCGGGTGGGCTTCGATGCTAGTGAGGACCATTATCGTCGAGAGAATGCGGTTTGCGTCTACCTCTAGGGCACCTCCCCTCCGCTGCATTCTCAGAGATTCTCTCTCTAGAATCGACTAGAGAGAGAATAATTGCATTACTATCATAACCAACGTTTTTTTGAAAGTACTATCATAACCAATGTTGCAATAAGCATTTAGGGATTTGTATCATATGAAACGCTAACTTTGTAATTAAGATTGTAAGGATATTAACTCAAACATGAAAATATTTTGCATAAATCTTGTATAGTTTAATATATGTGAAAACTACGTTATTTCACAATAAAGTATATAAAATTATTTATACCCACAAAATTATTAAAGAAATGTATAAAATTTTCAACTAAAATGAAATATTAAATATTATTTATATTTCATTTTAATAGACTATTTGGTAATTTATTAATGTCTTTGCCCCTTCTTTCGTGTTGTTCTGGATCCGCCACTGTTTCTAGTTAAGCACATGTCAATGTCCTTCAACAAGACTAATACCATCTTCTAAACAAATGTTCTAAAAAATTATTTCAAATAGCAAGCACCAACAAGCTTCCAATTTTGCACAAATTCAAAAGCCAAGATTCAATGAGCTTCTTTGTTTGTAATGCAACTAGAGAACTAGAATCCAAATTACAGATTAAAACTTCCATTTCTTGATCCAAGCCATCCAATAAGCATAAAATGAAGTGCCGTTCACGGAATATCCTCAACACTGGCTCTCCTTCACTATCCAACACTTTCTTATTGAAAGCTAAATTAGAATGTAGTCCCTTCAATGTATGCATAAATAGAATATTGAAGTTAGCATTTACAAATCTAGTGCAACTGCAGAACCCCTACATGGATCGAGTCAGTAAACGTGGAATGTGAACAACAGAATGTCCATTTGGGAAAGAATTCCATATGCATGCAAATAGGAGTTAAAACCTAGAACTAGTAGACCAGATTCTATAGATTAATGATAACAGTTAGGATCCATATTTACCTCACCAGAAGCACAGAGCTGATAGAAACAGTGATAATTCCTTTCACGATCTGCTATCTTTACCACACGAGACCTCTCCAGAAGATATGTCCTGATCGCTGCACCAGATATTCTACCACTCGAATCAAACTGGATCTCAACAAACTTTCCAAAACGACTGCAGGCGAGGGAAATAGACAGAAATCTAATTTAGATATACAAAGCACTCAGAACCATTGACACAATTAAACAAGATAAAGAGAATATCACAAAAATACTGAAAACGATCTTAAACTAGATCAGAGAGCCAATTATAGAAGAACTTGCTAAGCAATATTAGCGTCACAATCATGAGAAATGACCTTTCAAAAGTGGAATGAATAACCGATGCAGAAAAAACAAAAAAAAATCTCTGGATGTTGAGAAAAAGAAACAGTTTAGGATAAGAACCAATACTTTGAAATCAAAGGATTGGGAAATTTCTGACAACTAGCCATGAGCCTGACATCATTCCACAAAGGATTTACCAATGGAAAATTCCCATTTTCTTTTATTCGGAGGATGTGGATTCATAATCCTCCTGCCAAAACTCAATTATTATCCAAACCTAGATACCACAAGAGCTGCAGTGCTAAGAAAGGACTAAATAAAATCCGGTGAAATAGGGACCTCAATCAGGTAATCACATTGTGCCGGAAGGGTAAAAATGGAATGGGATGTTTAAGAGCCGTTTGCATTCTCAAACTTTCCATGAAAATCAAGAATCATGGAAAGCATTTCATCATAAAGTGAAAAAATACGGGAACAATTTACCGGGAAAAAAAAACATGTGTGGCATATTTTGTGAAAAAATGACTGGAAAACAAAAAAACATGTTCCTGTTTGTTGAGATTTAATCCCATACCGGAAATCCGTGGACATCTCCCCACTAAATATGTGGGAGATTCCCTCAACTCAATGACTAAGTTTTAAGTTCGAGCCTTTAACAATTAACATGGTATCAAAGAAGGTTTACCCATTGGATCCTATATCCAAGTGGCTCTGCCCCTACCTGAAAAAAAAATGCCACAAACCAATTGGTTCGGCGCCAAGGAGTGTTGAGATTTAGTCCCATATTGGAAATCCAACGATACCTTCCCTCTATATATGTGGGAGATTCCCTCAACTCAATGCCGAGATTTTGCGTTAGAGTTTAGGCCTTCAACATTGTTTCTCACACAGGAGGAGAGAGGAAAGAGAGTGGGAAATAAGTAGAGAGAGAGAGAAGTGGAGAGTTGCTCCGGCTGCAAGTTGAGGGCAAAGTAGGCAGTTCTGAAGACTCTTGCGCACTCTCCATCAAGATCTGCCGAAGTCAGCCCACAGTAGACGTGGGTTGGCAACCCTAATGCGAGATGCACAAAGTGCTGGCGTTATTACATGACAATGCTCAAGTCGTCTCTGGTCAACATCAATGTAACTTTCCGCTCAAAATGTTGTGGGGGTGTTTGTATTGTTGCTCGTTTTTTTACTGGCAGTTGCGTGAGGAATCTCTCCTCCATACTTGATTGCCCTACTTCTGTTTATCTTTGAAGAAAAATGGTGGGATGATCTGCCTTTCCTTAGAAAAAAAAATCTGGTAAATCTGGAAATTATTTTCCCAACTAACTTTTTTCTGCATTTGCAAATAATCTGTAAATCAGTTAGGAAAATATTCTCTGAGGAAATTTTGAAGAATGCAAACACCCCCCTTACTCTTCCTTTTGAGACACATGGTGTTTTCCTTTTATTGATGTAGTTAGATGCAGCTTGTTTTATGGTTGAGGAATGTCTCTCACCTTTGCTTTTTTTTGGAAGGTGGTATTAAAACACATTTCATTAAACAGGTATAGGGTTACATCTCCAAAGGAGCAATAACACAAAAAACAGCACAAACAAAGACAAAAACACAAGTTCTACCAAGAGGGTAGAGCAGCCAACAAGACCCACCCCCCAAAAAGAGGAAGATTACAATGTGCAATTTTTCCACCCCACTAAACTGAAAAGTAGAGTTAATTGGTGACATGAAATCCCATTCACTGTGAAGTGCCAATCCATCAAGCAGTTGATACATCGATGGATGATGGTAGACAGGTGCTTAAACTCCTCTCTAAAAATTCTATTATTCCCTTCCCTCCATGTAGCCCAGAGCATGCTGAGAAGCACATACCCACTCCTCATCTTTAGAAGGATTAAGAAGCCCTCATTCTGTGCACCAATCTTCCAATTGATTCTTTGCCTGCCACTGACCTTTAGTAATTCTGAAAAACTGGTCCCAGACTGTCCGAGTGATCCCACAGTTGAAGAAAAGGTGATCCAGGGTTTCTTTGTAGCTGCCACAGAAGATACAAGAAGTCTTTATATCAGGTTTAAATTTAAGCACTCTATCAGCTGTAGATATTCTCCTCCATGTCACTTTCCAGAAGAAAATCTTTACTATTATGGATAGTTTGTTGTTCCACGCTTGTGCCAAGAAACTCTCCGACGTCCCTGCCTCAAAATAATAGTAGCAGAGCTAACAGAAAATCTCCTTGTTCCCTCCCATCTCCATACCCTAGTATCTCTGAAATCTGAAAATGGTTTCTGGTTGTCCAGCAGGTTGGAGAACTTCAGATACTCCTGCCACTCAACATCAATAAAGCTCCTTCTGAACTGGATATTCAAACCCAGGCCGTCATGAAGCTCCGACCATACTTCAGCCACCTTAACACCTGGCCTAGTAGCAATGGCGAACAGGTTGGGAAATGAGTCTTTGAGAGGAATATTCAACAGCCAGGGGTCTTCCCAAAACCTACGCTTCCATCCCCGAGACAAATGAGGGATGCATTTGTATAAGTCCCTCCCCCTCAAAATGTTCCTCCAAATGCTAGACATGTGATGGCTGATGGATGCTTCAGAAAACCATCCATCCCCATTGCCCAAGTATTTATTCTCAATTATAATTCTCCATAGGGACGACTCATTCATATCTGCTTTCCACAACCATTTCAAGAGCAATGCTTGGTTGATTGTCACAATAGGTGTTAAACCAGCTCCATCTTCTTCTTTGGTCATGCATGCATACTTCCAAGCAATAGGGTGTACCCTCTTCTCCTCCGGGTCTTTACCTTTCCAAAAGAACGACGCTCTCTAAGATTCCAGCTTGCTGCAAATAATTTTGGGGGCCCTCAATATAGACATAAAATAAATAGCAAGATTGGGAAGCACAGTTTTGGATAGGACTCATCGACCTCGGACTGAGAGCAGGTTCCCTTTCCATGTTGCAATGCGATCACCCACTTCCTTAATAATAACATTCCAATCTGAAGACTTCAAACTGCCACAAATAAGAGGTAGACCCAAGTAATAAATGGGAAAGTTACCCCATTGGGCCCCTAAGATCTGAGCAATAGCATGTTTCTCTTCATCCTTGATGTTGATACCAACAATTTCACTTTTCTGAAAATTAATCTTGAGCCCAGTGACAGCCTCTAGCAGTCTAAGCAAGATCCTCAAATTGAAAAGCTTATCTGATGCGGGACGATATAACAAGTGCGCCAAAGTCAGTCAAGTGCACGTAAATGCTAAGCAATGTCCGGCCACGCTATGAATCCATGAAAGCAAATATATGTATTAAAAAATAAACAAGCACAAGTATCGTCCCAACAAAACTCTAACAGCAGATCGTCGGTAGTTTAGGAACCACCGTGTGAGATAGGGCCATTCAATTTATCAAATATATCAGAAATTACGGAACGGGATGAAAAGGGTCCTCATATATATGCACTCTTGTTTAGCTCACGGAAATAAGAAAATAAATATATATATATTTTTCTTCTTTGAAGAAGAAAAATGCACATTACTGGTTATTTAAGTAGCGGGTATATTATTATTTCCGTGAATTTAGATTTATCATACAATTTTGGATTCGAGTACGGGACATTTCCCCATCAACTATAGTTGATGTTTATTTACATCGGTGTAAAGTCCGAATACCCTTGATTAACTATCAAAGAAACGCTTTTCGACCTCCACAATATCGGTTATGATATTGAGGATTTATCTAACAGATTTGATCGAAGAGATCACCCATTGGAGATACACATTTGTATGAGAAAACTAAACATTTCATTCTTTGGATTCATCTTTACAAAATATATGAAATCCCGATTACGTAGTCAAGTCATTTGATTTACATTTGGCCTTCACTCCACCACCAGAACAGACCGTTGAATTTGAGTTTCATAGAGATCAAACCCTCTTTTATGGTATATTTGTAATTTTTGAACCATCTTGGGTATCTCTGCAACTTTGAACCCTTTTTTGCATACTTCTACAGTTTCTAACCATTCAGGGATATTTTTTCAGTTTTCAACCCTTCCAGGGTCTTTTGGCAATTTTTGACCCTTCCAAAGTATTTTGGCAGTTTCCGACCCTTTGGGGTATTTTTGCAATTTTCGACCCTTCCAAGGTATTTTAACAATTTTCAACCCTTTTAGGATATTTTTGCAATTTTGACCCTTTCGGGATTTATTTTTTTGCAGTTTTGGACTATTCTTGAGTTTATTGAGGCTCTGAACCCTTTCTAGGTTTATTTGTGATTATCCCTTGAGTATGGTTCTAGAAAAACTCAGGGGTATTTGTGTAGCTTGTCCAAACCAGAGATACATTTGTAACACCTGAACTGAACAGGGATTTTCGTTTAATCTTGACAAGAGCCGCAAGTCTCTCCTTGCTGGAGACGCATTGGCCAAAGACCCTCTAGAGATTGCCTCTCCTTCTCAAGCTCTCATGAGTTGGGGTCCAGCTTCATGTGTCCATCAACGCAACGTCAAGGATACGAGGGGCGGAGCCCCCTAAAAAAAAAAAATTCTTATAATCCCTCTCCAAGGAGTGGCACAAAGGGCATCACCACAAAGGCATCTATGCAGGCCCTTTCTGTAAAAGTTGGGATGCTTATAGGATTCTTGATTATTTCAAAGAATCACATTATTTTACCAAAAATATTTACAATGAGATTACATTAACCGTAACACAAGAACATGTGTGTGGACTCAAGAAGGGACAGTTTTATAACATACCCTCACTGTGAGCACAAGCACAACACAAATACAAACACAACCCAAAAGATGGGCCTTCAGAAGCACAACACAAGCGCTCTCCTCTGCAGCACTCTTCCCCGTTCTCTCTGTGTTCTGTGTGTGTGGGTCCCACTAGGGGTATTTATAGAGCCCCGTGGCGGTTGAAGGTGGATTCGATCCAAACTCTTTACCTGGGGGGAGTGATCTGGTCCAAAACCCCATGCTGAGGGAATGGCCCAGGTCCAAAACCCATGTTGGGGGATTGATCCGGTCCAAAACCCCATGTTGGCATGCGACCTAGTCCAAAAAAAAACCCATGTTGGAGAGTGACCCGATCCAAAACCCATGTTAAGTGAGTGACCCGGTTTTAAAACCCCATGTTGGAGAGTGACCCATTCCAAAACCCCATGTTGGGGGAGTGACCCGGTCCAAATCACCAAGTGGGGGAGTGACTCGGTCCAATACGCCAGGTTAGGGGAGTGACCCGGTCCAAATCCCCAAGTGGGGAAGTGACCTGGTCCAAAGCCCCAACATGGGGTTGGGCGCGGTCCAAAACCTCAAGTTGGGGGTTGAACCCAGTCCAAATCCCCCAAGTGGGGGTTGGATATGGTCCAAACCCCCCACTTGGGGATTGGATCTGATCCAAGCCCCCTTATGGAGGGAATGGGGGGCTGGCCTCGATATATATACCTGGGCCAGAGACGACCTGCCAATAACCGGCGAATACCAGGCTCCTCTGACCGTGTCCATGAAATCAGTCTCCTAAACTAGAACTGCTCCAATCTGAAAGTATTCCTCCTTCCCTGTGATCAACTGGTCTTCAGAAAGATAAGCTTGTGGTCTGATACAGATCTGGCCAACAGTTGCACTTGCACATAAGGACAGTGATCCTCTTAATCAACAGACACCAAGAATCTGTCCAACCTGAAGCAAACAGTATCAGCTCGCATGTTGGACCAAGTGAACTGTCCCTGCGCCATACCGATGTCGACCAGAGCCACCTCCTCAATGAAGGCATTGAAGTCTTCCATATCACCTATGTAACATAGTTGTCAAGGTGACAAGGCGACCAAGACGAGCTCGGGGTCCTTGAGTGCCTAAGCGGCGCTTAGGCGTCAAGTTCATAAAAAATATCATCATTAATATATACGTAACTTTTTATATATAAATTAATCATGATTATTACAAATATGGGAAACAACACTAGTATGAACATAGAAATAAAAATTAATAGAAATGACATTGCAATAAAATATCAAAATTCATTTTGAGATAAAATTAACAATAAAAATTGACTTTCAGAATGAATAAAATACTAACCTGATGTTTGCCTATTTCTTCCAAAAATATGCAAATCATACTCGAAATAACATACATATAATATAAAGTAGATACGAAAAGAAAAAAACATCTCCCATTATCACATACAATCCATAATAAAGTAAACAAACACATAACTAGGGAAGTACCATAGATGACCACTGTAAAAAAAATAAGACATACAAAATTAAAATTAAAATTTAAAATACTTTATTAAAAAATTAACCCCATTATTAATTGAAAAGGAGGGAAGGCAAGATAAAGAGAGAGGGACTGAGAGTGATAGTTGCAAACTGTGTGTGTGAGAGAGAGAGAGAGGAGGAAGGGTGGGGGAAAGAGAGAGGAGGAAGGGGGGAGAAAGAAGAGATAGACAGACAGAGGGAGGGGGCAGGAGAGAGAGAGGGTGGGTCTCACTGTGAGTGTGAGAGAGAAATAGAGAGAGAGTGTTGGAGTGTGGAGCCCGAACTCGCCATCGTGCACCCTCGCACACAGATCGACCTGCGCGGTTTGGGCCTCTATTTATAACAGGGGAGAAGAGGGAGACGAAGCTAACAGGGGGCCGCCTAGGCGCCGCTTTGGGCGCCTAGGGCGCCCAAGCGGCGCCTAGGCGGCGCCTTTTTTAAGCCCAACAAGGCGTGGAGGCGCCTTGTTGTCAAAAAACCGCCTGCCCGCCTAGGCGCCGCTTGACAACTATGATATGTAAGCATTCTCTCCCGTCCTCTCCCACAGGACAGCCACCACATTGAAGTCTCCACCAAGACACCAAGGCCTACCCAAGGATAGGTGCTAAGAGAGTAAGCCCTCCCACAATAGACACTTCTCCTTGCTCTGAGACCCGTAAACCCCAGAGAAATCCCACAAAAAGCATCCTTCACGTTAACGAAGTGAAGGGAAATAGCCCATCTATTCACATGCATGTCCACCACCACCTCCTCAACCTCAAAAGGGTTCTAGAGGACCATAATCCCCCTAGCCCTTCCCACCGCCGAGGACACAACACCCCTACAAAGCCTGACACCCCCTAACTCCCTCATAAGAGACCCATCGTTCCCATCCCATTTGATCTCTTGGATACAAAGAACGCATATCTTGCATCTCCTGATCAACTCTTTCACTGCCCTCCTCTTCTCAACCCCCATAGCCCCCACATTCCATGAAGCTATCCTCATGGGGGCACAATATTGACCCTCACTACCTCCTCCCCACCCTCCTCCTCCCTCTCCTCTCTCAATATTGACCCTCTCTTTCTGCCAAATAGAGGCCCCCCACCTCTTCCGTATGTTTGTCAAAGCCCATCTCACATCTTCAACCGCCCCAGCTTCAAAAGAAATGCCAGCCTCCTCAGCAGCTTGCCACTTTTCCTTTAGCGACTTTTCCTTAGCTCTTTGCTTCCATTTCAATTCCTCCCTAAGGGAACATTCTCATACAATACTTTAACTTGAGCCCACTACAACCTATCCTCTTCAGACAGCAAGCCTTGGTCATTTCTGATGTCAAACTGCTCAATATCCTACAACATCCTTTGTCTAGTGAGGGATGATTCGCCAAAGACTGCTTTGCCCCACACCTTCATCCTCTGCTTGACCCTTTTGAGCTTGTTGTTCAATGTAAGACAAGCACTGGAAGTGGTGGGGCCTTCAGACCACCATGCAGATACCAATGTCGTGAAATCTTCATGCCTTTGCCATGCCCTTTCATACCTGAACAATCTGACCTGTCCCTTCATCTAGAAGTGTTGATAATCATAGGAATTTGATCAGACATCACTCTTGGCAAACCTCTAACCTCGGCATTGCTGAAATACTGGTGACACTCCACATTAGCAAAGACTATCAAGTCTAGACTTGGTTCTTCTCTCCCCTTCCCCTATCCAAGTGTAAAAATGAGAGCTGACCTGTAGTTCCATCAACATGGCCTGCTAGACCCAATTGTCAAACAATTCCATTTCCTCTATCCACCTATGTTGGTTGTACCTTTCACCAGGAGGCCTCACAACATTGAAGTCTCATACCACACACCATCGTCCCAACTCCCTATCGCATGAAGCAACCAGTTCAGAGAAGAGCTCATCTTGAAATTGGGCAGCATAGGTCCATAGGCACTAGTAAGACACCAAATAAGCCCTCTCTTCCAGAGATTAAATTCGACAGTAATAGAAATTGCCGTATAGACTCTTCCAGACTCTCCAAGAGATTAGTGTTCCATAAGATCAGCAAGCCCCCTTTCACCCTCTCAGCTAGTTTGTAGACCCAGCCTTGTAATCAGGTCCCGCCCAGTTTCTTGATGAACTAGTTGTCAACCTTTTCCAATTTAGTCTATTGTATGCACACAAGGTCCCGTTTGTATCTCTGAATCATGGACTTAAGTCTCGATATCTTCCTTTCCCCATTTAAACCTCTTACGTTCCATGTTAGGAGCTTCATTGGCACACTATTTTCTTTCCCTTCTCCCCATTGCTCTTTGATCTAAGTTCACCAAGTAATGTGTTTTTCTAAGAACAGACACCTCCCTCCTGCCTATCTTCTGGCCACCTCCACTACCCTTTCTCTTAGCACTTAGCTGCAGAATGAGATCTCTCTTGATTTTTTTCAAAGCTTTCATGACATAATCCTCCTTGCCTTCGAAAGAGATTCCCACTATATGACCAATCTCCATGATGCACAAGTCAGTCCACATCCAAATCTGGGCCCAGCGAGGCCAAGGGTTCTTCTGATCGAATGCTAACCTGAATCAGATGCCCATTGCCCCTGTATCCCCAAGGGACGATGACCGATGTTGGGTCCACTGGCTTTGGATTGCTGAGCAAATCCTCCTGTTGCTCAGCCTCTACAAGAGACTTCTGGTGAAGAGGAGTCTTCGAAAAAGCACAGCAAAACAGAGGACCGGTTAGGGGTACAATTAGAGGGAGAAAAAACCTCCGCTTGTAATCGCCGCAGTGACACGGGACGGTCACAGGGAGGGAGTCTACAGCGAATGAGGTTAGCACCACTTCGGATGGCGCAGTCAAGCTGACTGCTAAGACCGAAAGGCCCAGAAAGAAGGAAGCTGACACTGGGCAGTCGCTTGCCTGAAGAGGAAGCGCGACGCCATCTCCCACACCTGTCAGGCGAGAGAGACGACTCGTTGACGGGCCGTCAGTTTTCCCTGACGACTTACCCGAAATGCAGATAACGTTGGCCGCCCAGACCAAACGACACGCCTGCCCACACAACTTGCCGGATAGGGCGCCTTTGCTCCTCCCGAGTGGTGTCGGGTCCCGCGTGACCCAGCACTGTTGATCTTCCTTGCTCAATATGACCCTGCTCCCGCCAGCAATGGTCAATCCTCGATCCAGAAGAAAAGGTGGCTAGTGCTCAGAGTCACTGCCACCACCTGCCATCTCCAGCTTAGAAGGCAGTTGCTTCACATGCAAACTATCTCCAATAGGCCCAGAAGATTCCAAAATAGCATCCTGATCCTTCGTGGAGATATGAGGATCTTCAACGTGTGCCTGCTCTCGAGGCCGCCTTTGATCACCTACCTCAGATAATTCACAGAGAAGTGAGTCAGTCATCACTGAGTCAAGACCGAGCTCACTCCTTCTGAAACAGCTCCTCTCCTCTCCTGATAATAGCACCGATATGCCGCCGCCACCTCCGCCCAAGACCAATCTACTCTACTGCCATCCTGCTCTATTTCCTCTTAAGACTGAAATTTGATACCTCACCCCTCCAACTTTGGCGAAGATCTTCAGAGGAAAGACTTGCCCCTCATCAACTGCAACCAAAAGTCTAGCAAAAGAGAAGACTTCCCCATCCAAAGTTCTCCTATCGATCCTCCCCAGGCTTCCAAAGCTGACTGCAATGCATTGCAGAGCAAGGATGGCAGTGTCGATTTCGATTTTGGCCGTGTCCGAAATCAAAACGTATAAATTTAGATTTCGATTTCGGCCAAAACCGACCGAATCCTGTTCAAAACATTCAAAAAGATTCGAAAAAGAATCAGAAAAAATAGGAAAATTAGAAAAAAAATTAGAAAACTAGAAAAAAAAAAAATCATTGGACATGCTTTTGAGTGTGACTAAATTGGATTAAGTGCTAGAACTAGACATTGGATATGTTAAACTAATATTCTTGAGTACATATTAAACATGAAGTAGGTTCAAGTAATACAATAAACATTACAGATACAGTAAATTTCATAGAAATTAAATGATGACAACCCAAATAATGATGCACTGATATAAATAATAGTTGGATGAACCTTCTCCCTCATCGTCTGACTTCTACTGTTGATAGCCATAAAAAATTACATATATTATGTATATTCACTGTACCCAAACAATGATGTAACAAAATCGTGCATCCCTCTTTAGATCCCTCTTGAAGTATAAGGTTGTTGGTTTGATTGAATCCAGAATCAACATAAGAAGCAAAACCTTGAGGATTAGAAGAAGATGTTGATCCATAACTGCTACGGGCTGGAACTGGATGAAACTGGAGGGTTGATGACCCCCCTCATGCATGCCTGCTTCGTGTTAGCCACCTCCATAGCATGTTGGATATCCATATTAGCTCTGTGAAGTAAATCCTCCTTCACTATAACTATCTCATATGCCCGTGTCAACATGGAAGGAGAAGTAGGTGCATACATGCCACCGTCAATAGTAGCACTTGCAACTGAACTGGGATCATCACTTGGTGCAACATCATCATCATCATCATCAGAAACATAAGAAATCAATCGTCTTCTAACCTTTAGCTCTATTTTTTTCTTTTGGAGTGAATTATCCTTCATCTTTGAAGTAATCATTTTCCCCGTGGCGTGTCTCACATAAATTTGCTTCAACTGCTCAATTGTAAGGTCTTCTCGAGTAGCAGCACCAGTCCTCTCAGTCATCTCATGCACTGATGTACTTCTTAAGAATGGAGGTGGCTTGACCATTCTAAGAGTGACTGACCTGCTATCTGATTCTGAGTTTCTACCTGGCTCAATCCCATGATGCTGCTCAGTGTCGTCAACAAACAAAGATGGGTCCTCTCTCTGGTGCGCATGAGTCACTCTTGGCCTCTTGGTTGATCCTCTGAATTTTGGATCACTTGGCTCATCTTCATCCAATATACCCTCTGCCCATGTTCTGTCATCAGGATCAAAAACGGGCTCATCAACCTGCGCTCGTACCACAACCCAAGACTGCAAGGGATTATCATCATCAAATAATGCGTCCACCTCAATTTCTGGAGTTGTATCGTCTGTGACGCGTTTGTTCCTCAATTGTTGTCTCAGCTCCATGTTATTTGTTCTCAACCTCTTGTTATAGTGGCAGTAAACCAATTTTTCTAGCCGTTCAACCTTTAACTAATTGCAAACCTTTGAGTGTATAAGGCTGAACGTGCTCCAATTCCTTTCACATTGACTTACTGACGTTGTTTGACTCAACACCATAATTGCAACGTAAGCTAATGCATTACTGCCTAAATCCCTATTGTTCACCATTATCCATCAATCAACAGTTCCATCAACCATAAACAAATAAATGTAAAATGTAAATGAAGATCAATTCTTCATGATGTACTAATACATATTGACTCAATTTAAGCACAAACATTTAGTATACCTAAGCTCACTCTTCCCACAGCATATTGTAAATGTGAGTCAAAATATGTCATTATCCTCAATCAATAATTGTCCATCTATAACGATAAAGTAACAATTAACATAAGCAATAAAGTAATTTTTTCCCTCTTATTGATAAAATAGATAAAGGCCAACATGTAGCTCGACCTGAAGCATTTTTCTAGTGTCCTCGATAAACGACCAATGACTATAAAGGTGTCTTGAAGCACCTCGCGATCAATGTTTGCATTGGCATTGTACATAAATCGAGGGTTGAAGAAATAACCTGCATTTGTTATAATTATCTAAATGTAACATGTAAATTAACTTAAAAAATAATAAACTTTATATCATTACAATTAATCACTCACCAACTGCATGCAATTCATGGTGTAATGTGTTGTCCTATCTGTTGTCAATAATTTTCCACCACTTCACATACTCTTTGAGAAGAGATTTCTGCAACTCTAACTTGACACCGTCCATGGCCTCGTACAAATATCCCATATCATTTTTCTCATCACCATCCACCATTCTTAGGACCTTCACGAGAGGTGTGACTATTTTCATGTAACGTGAGACCCTGTTCCAAAATTTGTGTCTTCCACGATGTGGCACACAGTCAAATAATCCATCTGAGCATCAACATTGGATTTGTCTATATAATCCCGCATGGAATTGTGGTACATGAAAGACCGGAGCTCATTCTTATGCATGTGCAAGGACTCCAAAGAAATGAAAATCGAAGCAAATCTTGTTGGCCTTGCACGGATGATATCTCGGCCCCCACTTGCATACTCTCTGAACATGCTCAAGATCCTAGGATGGCTATAAATGTACTAAGTGATTTCTAGTGCCCTCTCAATTGTCTTCTTCACATTTTTTTTCCTTCCCAATATCTTCAAGTATCAAGTCCAGCCAATGTGCTGCACATGAGAGTCAATATAAATGCTTGAGCTTCTGCATCAACTTCCTCCCTACAACATTGTAATTGGCTTCATTATCAGTGACTACTTGCATAACATGTTCCTCTCCAATATGTTCTACCATGTCATCCATCAAATGAAACAAATAATTTGCATTCTTTTATAATTTAATGCATCAAGTGATTTCACAAATATTGAACCTTCGATGCAATAAACTAGAAAGTTGATCATGGACTTCTTCGTGGTACCAGTCCGGCCATCATACATAATGGTACATCTTCTCTCCATCAAGACATGCTTGAAACTTTCAACCCACTGATGAAGCTCCTCAATCTCTCCCTCAAGGCCATGCCTGTATATGTCTCGATGTGACGAGGCCTTCAAGTTGGGGCCAACATCTACTATGGCATCAAGCATGGGCTGCCAGTATTCAGATTCAGTTGCATGTGCAGGCACACCTGTATGGAAAAACTAAATACTTTTAAATGCATGCCATGTAGCTTCAGCTGATTTTTTGACCCATCTCAATGCTTGCTTGATTTTTGGCTATGTAGTACTTTGCCTTCTGTGCAGATAGTTGTCCAAAGGGCCTACTCTCTGCGGGACTGCACCAGTGCCAGCACGTCGTGCTACACCAGCTATACTGGAATAGGTCACTAAACCTATCGATGCTTTTCCCTTCCTTCGAGTCGCTTGTTCACGCTCTACTGTTTCGGTCAACTCTGGATCTGAATCCTCAGTGCCTTCCTCATCATCAACATCCCTTCATCCCCTTCTACTTACTTTGCATGAAATCTCTTCCGCAATTTCAGCATGATCTTCAGCCCTTATTGCATCCTGTCTTTTTTGCCCAGAAAGCACTGGCACATTTCCTCTGCCACCTGTCGAGGACATCTGTCACATTGCTTGACCTCTCCTCTTATCCCTGCCAAATTTTACTTTCCTCCAGTAATCCCGCCATGTATCTCCTTACCACAATAATTACATTTGACTTTTCTTCTTCCAGCACCAAGTAACGTGAGGTGGGCCCACCCCGGATTGTCCTGCCCTTGATGCTCCTGACTTTATTCACGTCTAGACATGATGCTGCATTAAGACAGTCAAAGACAAATGGTTGTAAGTACAATGAAAATATGCAATGAAGCATAATTGAGCTTCAACTTACGCTGAAATAAGGTAATTAGACACAAGCCCCAATTTTTAACCGCTAATTAGGGTCACATTTGGAGATTTTACCTAATTACCCTTCATTAAATGCAATTAACAACATGCCCCCGCCCTAAAGCATTCAATGAAACTTATTTGAGCTTCAATTGACACTAAATTTACCTAATTACATAAAATCCCTAAATTTAAATCGTTAATTAGGCATTAATCTGGGGATTTACCCTAATTACCTGACTGTAATACAATTAATAACATGTTCCCGCCCTAAAGCATTCAATAAAGTTTAATTAAGCTTCAATTGACGCTAAACTTGCCTAATTAGACAAAAGCCCAAAATTTAAGTCCTTAATTAGGCAATAATTTGAGGATTTACCCACATTACCCGACGTGTAATACAATTCGCAACATGCTCCCACCCTAAAGCATTCAATGAAGCTTAAATAAGCTTCAATTGACACTAAACTTACCTAATTAGACAAACGCCTCAAATTTAAATCGCTAATTACACCCTAATTTGGAGATTTATCATAATTTACGTATAAAAACTAATAGAATCTAATATAACCATACCTACAACAAGAAAACTATCAAAGAAAGAAAAAAATACAAAAACTTGCGACCTCCTTGAGGAATCTTTGCACGGATGATGTGAACGGCAGCGGCGGCAGCTACGCACTCTAAATAGCAAGAAACGGCGGCGGCAAGATCTCCTCTCGGTATCAAAAGATCCTCCCAAGCTCCCCCCTACCCCTCCTCCATCTCCCCTGGCGGCAGCACCCCTCAGATCTCAGATCTGAGGGGTGTGGCGAAACTAAACTCCCCGTAAGAGAAAAGTTTGTGCCCGGTTTCGCCCGGTTTCGGGCGTATCGAGCTGAAACGCCCGAAACAATAAAATATTTTTTTTTTAATTTCAGACATGTTATAGTGAGTAGTCCCTATTTCGTATCGATTTCGGCCGAAACTGCCAACCTTGTTGCAGAGTGTCCGGGTTCCAAACGTGAAGTGGAATCCCAGCCACTCTACACCACACCACCTTCCTTTCAGAACTATGGTTGTGGCAGTATCCTTCTGACATGGGGACCAAGTGAAAGAGCAGCCTTCTCGATGGATGGAGCCCAGGGAGATGAGATGTCTTCTCTGCAGTTCATCAGGGAGCCAAACCAGGAAAGACCCCCATCCATCAGTTCTCTAATCCAGCACTTGACAGAGAGCCAATAGAGTTTCAACAGACCCTCAATATCCTTCTTAGCTGGACCCCTACCCCCTTCCACCCTCACTACAGCACAGTTCTCCAATCTTCTCCCGTCCTCAGCTATCAATGGAGACCAAGGGATCTCCACCACTGGCGCGCTTCTTGTCCTCCCGGAGCCATCCAGCTGCTGACCAGCCCCTCCTCAAAACAGTCCTAAGGATAGCTGCTGGCCCTCAGCTTCTCCCCTCCGACCTTCTCCTTTCCCTGCAGACAGGCCCGACTCCTATGGCAAGGCCCCTGCAAGCGAGGCACTTGACTGCATTCCTGCACTGCCTAGCCCAGTGCCCTTTCCCCAAACATCTGAAACAACGGTCAGCAGAGATCAGATTCTTAACTCTGAGATCCGCTCTGCTACTCCTCTTCTGTACTTGGGTTGTTCCCCTCCTGCTGACCTCTCTCCACTCTTGGCCCTCACGTTCCATCTCTAGACCTCCAGCCATCCATGTCTCTCACCTATTTGATTGTGCTGCCTCTATTTTGGAAGGTGGATTGTACTTCCGCTATTCATTCCCCAAATTGGAAACAACATACACATGGATAATTGCGCAGGCACATGTGAGCATAATGTAGCCGTCAATAAACACAGAACACCAGAGTGAACATCACTATTATCTTTAAATTGTTAAATATAAAATAAGAGAGTCGATTTCATAACTTGCCTCCACAAGGATGTCCAGACCATTTAGTTACACCAGAGTGCTAAAGTTAGAATTTTAACCTAGAAGAGAACTATGTATCATCATTATAAATGGTAGAATGCCTGGGAGGACCATAGCAACATGGTCAACTGCTTATAAAATTACACAAGGGCTTGATATCATTCTGTGCCTTGTCCTAATGCAATGCAAAGGGTTATCAGTGTGAACCCATCCTGTCTCTTTTCTTCCATCTTCTCTCCCATCAGCGTGGAACTTAAAATGGCAGAACTGACCCGGAACCAGCCAGAACCAGTTTGATGCCACAAGAATCAGCCTTGGAACCAGATTCAGAGCCAGCCCTAACCAGTTCCATTCCCAGAAACAGTTTGTAAAACATTGTTCATTGGGAGTCAAGCTCCAATCCAGTTCTTCACTATCATTCTTCTCCTATCTACTCACTATTTTGTCTACATTTTTTTTCCTTTTCCCCACAATGTGATGCTGCAAAAACAATGGGATTCTTGAGGATGCCCTCTGATGTGCAGAAAGTATGCAGCAGAACTAGGGTAAACAACCAGTAATTTAATAGCCCTACAACCGTCTTCATCTTTGTTAGTGTCTTATTCTCACCCTCTCTTTCTGGTCTTTGTCCAACAGCAGGTTCACCGCAATTTAGACAATCAAAAGACACTGACTTAAACCTTTCTCTTCCTACGAGTCTGTGACTGAATTCCCTTAACTCTATCACAAGCCTATCCATCTACCTTGTCACAACCATCCTAATGCACTGGTGCGAGTGATGAGCAGCTATCACACTGACTTAATTGCCGGTTTCAGCAGGCATCACCATGACTCACCTCTATCACTGGAATTAACAGATAGGAGAAGAGAGAAAGAAAAGAAGGGGGGCGGGTATCGGGAGTGAGTGGATGCTCCACATGACAAGCCACAGATCATCGTGCACACAGCCATTGGCTGCAGTGACGAGATGGAAGAAGGGAAGGGGCAGAGAAAATAAGATCTGTGGATGTTCCACCTGCTAAGACACAGATCACCATATCCGCCACCATAGGCACATGGGCTATCATAAGTAGAGCTGCACCTCCTTCATCCCATGGACATTCAGCCACCTTGCAAACAGCTTCAGGTCAATAATTGCATGAGGCTGACACCTTCCCTAGTTGCTATTCTCCGTAGGCAAGCAACCGCAAGATGCATTTGGAAACCTGTCGCCTCCTCTAACCAGACAGAAAATGAAAGTATTGGTTTCCCCCTCTTTTACAAGTCAGCTAAATAGGTCGGGACTACTAGGTACAGCCATCAAGCAAGTAACCTGCAGCCTACACACTATACATGTCGAGCCCCAAAGCAAGCACATGGGTCAACAAGAGCATAATCTCCCACCTGTTCATGCATGGTCAACACCCAGTCCAATGGCATGCGTCATAGTTGTCAAGGCGGTAAGGCGATCCAAGGCGTACTTGTGGTTCTTCAACGCCTAAGCACTTAGGTGCCTGCCTAAGTGGTGCCTAGGCACCAAGTCCATAAGAACCAGCCACTAAAAAGTGTATATAAAATTTTCTATACAAGGGATTACCATAATCATTAAAAATATGTGAAGCAACACTAATAGAACATATAAATCAAAAGTAATAGGAAGTGACATTGCATTGAAGTACCAAAATTAAATACGAGAAATAATCACCATTTATCACAAACACATTGCAATGAAGTACTAAAAACTATCACCATTTATCACAAACAATTATATCATTTGATAGCAAGACAAACATCAGATACAAATCAAGTATTAACTAAAATAGTAACAAAAACAATAAAACTACAAAAGTCATGGTTCAAAAGTAGCCTTGTGCGTGTGTCTGAATCTATGTGGATAATGTACGTGAAAGAGCATAAGCACTTGTTGCAACAAAGGCCTTGTTGGAGGAGTGGTGGAGCATAATTTATTCTTGACCACACCCCTGGCCAAAAAATTTCGGGGGCCCAAGGTGCGAATGCGGTTGCCTTGGGCTGCCTGGCACGCCTTGGCGGCACCTTGACAACTATGGTTGTATGGCATGCATCCAACAGAGTCCAGGTGGGTGATCCAAGTCAGACACTCCTGAAATGAGCCTGTTACAGCAAAGATGCAAGAGAACAAGGGAAGAAAAAGAGAAGAAGACACCAAGAGAACCAAACTAAGGTTGCGGTGGTTTTAGAGAAAGAGAATCTACTCTCCTCCAGCGGCCACCCACTTACATATATATATTAGGCTTAGGGCAACCGCCACCTTACAAATCATGAAAGAAATGCCCCTGGATAATGACTACCCAGGGCGCACACCTAATGGACCAGAAATAATGGACCAAAAATAACAAACCAAAAAAAGGATGACCAAACTAACCTTTGCCTTCTTTACACTCCCCCTCAAGCTGAGCATAGACATCTAACATGCTCAGCTTGCTTAGCATTTTTCTGAAGTCATCTCTTGACAAACTCTTAGTAAGTACATCAACAACTTGATCAGCAGACCGGACATAGGGCAGGCACAACTCCCCGGAGTCTAACTTCTCCCGGATGAAGTGCCTATCCAACTCTGTGTTTTGTACGATCATGTTGAACAAGATTGTTAGCAATGCTAATTGCTGCCTTGTTGTCATAGTAGAGCTTCATGGGAAGCATTGCCTTAACTCCAATGTTTGCTAGAAGAATCTTCACCCACAACAACTCTGCTACGGCTTGTGCCATGGCTCTGTATTCAGCCTCTGCACTTGACCTTGCACAAACATATTATTTTTTGCTCCTCCGGGTAACAAGGTTTCCACCCAAGTAAATACAATACCCAGATGTTGACCTCCGATCATCTTGTGACCCAGCCCAATCAGCATCAGTGAACCCTTCCAAACACAGCTGACCTTTCTTGCTAAATAGCAGACCTTTTCCTAGACAGGTTTTGATATATCTCAAGATCCGGTCAACGGCTTGCATGTGCTTAGTTTTGGGAGCATGAATGAATTGGCTGACCACATTGGTTGCATATGTAATATCCGGCCTAGTCAAGGACAGTATATAAGTTTTCCAACCATTTTCTGATACCAGACTTTTTCAACCTCTGAGAGCACTTCTCCATCAAGAATACTTAGCTCGTGGTTCATTTCAATTGGAGTATCAGCGGCTCTACTTCCCATTTTCATGGTCTCTTTCAGCAAACCAAGGGCATAGTTCCTTTGTGAAATAAGAATGCTGACGTGAGAACTTGCCACTTCAATCCCAAGAAAATATTTCAAGGGACCAAGATCTTTAATCTCAAATTTCTTCGCTGGATTATCTTTCAGCTGCTGGAACAAGATCATCACCCGTAACCACCATATCGTCCACATATACAAGAAGGATAACAGCCTGTCCACCCTTCCACTTCACAAAGAGAGTATGATCTGCATTTCCTTGTTTAAGTCCCATCTTTAGCATAGATGTTCTTAGCCTTTCAAACCAAGCTCAAGGGGGCTGTTTCAAACCATACAGTGCCCTCTTAAGCTTACAAACTTTCCCATCTGTAGTCAAACCTAGGGGAGGCTGCATGTACGCCTCTTCTGTTAATTCCCCATCAAGGAACGCATTCTTTACATCTAACTGGTGTAACTCCCAGTCATGGTGGACAGCAAATGACATCAGAACCCGAACAGAGGATAACTTGACAACTGGAGCAAATGTTTCTTGGTAATCAATGCCATAGATCTGTGTAAACCCTTTGGCAACTAACCTTGCCTTGTATCTTTCCACGGTTCCATCAGACTTGAACTTTATGGTATATACCCATTTAGAGCCCATTGGCTTCTTCCCTAAAGGTAGATCAACCAAATCCCATGTACCATTCTTCCTTAAGGCCTCCATTTCTTCTTCCATTGCCTTAACCCACCTTGGATTCTTCACAGCTTCTAAAAAAGAGGAAGCCATGGTGGTGCTTGAAATAGATGAAAGGTAGGTCCGGTACGATGAAGAGATTTTAGAATAGCACAAGTATTTGGAGATTGGGTGCTTGGTGCGCTCTCTGACACCTTTCCTACATGCAATAGGTTGATCAAGGTCAGTGAGAGGTACCTAATTTTCAATTTCAGGAACAGGAGATGAGGACCCAGCATCCTCATGAGAGTGGTCCTCAGCAAGGGTCTTTTCCCTGGGCTGTTCAGTCTCGTCTTTTTGTCTGCTAGAGTAGACCTTTCCAAACCTGGTTTTTTTTTTGTTCTTTTAGCAGTCTTGAAACCATCCTTGGCATTGTTATCTTGAACATCTCGAACCGAAGAGGACGGGGAACCTAAGGTGTCAACAGAAATATGACAAGGAATCAGGTAGGGATCCACTATAATCTCCCCCTTAGACAGATCCGAGAGAAGTATGATTGTGACTCAGAAAAGGTAACATCTCTTTGGCAATAGACCTTCCCTGTCTTGGGGTCAGCACACTTATACCCTTTCTGAGTGAGGGAATAACGAAGAAAGACTCCCCTAACAGCTTTGGGGTCAAGTTTGGAATGACATGGACCCAAGACATAGATAAAACACAAGCACCCAAATACTCGAGGAGTCAAAGGAAAAATTGGGTGATCTGGGCGTAAGATAGTCACAGGAATACGAAACCCTAGGGCTCTAGATGGCATCCTATTAATGACATATGTTGTTGTGAGGACAACATCTGCCCAATACTATTTGGGAATCTTGTGTTGAAACAGGAATGCCCGAGCAGTCTCCATTAGGTGCCGATTCTTTCTCTCCGCCACTCCATTTTGCTATGGAATATACGGGCAAGAGGATTCATGTACCATCCCTTCATCTTGCATGAGCACATTCAGATTTTTCGTGAAGTATTTTTTGGCATTATCAGATCTAAACGTCTTGATTTTTTTTCTCAAATTGTGTCAGCACCATATTGGAAAAAATCTGAACTGCTCTAGGCACTTCCTCTCTCGACCTCAAGAGATACACCCAAGTACACAAGAAAAAATCATCAATGAAAGTGATGAAGTAGCGATAGCCACCCACATAACACACGGGTGAGGGACTCCAAACATCAGAATGGACCAAATCAAAAGGAGCACTACTCTTTTTTATTGAAGTTGAAAATTGGGATCTACAATGTTTTGCCAATTGGCAGACAGGACACTGAAATGACTCTGGTTTAATAGACTTAAACAATGTGGGAAATAAAAGTTTCAAAGACTTGAAAGAAAGATGTCCTAGACAACAATGCCATAACTTGAGCTGCTGAATTTGATTGGAATTATTGATGGTTTTCTTAGACTGGAGAGATGTCTTCCCTTTGATGTTCAGCTGCTAAAGACCCCTATCCTCAAGACCACTCCCAATTGTTCGCTTGGTCTTCAAATTCTGAAACACACAATGGGTTGAGAAGAAGGTTATGGAACAATTAAGGGATTTGGTGAGGTTGCTAACAGATAGGAGATTTATCCGAAAGGAAAGAACATGTAAGATAGATGACAAGGAAAGATGATCATCCAATCTGATGGTTCCCTTGCCCGCAATTGTGGCTTGAGTACCATCAGCTACCATCGCCTTTTCTCGGCCAGAAGAAAGAGAATAGGTAGAGAAGAGACTAGGGTTACCGGTCATATGATCATTAGCTCCAGAATCAATGATCCATGATATATATGTTGGTTGAGATGTAGCACTAAGTGTAGCTCCCCCAACACTGAACTTACCCAAGGAAGTGGAAGCAAGAGCAGAGGTGTCCAGCTGAGAAGAATCCTTTGTAGGGTAGCAATATCAGTTGAGGAGAGGCCCTTTGTGTTAGGTACTTGAGCATTGGGAGATCCAACATCCTGAGAAGAAGCCAAGAAAGTTGTTGCATTTCCCTCGGCCTGTTTGCTGCCCTTCTTACTGCAGAACTTGAGAGGCTTCTTATCAGGATAGAGCTCCCAGCAGTCATCCACAAGATGGTTAGGTCTGCCGCAGTGACCACACTTCCTGTCGGCTTTCCCATCATCATCTTGACTATTATCACTACCCTTCTTAGACTTAGAAGCATTGTTGGTTAGAGCAGAATGGTCATGAAGAACATGCCCACTTGCTGTTTGAATGTCCACCAGCATAGCCTCCGTCTGATTCTCTTCAACCAACACCCTTTGATATACCTCATCTAGAGATAAAGCACTAGTTCCATTAAGGATCTGTCCCGGAGTGGTTCCCACTCCGGGTTTAAACCACCAAAGAACTTCATAACTGAACCCTTCTGAATGAACTTCAAGTGCCTTTTGTGATCAATCGGAGTATCCATTTATCAGCATCATAATAATCGAGTTCATCCCACAGTGTTTGTAGGGTAGTGAAATAATCTGTAACAGAAAGTGTACCTTTGCTCCAAACAAGGCAGTCTCCAATTGATAGACCCTAACAGCATTCTTTTTTTTCCATACATCTTTTCTAAGAACACCCACATGTCTCTAGCCGTCTCCTTTCGCATAATCAGTTTCCTATGAGCATCTTCAACGGAGTTGACTAACCAAGCCATCACAACACTATTCTGTTCAACCCAGTCTTCAAACTCAGGACTATCCTCATCTGATTTCTCAATTTTACCATTGATATAACTAGACTTCCACTTTGCGGAAAGGTACATCTTGACTACCGTTGACCATTCAACATAATTGATTTTGTTCAACTTGATTGGAGTAATCTGCATGGCATGGTGTTCATGACCCGACACAGGGCCAGACACCCTTTTCCCTACAGAAACCTCCTCAACATCTGTGGATGTGGACTTGGAGATCGATGGGGAGTACTGTTTGGCCATGAGATTCTCCCCCTCTTCCTGATGTAGAAAACTTGAAAACCTGAAAACCCTAGGAGACAGGCCACGGCTATCTTTATAAGGGCAGGGTTATGCAGCTCAACAGAAGGAGTAAAAAGATGGAGGAGAAGGGTGCAGTCCCTACCAGACAGAGAGAAGAAGGGGCCGCAGACCTTTCCCAGGCTAGAGAGGGTTGTCCGATGAGGATATCTCCATGAGATGGCCACCGCCGACTTGTGCTAGGGAGAAACCCTAGGGCAGATCACCAAGGAACTCAACGGTGTTGTTTCTGCATGTATTTCAGATCTCCTTTGGCTCTGATACCATGTTACAGCCAGGATGCAAGAGAATAGAGGAAGAAAAAGAGAAGAAGGCACCAAGAGAACCAAACTAGGGTTGCGGTGGTTTTAGAGAAAGGAAATCTACTCTCCTCTAGCCACCACCCACGTATATATATATATATTAGGCTTAAGGCAACCGCCACCTTACAAATCATGATAGAAATGCCCCTGGCTAATGACTACCCAGGGCGCACACCTAATGGACCAGAAATAATGGACCAGAAATAACAAACCAAAAAAAGGATGACCAAACTACCTTTGCCTTCTTTACAGAGTCAGATTGAGACAAACAAAAAACTCATCTAAACTAGCCTGAACAAATCAACCCAATAACAACCCAATCCAACTGCTTTTAAAAACCATGCAGCCAAGACAGAAGGGGCCAACCTGCAGTGCCAGTCTGGCAAATGCTATGTTATCAAAGGCGACTAACATTGTTGCCTAGGGAAGGCGACAATAAGTCGCCTCTCTCCAGCCAAATTCGCCTAGGTGATCGCCCGAATCACTTTTGGGCCCTCCTAGCACACCCCAGCCCTAGCCCACGAGCCCAAAAGTGGCCGAGTTCGGCCCTATGAAAGAAGGTCGGGCCCCCAATTCAAACCCTAACCGCTCCGTCTCCTCTCCCCCCCTCTCGCGTCTCCCCCTTTGCGTGCGACCAGTGAGCAACGAACAATGGCGGGCAGTGGATGGCGGCAAGTGACATACAATTACGACACTACTCTCTCTCTCTCTCTCTCTCTCTCACACACACACACACACACACAGGTGTCAAGCCCCCCCCTCTCTCTCTCGCAGGCACACACGTGACGAGCGCCCTCTCTCTCTCACACACACACATACAAACATAGAGAGGGAGGGGCCTCTCTCTATCACACACACACGCACTTGTTATTCTTTTTTAAAAGTAGGTAGTACCATTGTATGTATTAAAAACACACACACACACACTAGTACCATTGTAGGTATTAAAAACAAAAGAAAGTGTACAATTGTAAACAAAAAATCTCCCAAAAAGAGGCCTTGTACAAGAAGCCACACCAAGGTGGTGTATAACCGCTCACCCCCCCCCCCCAACAAAGTAAAAAGAGTAGAGTTGAGGACATTCACATTACAAAACACCTCCGCACATTCCCTCACTCTAGTACAAATAGAAGAAATAAGAGAGCCCTCCGCTCTAACCTCCCTTCTGAAAATTCTGTTGTTTCTTTCACACCACAGGGACCATAGAGTGGCATACAGAATGAGCCACTAAACAACACGATCACCTCTGAGGAACCAACTCCTGTCCCAAAACCTGATGGACTGCACATCTGGCTGCTAGTCGCGAAAACTCCAGGCTCTCGTAGTCACACCCTCCCACATAGCCTGCGAGTAAAGACAGCCTACGAACAGGTGCTCCACAGACTCGTCCTCCAGGCCACACAAGCAACAGGTCAACAGGATGCCCGTTAGAAAGTGCAAGAGCCGGTCTCTAGTAGGAAGCCTCCCATGGGAAATCCTCCAGATCAACAGTTTCACCTTCAACAGACTTCTCGGTCTCCAAATGTAGGGATAAGAGCCATGTCGCATCCCGCCGTCCGAGATGATGGAGTAAGCAAACCTAACTGAGAAGGTCCCCTCCTTTCCCCGCCTCCAAATGCACGCATCCTCCGAGAGGAAATGTGGGGCGAAGTCGAGAGGAAGAGAAGGAGGTCCCGAAACTACTCCTACTCGTCACTCGTGAGGTCCCTCCTGAAAGACGACGCCCAGGTGCCCCCATAAAGGTGGGGCTCAAAAGCCTATTCAACCGTCCCTAGAGGATCCGCCGAGATCGCGAACAATCTCGACTCCAACGTGAAGTCATCACACCATCTGTCCTTCCAGAAAAGGCAATAGTTGTCATTCCCTAGCTGGACCCGAGCCCCAAACGAAATGAAGTCCCCACAAGAGAAGATGTCACGCCATATAGGAGACATTTAGGCTGGAGCTGGACAGACCAAGTCCCAAACTCTCCTCATGCCGTAGTACCTCTACCTGATGAGTTGTGCCCAAAGACCACCATCCCCTGCTCCCAGTCTCCATAACCACTTAATCAAGAGATTCAAGAGGGCCAAATTGAAGTCACCCACATTCTTGATCTCAATGTCCCCCTGTTCCTTAAGAGAAACCACCCTCCCCCACCTAATGCCATGCCAATCCCTACACCTCCCCCCACTCCCGTGCCAGAAGAATCTACCGTAAATAGCTTCAATTTTCTTATACACAGTCTTCGGGATGTGGAACACCGAGAGATAGTAGATAGATAAACGGTCAAGCACAGATCTGTAAAGGACTAATCTACCCCCATAAGAGAGAAGCCTCACCTTCTAGCCCTCCAGTCTAGCCTCAAACCTTTCAATGATAGGATGTCAATCCACACACCGAAGGGCTCGGGGTTACGAGGAGACCCAAATAAGAAAGAGAAAAGGTCCCCACCTAACACCCCAAAATCCAAGCAGTCCTATGAAGTGCCATGTCATCCATGTTAACTCCAACAACCAGGCTCTTGTTGAAGTTAACCTTCAGGCCAGTAGTCTCCTCCAACAGCTCTAGTAAAATCCTCACCACATACATCTGCCTCTCGTCTGCTATCAGAAAAAGGATGGTATCATTGACATATTACAAGTGGGTAACCGAAAGCACCCATCTCCCAGTGTGGAAGCCCCTGATAAAACCTGTAGCCTCTGCTCTCTGTCAAACCCTACTAAGGACACTAGCTACAAGCACAAAGAAAAGGGGGGGCATAGGGTCTCCCTGCCTGAGTCCCCTGCCACTGTAAAAGAAGAAAGTCGGACTTCCATTAATAAGCACTACAAAAGAAGTAGATGATATGCATGCCCCGATCTAGCAGATGTAGGTGTCTCCAAATCCCATAAGCTCTAGCACATTATAAAGACAACCAATTAACCCTATCATAAGCCTTTTCGAAATCCAACTTCAAGACCACCCATTTTTTTCCTTTGAGACTTCATAACATACAAACACTTATGAGCCATCAAAAAATGCCCTTAATATGGCATCCCCTAATGAAAGCTCCTTGGAAGCAGCTGACCACCTTGTCCATAACTCTAACCAATCTCCCTGCCAACAACTTGGTGAGGATCTTAAAAGTCCCATTCAACAAGTTGATAGGCCTGAAATCATCGAAGACCCGACCCCCTTGCTTCTTAGAGATGAGAACAATAAGAGTTTTGTTAATTCCCCTCAGATGAGCTCTCCCCTCATGGAATTCCTTAACCGCTGTCAGAAGATCAACCTTGATAACATCCCAGTATTGTTGAAAGAAGACCAAAGGGAAACCATCTGGTCCTAGAGCTCTATCCCCTGCAAGAGAAAAAATTGTCTGTCTGACCTCCTCCTCAGTGAAGCTCTGCACAATGACATCCCTTTTCTCTTGGGAGATCCTAGGCAGAAGCCCCTCTGCAATCCTCGTCTTGAAGTGGTCCTCAGAAAATAGCCTGGAATTCTTATTTACTATATTTCCATATATGAGTGCAAATTTGATAGTTGCAATTTGGTTTGTTAAATATTTCATGAATTTAGTGAGTTTTACAATACTTTGACATAGAGGAATGAATGGATTTAGGAAATATATTGGTTCTGTGTATGTGCTTTTGTGATATTTAGACACATTTATATTTCCAAATTTTATCTATTATTTTAATAAAGCACCGTCTTAAACGCATAGGCCATCGCCTAGGCGTTTGAGGTTGAGGCAACCTCTTGGTCACCTCGGCCGTCTCGTGCCCTATGTAGTCCGAGGCGTGAGGCGACCGAGGCGACCAAGGGGTCGCCTCATGCCTCAAACGCCTAGGCGATGGCCTAGGCGTTTGAGGTGTTTTATTAAAAATATATATATACAATTCAAAAAATATAAATATATGTCTAAATATCAAAGAAAATACATACATACAATCAAGATTTTCAATAAAAATAACAATAATTAATATTTGGTCTGTCTGTCTATCTCTTCTCTCCCCTTGCCCCCTTCTCTCTCTTTCCCCCACCCTTCCTCCTCTCTCTCTCTCTCTCTCACACACACACACACACACAGTTCACAACTATCTCTCTCAGTCCCTCTCTCTCTATCCTGCCTTCTCCCCTTTTCAATTTCTTGATGGGGTTAATTTGTTAATAAAGTATTTTAAATTTTAATTTGAATTTTGTATGTCTTATTTTTTTACAGTGGTCATCTATGGTACTTCCCTAGTTACGTGCTTGTTTACTTTATTATTGATTGTATGTGACAATGGGAGATGTCTTTTTCTTTTCGTATCTGCTTTATATTATATGTATGTTATTTTGAGTATGATTTGCATATTTTTGGAAGAAATTGGCAAACATTAGGTTAGTATTTTATTTATTCTGAAAGTCCAATTTTTATTGTTAATTTTATCTCAAAATATATTTTGATATTTTATTGCAATGTCATTTCTATTAATTTTTATTTCTATGTTCATACTAGTGTTGTTTCCCATATTTGTAATAATCATGATTAGTTTATATGTAAAAAAAAACGTATATATTAATGATGATATTTTTATAAACTTGACGCCTAAGCGCCGCTTAGGCAGGCGCCTAAGCTTAGGCACTCGAGGACCCCAAGCTCGCCTTGGTCGCCTTGTCGTCTTGACAACTATGGGCGAAAGCGAGACGGTTTGAGACTGCCTCACCGCCTCAAACGCCTAGGCGCACCTCTGACTACATAGCTCGTGCCTCGAACAACATAGGGCAGATGTCGCAGACAAGAAAGTGGTCAGGGCCAGTTCACATTAAATGCTGTGGCAAACGTTAAATGCTGTGGCAAACCCACCAGCACTCAACTTTGATAACAGTTTTTGTGTTTTGCTGGTGCCACTGGCGCTGGGGGATGAAGAGGAGGAGAATAAAATGATGGAGGGAAATGCTTCTGATTGATACATTTTCATAAACGTTCAGTGTGCCCTTTCCCCTATTCTGCAAAGATGAATCCAGTTTCAAAACAGATCATGGGAAACTGACTGAACTCATGCAACTAGGCAAAAGTCCCAGAGGCAAACCATCTTCAGAAGTTCAGCCTCAAGGAACAACTTACATTTACCGCATTGGAAACAGCACATTTCTTATACTAAAAATTCCCAAAGCCATGTACCCATAAAACCATTTGAAATAGAAAAATCACATTTCAAGTAAGCAATGCAAACCTTGAGTTATCATTTCTCACTGTTCTTGCATTACCAAAAGCCTCAAGAAGTGGATTTGACTGCATTATCAACATAAAGCAAATCCAAGGTCAATAATAATGATATAAAGAATAACCACAATGAAATCAAAAAAAAACATTCTTAGAATTTCATGCTAAGAATGTAGAAAAGAAATGATAAATGAAAACATTACATGCTCGGTAAGCCAGTCCTTACTTCAAGAACTTGTTGTTCAACAGTCCGTTCATCATTAGTAGATCGACCGCCAACAAATGTCAAGTACTGCATAATTAGCTTTGTTGTCTCTGTCTTTCCGGCACCACTTTCTCCACTTACCAAGATACTCTGGCTTCGACCCTCATTCATCATAGCCCTAATTCAGAAATGCAGACCATATGTTGATTAAAGAGCAGTTCAAAAGAGTAGATAGACTGAGGTTACTGGAGGAAAATCTTATTAATCTAAAATCGATCACCTATAAGATGCATCAGCCACAGCAAAAACATGTGGACTTAACTCCCCAAAGCGAACACCCTTATACTGCTCCATCATGTGTGCATTGTAAAGGTGGGGAAGCTTTGTAAACGGATTCACCGCAATCAATATGCTTCCCGTGTATGTCTAAAACAACAAAAGTGTAAGAATATAACTTCAAAACGACATGATAGATAAGCAAATAAGGAATAGCCATCCATCTGGATCCCTGCTAGAAGGATAGGAGCATAGCCATCATAAAATATCAACATCAAGATTTTTTAAACATTAGCTAAATAAGAGTCATTTAACAACAGAAAAGATGACAGTGAGGTAAAATCTCACAAGTACACCTCACCAAATCCTGCTCAAATACACTAAATGAACTGCTTACAACATGCATAGACAACAATACATGCACAATGTTCTACAGAGGCAGGCAAGAATAAAAAATATGGATGCAAACCTTGTATATGAAGAAAAGGTAAGGCTCTTCTATTAGTTGAGCACAGCTTAAATCCTATTGCTACCACCCACATTAGAACTGGGATGCCCCAGGTAACTTTGCACCTTTCGCCCGTGGCAAAGGGATCCAACAAAAAAAAAGGTGCAAGTCATGGCAAAGCCACCTTCATTTTATCTAAAAAAGGTGAAAAATGCCGCAAAACAACCGCCATTTTATCTCTTAGCAGGCATAGGCCCATCAACACGTTGAATTGACAGTGCCTGACTCTTGTATAATCCACAAAACGAACATCAACTTGCTGTCAGAACATCAAGGGAAACGCCTGAATCATCGGTCTAACTATTGATGACACACAAGATAAGCAACAATCAAATACATTCAACCACATGTAACAAACAAACTAAAGCACATACATTATCTAATGACATTCCCATCGTGCAAACAAATAGCTGTGAACTTTTAACGTGCAATCACAGTGCATCCAGAAAAGTGGAGACATTTCAATGGACCAGTGGTCCATTAAGCACAGCCCTTCAAAGCACCAAGGGAGATCACCAAAGCAGCTCACTTAGTGTAAAAGAAAGAGACTACACATAATCTTCTCCCCCCTCCCCCCTTTTTTTGTGTGCTTCCCAATTTGCTCCTTTCTTACTGGAAGGAGCAAAATATGTCTACAACTACATAGGCATAGCATGTCCTTCCTAGATATGTAATTCCTACTACACTCCTCTAAGTTATGCATTCATTATCCTACAAGAATTTTCAATCCTTACGAATCTAGTAGTTACAGATGCAAACATTACACATAATGCATGATAGTTACATGCGAGTCTTCAAGTATCAAATGGCTGTTAAAAGGATTCCTGCACTACTAACGGTCGATGAATTTGAGTATTAACTTCCTGGTAATTACCAACCAAAATATTCTGGATTGGAGTTAATATCCTACGCTGATTTCAGTCACCAACTTCACTCTCAATCCATTGACACAAGCCTCTTAAGACATCCATAGTATGCACAAGCCAACCACCCAACAGCCTTCAAAATATATAGTTGTTTTCAGCTACATGTAGCTTCACTTATTTTCAAACTATTACTATGTAACAACTCAACTCTAAGATGAAGACTGTGCAGAAGAAAATTAAGGTGAAGAGCCAGCAGACTAGAAGCAAACATCCTTAATGCATGTTGATGATGCCTAAAAATGTGATAATCCAAGTTATTTGTTTATCCCACTAAAATCAGTGCAGCCCAATTTGATCGGCTCAGAATGGCCAGAATCATCAGGACTGACCCTTTATGCTCCACACAATATTGGTCAGCCCAAGTTGACCCCCTCAAGGATGACACACGACATCTTCTGGAAGATTATTTTCTTCTCAAGCAAGTAGCATAGAAATGGGTTCAAACAGAATATTCAATGCGCAACACAATCTCCCAAGAATGAATAAGTCACCAGGAATCCTTTTTCTTTCTCTCTCAGAACCTATTCCAGAAGTTTTAACCATCTTTCTCCAATTCTTTATTCCTTTACAGAAACATTAAGAATAAATCTGTTTAATTGTAAACAAAGCCAAAGCTCTAGGGTAGATGCTCTGGATACACATCCTACCTCCTTGAAGATGTTGCCATCACGCTCCTTCCATACACTCCAAATGATAGAAAGAATTTAACCTCGGGTGCTCTTCCTTGATTTGAGTTTAAGATCTCTGAAATAAGTCCAAACCTCTTGGACTGAATGAAGGTAGCATGGAGCTTTGCAAGGCATCAAAACAGCCTCCAAATTTCATGGCTAATGTCACTGTTCATCAGCAAGTGGTCCACATGTTTGTTTCTGAGACCAGACAAGAAACAGATGACATTGCGATCCCTGCACTATTTTCTTCTATATATTCCTAGTGATAATTCTGGTCTGGGAGTTTGCTAGAGTGATGTCGAGTAGTCTGAGTTGCCCCGACCAAGTCCCTCGCGACAATCGAGATTGTTGTCCGGGTGTCCAGCACAGAAATGGTGCCGGCAGTGGTCTCGTTCGCTATTGGTGAGGAAACTTTCATTGTCAGGATAAAAGCTGGAGCTAGGAAGTATGGCTATGGCAGACGACTTTGGTCACCGAGGCCAAGGGAAGGGAGACAATGGGAAGGAGGGGCAGGACGGAAGACCATAGGATTAGGCAGCGAAGACCATAGGATTAGGCAGCGGAAGATCTAGCATTTCAGAGGGGGTCATCGCGAGAAGGAAGATGAACAGTGTTCAGCGAAGTTTAAAATTTGAACCTGCCGCCAAAACCGGGTTAGATCAGCTAATTGTGGCAGCCTTGGTTTTGGCAGATTAAAGTGGCATATCGGGTCCAACCCGGGTTCGCGGGCGATTTGGATGGAACAGGGTTCAGGCAAAACCCGATATGCTAGCGGGCGCCTAGCTGAAACTTACCCAACATGTTTGGGTGTCGAACAAGTGCGAGTGGACCCATACAGGGTCAGCCCTCCGCCCGATTATCGGGTCCGACCTTGTGACGCTCTGGCAGCCAAGCGACGACGACGACAACCTATACTCTGGCAAGTAGGCCGACTACGGCGGTGAAGCCCACTTCAGCAGGCGAGTCTCTAGTGACAGCATCAACAAGAGAAATATTTCCAATGCGTGGCCGATGCTTCCATCTGCGGCAATTGAGTTACGGTCCTCTGTTGCCAAATCTCGTCCACCGAAACAGGGGGTTGACAATGGCAGGAAGGAGGATGGAGACGGACTACGACCTCTCTCGATAGGTGTGCCCGCAAAGGAAGGCTTGTCTCCAGCGAACAATGGACCCTACTGAGGGCGAGATTGAAGTCCTTGCCCCTTCACCGACCGGACTAGGCGGTCTTCAACTTGCTCAACCTCTGATCTCGCCGTCGACCGACAGCCTACTGTATAAGTATGGTGAATAGCAATACCCTGCTCCTATCGGAGGTGACAAGTGAGGGTTGGTCTGCAGCTCCCCAGAACGGAGACCCGATTGCTACCAATCTTTTAGGTGGTCAAACAAGGACCTGGCGTCTCCCCTACCGTCCACCCCTCAACCATGCCTGTACCGGAGGGTGAGTCCATGATGGAGGAAGTCTTGGTAAATAACTCACTGCTTGAGGGAATGAGTATCAATAGAGAGAGGAAGGCCAACTGAGAAGAGATCAAGGAGGTAATTGCTAGAGTGGAGAGCTTCATGGAGGAGCAGTCCAGGGAGGTAGCGACCCTCATTGGAGTGTCATGTGAAGTTATCGGCAAAGATGTCAAATGGGTATTCTGTAAAATCCATAAAAGATGGCTACTGGGTTTGGCTAGGGATGCAAAGGCAGGAAGAATTGCTAGAAGAGAGGACATGGAGAGAGAAGAGGAAGGGAAGGAGGCATAAGAGGGGGACGAGGGAGGGAGAGGAGTTGTTCATGATAATCTTCCATGCGTATTGTCACATGGAATGTGAGAGGAGTGTGTGGGCCAGAAAAAAGAAGGCCGGTGGCGGAGTTTGTGTGGAGGTGCAAAATAGATGTATTGTGTATACATGAGTCTAAATTGGCGGAAGATGGGAAGAGTGTTATGAGAGAAATAGGAGGTAGGAGGCTATCTAAGCGATTGGTGTCTCTGGCAGTGGGCTCTTCCAGAGACACCATGATTCTCGAATGACTTGGTGATGGAAGAGGAGGTGGAAGGAAGGACAGTGGGCCGGTCTGTTATTTACACTTGGTACTTCTCTGGTGTGTATGGACCCCAAGGCAGAGAAGAGAAGAATGCTTTGTGGGAACAAATTCTTCAACATCATCAGCTATCTTGAAGACCATGGTGCATTGGAGGTGACTTCAATGCTATTGTTGTTGTAGAAGAGAGGTTGGGCACCTACATGGCAACCAAGATGCAGAACTTTAGAGAGTTCATTGAAGAGGGTGGCCTTATTGATGTCCCCACACCGAACGCCCTCTTCACTTAGTCTAATCTCAAAGCAGACCTGATTTGCTCAAGACTAGACAGGTCTAGTTTCTGGAGTCACTAGATTGGGAGGATAACTTCCCTTACCTCCGAGCTAAGTGTTTGGCCCACCCAATTTCTGATCACAAGCCCATTCTCTTGAAGACCAGTAACAGATGCAACAGACACCGTTCGTTCAAGTTGGAAAAGCATTGGCTGAAAGAGGAGGACTTTCTCCAAGTGGTCGTCAGAAGTTGGTCAACACCTAGAATGGAAACATCGACTATGGCAAGGATGATCATCAAACTTAAGAAACTGACCTGGGAGCTATCCTTGTGGGGAAGATCTAAATTTATACCAGGGACACCTGCAAAGGACAGTCTACTAGAGAAACTTCAGGCTTTTGATGTATTGGATGAGTCTAACTTGCTAGATGAGCATGACAACATCATGAGAGAGGTAACAAGGAAGTAGTTGGACGACTTGCGCCTCAAGAAGAGATGCATTGGAAGCAAAGATCCAACGAGAGGTGGTTGAAAGAGGGAGATAAGAACATTGCAGATTTCCAAAATATTACTTCATGGAGAATGAACTCCATCATGTGCCCAAGGCAGGGGGGACAAAGTACTTTCCAACATAGTTGAGATTAGGCAACATGTGTTGGGCTTCCACTCTTCCTTTCTGTCAGAGGAAGATTGTTGGCGCCCTCTTATGGATAACCAGTGGCCAATCATTTCAGAGGAAGACAATAATATGCCTTCTTCCTACCGAAAAAAGAATATGCTTTCTTCCCCATTTTCTGTTCAAGAAATCAGAGCAGCGGTGCTCACCTTGGCGAGGGGCAAAGCCCCAAAACTAGATGGTTTCCCCGTGTTCTTCTTTCAATATTGTTGAGACATCATTCGATTTGATTAGTGAAAACAGTGTTGGAATTTCAAGAGAGCAAAACTTAGCTCAACGGCATCAACAAGACTTCCATTGTTCTTATCCCAAAGAGGGCAGGAGCTAACTGTCTCAAGAACTACGAGCCCATAAGTTTGCTCAATAGGATCTACAATATCGTCTCCAAGTTGCTAGCCTCCAGGCTAGTAAGGGTGGTGGACAAAGTGGTCAGTAGCAAGCATAGTGCCCTTATTAAAGGGCGACAGATCCAAGAAAAAATTTTGTTAGCTTAAGAAGTCATCCACTCCTTCAAGATCCTTAAGAAGAAAGGTCTAGTACTGAAACTAGACTTTGAGAAGGTTTATGACAGGGTTAACTGGCAGTGCCTCCTCTGTGTGCTTCGTGGTATGGGTTTGGTGAAAAGTGGGTTGGAGGATCAGAGTTTGCGTAACCTCGACCTCCTTTAGGGTGATAGGAGGTGGGGAGCCCACAACTTCTTTTCATAGCGAGAGGGGTCTACGACAAGGAGGCCAACTTTCTCCTCTCCTTTTTATTCTGGTGTTCCATATCTTGAGTAGATTTTGGCTGAAAGCAAGTGAGGAAGGACTCATTACAGGCTCCAAGAGAGAAATTGAAGAAGTCACATCTCACATCTTCAAATGCAGATGATAATATCCTCCTTTTCTCATAGGGCAAGGAGCAGCTACTTACCACCAATTTTTTGTTCGAATTGTTAGAAGAGGTTAGTGGTTTAAAGATCAATTTCAACAACAGCCAACTTCTTGGGATTCACATGGAGGAGCTTCTTGGGCGACCCTCATCCTCAGGTACCAAATCGGGCAATTCCCCATCACATATGTGGCAGTTCCTCTGGCTGGCAGAGCCATTTGGTGAAGAGATTGATAGCCAATTATTCAAAAATTTGAGACAATACTGGTCGAATGAAGGGGTAGACTTCTCTCTTCTGGGGGAAGGGCAATCCTACGCAAGTAGGGTGGTGCAGAAAGGGTGAGAGGCTGGCATGATATTAATTGGGATGGATCCTAAACCCTTGTGCGTTGATTTCCCGCGATTTCATATTGATTCGGGCGAGTTAGAGTGGGTTTCCTTCTTGTCGGCAAAAAACGCATGTTTTGGGGCGAGTGGCGTTTTCCGCCGATCCAGGCGGAGTTTCTTAGTCAATCTCGTGGCATTGATAGAATGGATGTTGGGGAATGTTTCCCCCTTGCTTTTCCCGTGTTCCCCAGTGGTTTCGAGTCATGGTGAGGCCGAGTGGGTTTCGTTCATGTGTCAGGAAGGTTTAAGAATGATTTCGGGGTGGGAACGATTTTGTCAATTCGAGTGGATTTGGGGGGTTTAAATGGGTCCTCCCGGTAGGTAGGAGGTCGGGGAAGGGTTTCCCCATATTTTCTCCCTCGTGCAAAACGAGCGGGGAGTGGATCGGGACCCCACGGTGGGGCTCCCGTGGCTGCATCGCCGGATTTGGTCGACCAGTGACCTGAATCGGTCGACCGGTCTGGCCGATCTGATCAGAGAGAGGCTCTGGGAATTTCGGTCGATCGACCAGGTAGGTTCGGTCGACCGAACCCCCTTGCAGGTCGACAGACCAGAAGGGCCGATTGACTTGTTCCTAGTCCAGGTCGACCGACCACCCGGGTAGGTCGACCGACCTAGGGCCTTTTGGCTCGTTTGACCCCCGTAACGTGGTTTTCACCTCTGAAACACCCATATTAATATTATAATCATTAAATTCATTAAAAATAGGGCCATCTTGGCCTCGTTTGGGCGGTGGTCGTCCCAAGTTCGATTCGCCATAGGCGAAGCCTTAAAGTTCTCGCGAAGGGTTTACCCTCATCGTTGGGTATTCTCATGTGAGTCACTCGGGGTTAGTGATTCTAGGTTCTTAGCCGGGCTTGTGTGCCGACTCGACAGATGTACAGGTGTGAGTAGCTCGGGCCAGTTTTAGCTAGTTTATGTCCGATCTTGTGCTACGACTTGAGACCGTATTCTACTGGGGTTTTGTGTACGTGCATGGGCACTCCGATGATTTCCGTGAGACTACGGGTTTACTGTTCCTGGGGGCATTTCATGGACGGACCCGGCGAGGACAACCGGTGTGCGCAACACTCGTACAATAGAGGCGAGGACAGCCTAGAGCGTAAAGCGCCTTGGTTAGGACAAATGTACGTCGCTGATGGACGCAAGGGCGCGTACCCCTGGTCAGGTTGTAGGACACGACCATGTTGATGGGCGCAGAGGCACGGACCCTAGCCAGTCCCAGGAAGCGGTGTGCGTGTGTGTCTCTGCCCCCCTCAAGGACAGGGTGTGGGCCGTGTGCGTGAGACATGGGAGGCGGCCGGTCAAGGTAGAGTTACCAACAACGTTGTCGCGACCCTCCCAGCAGTTGAGGCAAAGCTTACACGACGGCGAGATCGTGGCTCCCCTCTTGGTTCTTGACCAAGGTTTCTCCGACTTTGAGGCCGCAGTCCTCCCGAGAGTGGAGGTTGTGCCTTGACCGCGTAGTCTAGGCTGTGGCTCCCGTCAGCAAGGACGGGCCTGCACGACAGGGGTGTCAGGGATCTTTCCCGGTAGCATAGCCGCGATTTGCCGTTAGTTCGACAATTTCACTCGTGAAGTCCAAGTTTTAGAGCTAAGAATAGGAGTAGTTTAGAGAGCCGTGTTCCCTCCGACCGTTGTTGCTACCACTCTTGTTACTGCAGTTACTACTGTTGTTATTGTTATTGTTGCTTTCTTGCTGCCGCTACTTCTGTTATCGTTCCCGTTGTTTACTGTTGTTGTTGTGGCGGGGATCCACGGGACCCCTATTGAGCCCATGAGATGAGGCTCACCCCCTTTTCTTTTTATGTTTGGAGTGCCTCCACGTGGCCCGGAGGCCTTGAGCAACGCCTTCAGAGTTCTAGTGCCGCCAATCTTCTCTAGCCGAGGTATGTCCCAACACTTTGTACTTTTCTTCTATTGAGCTGTACTTTTTGGACTTGAACATCTAGACTATAAACTGTGTAAAAATTGTATAAATCTGTTTATAAATATAAGCTCTAATTTCTGTATTTTATTATTGCGTTCATTGTAGATTCCCACACACTCCCGTGACACTAATTCTAACCCTCCCGAGTCCCATGGCTCGTGGGTGGCGAGTCGGGATTCGAGTCGTACCGGTTACTTTCCGGTATTCAGATTCCGGATCGTTACAACTCCCTCCTTACTTGTACATTCTCCACTTTTTATATATGATCTGGTACCACACTTGCCAAAAAAAAACAATTTTCTTTAACTGGAACTAGACATTAATTAAGAAGAGAGTGGCATCTCATAAAAACTTGGATGTGTGTCAAGGGGAGGAAGAATAACAGCCAATAGAATGGTGACTGGGATCTAGGACTACGAGCAAAACATTTGGTTTCCTAATCCAAGGAACAGCATGGAGACATAATTGGATAACCAATAAAATGTCAATTTGTAGTTTCAATAGGCAACCATTCAAATGTCAAATGACATAAGTGGGATAAATCTTTAGAAATGTTAATCAATTTAGAAGCGATGAGAGAAAATGTAATGGCATGTGAAGCAGAGCACGTGAAGCATGGCACTCCAGTATTTATTTTCTCTTTGAAAGTATACATCCATGGCGAGTTTGCTGAGTTACAAAAAAGATCACAAAACAGAATGTAACTTGAACGTAAGAGAGAATACATTTATTTCACCAAGAAAACAGTCAGAATGCCGGGAGAGTTCTCAAGTTTCCCCGCTGTTCCTATCAAGATGATAACGCCTTTACAACATAAAGAAAGCCTGACTACGACCATGAGCTCAAAAGACGGAATAGTGAATCGGGTAAACAGAAACATAAGTATAGTAAGTTAATTCAAGTATGCACATGCATGCGCCTCCCCCCTCCGTCCCATTTTATTTTTCTGGGGTTGGGGGCGGAGGGTGTAGCAGACTTTTTTTCGCAAATCTTATACAACCCACACCGCCACACGGCTGCCCTCCAGTAATGTTTAAAAAGCACCGAAGTAAGAACGGTACACATTGAGCGTCAAGTTAGTGAAACAACTAGTTCCGTTATAATCTGTAATTTGAATTCCACAACCACAAACTAAAAGGGAGTAGTTAACGGCCTCTTACATATATCTCATTGTGGGCGTATCTTCTGGCAAGGTTATAGAGAACGCCCGGCTCATTGAGATAGGTCAACTTCGTCATGTCCTCCACTCCCCCGTGGTCGGCGTCCGGGTCTCTGGGCAGCAACCTCTCCAGCGCAGCCGGCATCTACAGAGCACACACACAACATAAATCACAGAAAATCGCTAAGATCACAGCCCCCCAAAATGCCGAGGAAAACCTGTACAGGGCAACAACCAGGCTAGAAAATAAAAACGCCGCAAGAACAATCACCTTCTTCCCCGAAGCCGCCCGAACGAGCACCTGCTTGTCCCTGATATCCAGCACCTCGCCGGCCACCCAGGCCTCGTCCCTGTCCTCCACCCACACCTTGTCCCCCCTCCGGAAGCCCATCTCCGCCTCCGGCGCCGGGGGCCCAACCCTACCGAACCCCCCTCAGCGATCCACGGCCCCGCGCGAGAAGAAAGAACCAGCAAGAACAAGCCCCGGGAAACCCCCGACGGCAGAGAGAACCAGGGGACGGGGGCCGCTGCTGCTTCCCACCCCCGAGTTCCCGCTCGAGGTCGAGGACCGTCGGAAATGGTGGCAGCTTCGAGCGTTTATGCTTCAAACTCTGGTTCGAAGTGGCATCTGGTTTTTCGTAGAGAGGGGGGTTTGGTTTGGCGGTGGCGTTTGGAGGATTGCTACCTTGCCGCCATCGGCCTAAAAATTTCCAAGCAGAAAGAGGCGCCTCTTCGGTGGGGCCGCCCTCTACCAGTCCGCCAGAAAGCGGAAGCGTCCGCTTCCGCACGTGGTGCGCGCGCGGGCGGGCGGGCAGGCGAAAACCGTACTCGCAACGTTTTCTTTCCCCTGAGGCGGGGGAGCTGGGGAAGCCAGGGGAGCGCAGATATTACGGAATCGCCACACTGAGATTTTCCATGACCCGGGTCTTGGGGAATCTCGTGTTGCGGGGAGCGTTGGAGGCGACTTGACGTCTCGGATACCGAGATTGCGTGGCAGGGGGAAGCATCTGCGCCGGCCGCGCCGCCGCTTGTGAAGGGTAAGCTCACCGCTCCCCAGTGTTACCTTATTGGGCAGGTAATTTGTGTGTTCGTAACAGAAGCGAGTAAGCGACGTTGTGTGCGGGAACACTTTTTAAAATATTTTATTTTGAAAATTATGTTATGTTTATTTTTAAATTAATTTTTAAAATTAATAAAAATGATATTATTTGTTCGATAGAAATGTCATAATTTTTTAAATTTATATAGATTTATTTGACAGATAATTTTCATTCTTTTTAAATTATTAAAATGACAATAGCATTTCAAAAGATATTTATATCATTCATAAAATAAAAAAATAGCTATTAAACTAAATTATAATATAATGTCATCAAATTCGTTAACATAAACGTATTGTTAAAAAAAATACAATCATCGATATATGTGTTTCATGTTTACGTACTTTTCTCACATTTTTTATACAATTTTATTCTGAATTTGCTTACCAAAATTATGTTGTAGATGTGGTACTTTTAAATATTATTGTTCTTCAAATTTAATTCTTTATTGACATCTTTGTCCTACTTCTTTATCAATATCTGCACGATGTTAGCTTTCAATTTGTATTCAAATTTCATCTTTTCCTTATTTATGATCACTAATAAAATTATGTAAGATACATGTAACAATCATTATCTTCATTTATACATCAAGATGATATTTTAACGGTTGACGAAAAATATGAAAACATTTCTTTTAACACCTTCAAAATACATTCAATAAGAATAGGATGTAGTTTTGAATATATGTGGATGATATGAAATCTTCTCACCGGTATATAGTTGGGTGTGTAGTTATAGATTTAATCACATCGTTAGAAAGTCATAAATAGACACACATATATTTGGCCAACTATCATCGTGAGCCAAATATTAGTTACAAGTACATCTATACACGTAGTTACAAATGCACACACAAATACATAGTTACAAATATACATATACACACACAAATACGCAAATCATCTTCGTGACGTCTCTGTAACATATGTTCATATTTGGGTCCACAGGGGTTGATTGGGAAGATTTGTCATACATGGAGAGGGGAGGGTCGGAGTTGGACGCCATACGATGAGGGACAGGTTCGATTGGGTGTTATAAGTGCAGGGAGAAGGAACGTTAAGGGAGAGGGAACGGTTGGGCGTCATATTGTCGGAGGCTGGATGGATCATGTTCACTTATTCAAGTATTTAATTCTAGAAAAATAATGTTGACTTATATGAGTGAAGTCAAGCTTAATATAGTCAGGAATACACATTTATCCTACTTACTCGTCACCTTTTCCGCACAATGGTGGATCACCATAAGAGGGGAGGGAAAAGGCATTGGAAGTGCAAGAAGTAGGAGGGAGAGGGGAGGGACATCCGGCGGGGTGCCCTAAGCATAAGAAGGATGAGAACGTGGAGGGAGATGACAGAGTCGGGCAGCTACTCTCCCTCCTCCTTTCGTTTGAGATAACATAGTCTATCATCAGTTGGAATCTCAACTAATATATGTGTATTATCTATAGCTCCAATACAATCCTGCAGCAGCATAACTACAAAATTAATTGAAAAAGAGAAACATCTTAAAATATTATGGTCGTATGCTCTTTTGATGTGCATATTCTTTTTGTTAATGTTGGGTATGAATATTCTACTCCATTGTTAACAATATTATTTTAGAATACGTCATAACATCGTAATTTTATGTCCCATAACAAAAATATTTTATCTTAAATTATATTTATTTATAAATGTAAAGACATTTATTTTCATGAATAGGTAAATATTATATCGTTGATGCGAGTTATGTAAACACACCACGATTTTTAACACCATATTGATGAGTAAGATATCATTTGAAGATATTTTGTTCAAATCACTCCGCTCTACAAAACCTACAAGAGTTTTTAAATTTGCAGCATGTTTCACTGCGAAATATCATTGAACGTTATATATTATGTTAATCAAGATATCAAATTATGTTTTTTTACAAAAATAATTGATTATGTAGTTTCTTGTATTATTATTTTATTATTGTACATTTTAGTACACGACAGATATAGAGTTTGAAACACGAGTATTTTTAGCAATTGATCCTAATAAAAGGTAGAAGTAGGATCAAACTCGATTAACTTAATTAATTAAACTGTTGGTAGAACATCGTTGTGCGATGACCATGATATTAGTATTTTTTAAATTTGATGCTCAAATTACAGGTAGATAGACATAGCAAAAAAATATCACGAGTTATTGATGAAGATGAAAGATTTATAACATGTCGTCGTCATTTTTTTCTTATTATGTTTTAGTGAATATTATTTATGATCGTCAAAAGAATAATTCAAAGAAGTGTATAAGAACATCTATTCTTACTTGCAAGGCATACATATAAGAGTTATTACAAGGGACTAAAATTCAATTTCGTGAGACATGGCATATGAATAAACACATATTTTCCTTATTGTGTAATAAGATAAAAGATTTAAAATTATTAAAAGAGAGTACGAGAGTTGACAAAAAGGATATGATAATAATATGCATTTATATTTTGACAAAAAATACAAGTAACTGATATATTCAAGATAGATTACAGCATTCAGGTAAAATAATAAATCGTCGATTTCATTAAGTAATTAATGCTCTTATCATTTTAGCACCAAAGTTCATTTCTTACCCTCCACCAGACACACCGTAATACATCCGTGATAGACAACATTTTTTTATTTTTTAAGGTAATACTTCTCGTGATTAATATAATTAATTTAAGTATCTTCATATTAATTTTATAGTTATGTTATCGTAGGATTGTATCGGAGATATAGATGGAACATATATATTAGCTAAGATTCTAGCCAATTATAGACTACATTACCGCAATCAAAAGGGACAAACATATCAAAATGTTATGGCCGTATACACCTTTGATATGTGTTTTATTTTTGTTAATGCTAGGTACGAAGGTTATACTGGAGATGTTATTATTTTATAATATGTTATAATATCGGGATTTTATGTGCGAGAAGATAAATATTTTCTCTTAAATTATATTTACTTATATATGTAGTGATATTTGTTTTAATGAATAGGTAAATATTATATTGTTAACGTGAGTTATGCAAACACATCACATTTTTAACACCAATTGAATATTAAGACATCATTTGAAGGGATTTGATCCAAATCACTCAATTTCACATGACCCAAAAGAGTTTTCCAAGTTACAATATGATTAACTACGAAACATTATTGAAAATATGTTCGTGATGCTAAAAGTGGGTTTCACATTTTTCATTAACTGTTGGATTATTCCCATGGTGTATAAACAAAGATAGTTATTACTACATGTATCTTGCAAAATTTTACTCGTTATTATAAATGAAAAATATATAAAATTTATATACAAATTGAAAGAGAACATGGTGCAAATATTTATAAAGAAGTAGAATGAAGACGTTGATAAATAATCAGATTTTAAGAATAACATAGTTTAACAATACCACGTTCACACCGTCGTCTTGATAAATAAATTTGTAATAAAATTGTATTGGAAATGTTGGAACATTATGTGAATAATAGATATGAATTTTGTTGATTGTACTTTTTTAACATCACGTTTATGTTAATGAATTTGATGACATTATATTATACTTTATTTTAATAGTTTTTTTTCTCTTTTATGAATGATATAAATATCATTTAAAATGTTATTATCACTTTAATAATTAAAAATGAATGAAAAGTGTGCGTCAAACATGGTTATATAAATTTTAAAAACTATGCACTTATGTCAAACAAATATTATCAATTTTCATCAATTTTAAATTTTGTCAAACTTACACAACATAATTTTATAGATAGACAAAGTTTTAAAAAATAAGTGTTCTCAGATACCTTATTAATTTTGTTATTCTAGAAAGCATCTTATTTAAGTTTGATATTATCATCTCACGAAACAACTCTATGAATAGAGTTAACATATACAAGTATGATAAATGGCAGGTCATCTTAACATTTCTCAACATATTTTAATAAAAGTATAGAGAAATATTAGCTTGCCACCACACCTTTTAGTATAATTATTGTCACTCTCATTTTTTATATTTAAAAATTAAACGAAAATATTGTCTTAAAATTTATGACAATTTTAAAAACGTCAAACTTAATTTTTTATCTTACTGTCATATGTCGACAAAAATAATGATAAAAATATAATATAATATCATTCTTATTAAACAATTGATGTGAAAATGGCAAAAAATACAATGAAAATTATAATAATGTAACATTTGTTATAAAATGCGTAACATTAAATCTAGTACGTTCTATGTGAAACACCTATATTGATTCCGTGTAAAATGTATGCCTTTATTCTTATGTTGTCCGGCATGTATATCGTTTTTTTTATCTTCTTTATATTTTTTTGGACTATCATGATCGAAATATATTTATAATATTCCCATGTTTATCATTTTCGACACAAGTGAAGAATAATAATTTTTGGGTGATAATTTAAATAATAACTATCAATAAGAATGGTCGTACGTGATCACACAACAAAATCGTAGAAGATAAAAATAGGGATAATGGTAAAATTAATCTTTTTTTATTTCAAGAGTTTCATAATTGTCACCATTATTTAGCTAATTTTATAAATAATCTCTTTAATGAATATTAGTGTAAATTTACCCTTGAGATTGCATGCCCTTTCTATCTTCTATTGAGATTCATAAAAAATATATAATAATAATATTTCTATAGAAAAGTGCTATTTGCACTTGCGCACTGTGTCAAAAAAAAAGAGAAGGAGAGATAAAGTGACAGTTATGTGGAGAGAAATAAAAAGTTTAGCAAACAATAAGAATATTTGATCTTTTTTCATACTTAGTTAAAGACTAACTATCACTGACTAATATAAAGTATTAAAAACATGTGGTAGCAACGGTATTTTGGCAAATATTGTAACTAGGGGTATTAGTGGGTCAGTGAAAAGAAAAAATGCATGTTCTTAATACGTTCGGTATCAAATTTGAATATTCAGCCCACAAATTAATTATAAAGAGAATAGTTAAGTAGTAATACCAAGTCCAATCCACGAAAAAATTTAGATTTTAGAGGTGAAAATCTTGAGTTTTTAAGATTGGAATATGTGAGAGTTGAAATTGAAAAGAAGAAAAGTAGAGTTGAGAGATTAAAATTAATTAAACTAAATGAAGGATCACTAAAAACTAAAACTTAAAGAATTAACGAGGTAATTAAAAGAAAGATAATAAAATCACCGCACTTTCCAAACTTAGAAGATAAAAATAAAGAGATGAACAGAGGAAATAAATAAGAAGAACAATATCAATTCCACTAAATTTAAAATATAAGATTATAAAGTGTGTTACAAGAAAGATGCAATCGAAGATGACTAAGATGTAAGAACTAAGACAACTTGCTAAAAGAAATATTACAAGAGACAATGAAATAAAAAAAATAAAAATTAAAATAGTAGAGAAGGAGGGCCTCACCCGTCCTCGTCTCCTCGTGACGTCACGCCTAAACAAGAGTCGAATAAAAGAACACCTCAAATTGCAGAAGGAAAAATCTCCCCATAAGAACTTCAAAAGAACTCTAAAGGAACCCTAAAATAATTTTAAAAAAAACTCCAAAAGAACTATCTCTCAAAAACAAAAGAACTTCCCAATAACTCCCATCTCGAGCCCTTTTTATAGGATAAATTCGGGCCCTCCTTTAAAGTAGTGAGAGTTTGGTTAGGCTTACTAACTCCGTGGGAGGTGACCACATGTAATGACCCAAGATCTGGATATCGGGAATCATCCGATACCATTCGAATCATGTCATGTCACTTACGAGTCAGAAGGCTCGGAAGGGTTACTTGGGTGTGTGAAGGTACATTGAAATTTATAATAATGCAAGCAACAACTATATAATTATTTGTTTAATTATTAGGCAATAAAATTATATTTTTAATTAAACAACTAACTACAAAGTCAAGTCCTAGAGAGAAAAATGTACTCTATCGCCAGGTATGCCCCCGACTCTGGTAAGCGGACAACTACGAACCTTAGCGCTGCACCCCTGACCCTCTATGAGGAACCGCAACACCTGAAAAGGAAGGGGTGAGTCTCATCTCATTGGCTCAGTAGGGGTCCCGCGGACCCCCACCATAAAACAACGGCGGTAAACAGCAGTGATAACAATAACAACAACGGAAGCAACGGCCACAATAAGAATAGAACAACGGCCCTCTAAGCTACTCCTACAACGACGAGAAGCAAACCCCGATCTCATAGTCGGGAGCAGCTGAACCAACGAGAAACCCAGGCTACACTACTGAAAGAAACACCATGGCATTTCTGTCGTGGAGGCCCGTCCCCACAGACGAAGGCCCGACTCAAGACCACACTGTCCAAGGGAACGGTCACAACCTCGCCGTCGCGAACCCTTCACTGTCTATGGGTGAAACCTCAGTAACCCTACGAGGAACACTAGACCTCTACGCCGGGAAGCGTACATAGAAACCACCCGAAGAATCACGTCTCGCTGAAGGGAAACTAAACCTCGAGTCACGAGAGTCACGTGTCGCGTAACGAGAGAACCTGCCCACTAGAAGCAAAGGTTGGATGCGTCCACTGATGACTTAGTCCGCGTGTCAGGTGTCTCCCTACTCACCCCAGGCGAAACTGAGACACCGTACAAGTAATACAAGGACAAGGGTCAAGTCAGGGTCATGCTCGTCAGCAAGCGTCCGAAGTCCCTGACCACGTCTGCACACACTGATTGACTGCGCTACGTCATGCCCTCTAGCTGATTTTCCTCCCGGCTCCGACTCAAGCTATCACAGTGGGAGGCCCTACGGTAACCAACCTACAATCGTCTCTCTAGGGTCAAGCTCTCCGTCGCTCCCAAGCGGGTCGGCACACACGTGCCCGGTAAAGCTACAACTACTGGGAAAGTCACTCGACGTAAAACTCTCAAGAGAAACCACCGAAGTACTAACAGGCTATGCACAGGCCCGTCACAAGTAACTCGGAACATGTGGTGGCACGGTGCCACCAGACTCGGGACGACTAGCTAGACTTGCTAATCCAACGGCCATAGAGTCACGCGACTCATCCCTAGGCCATTGTGCAACACGGCTCCACGTCGTCAAATTACCCTAGTCCTATAGTCAAAAACCATGGTCACGAGAACTTATAAGGCGACTCATAACCGCCGACTTCATTCCCTCTCTAAGGGAAACTAAGTGGACCCCAGCCCTTAGTTGGGCCCCTAGGACTTACGGTTGTTGGCCATACCCATGGCCCACACGGAAAACCATTTTCTGAAGAAGCTAACGTCGTGCGGGGATAGCCCTCTGCACCTACACTGGCACGCGGTGACTCGATCTGGCACACGAAGAAGCCCGAAACACACGAGGTCACCCGGACCCTCTAAACCACATGGACATGCTAATCGAGATATAATGAATCCTCCAGATACCTAAAAACACGGTCACGGTCCCTATGGGGTGTCCGAGACATCTACGGGGCCAAAGGTCGATCAAAGAGTCTCGACCATGTCGACTAGAGGCCAAAACGGGCGAAAAGGCTGCATTTTGGTCGACCAGGTCCCTAGGTCGGTTGACCATAGGATGGATCGGCCGACCAGCCCAATGGGTCAGTCGACCGATCCATGACCAGTCGCCCCGGTCGACCAAACCAGGACATGCTACCCTGCCTGTGGCGAACGCGGCATCGGTCAACCGGTTTTTTTAATCGGTCGATCGATTCTAACGCCGCACTGCGAGATCTCCACCGTGGGAGCTTAAACCATGCCCCACTCAACCCATTTGAGGGGGAAAACATGAAAAAACTCTTCCCCAACCTCCTTAGCACGGGGAGGTACCATTCAAACCACAAAAACCCTGTCGGATGGAGAAATTGTCTCTCACCCCGAAAACATGCAAACTAACCCCCACAAGAAAATCGCTCTCGGCCTCACCACGGCCTATAAAACGCAGAAAAGGGAATGCACGGGCTAGGGATTCGTCCCCCTACCTCCACCGACGATTTTCCCACCGAAGACACCGATTCCACGCGAAATCGCCTCTTGAATCACCGTCGGGTTCACAAACTCGCGAATAGGCTTCACCGCTCCACCACCCCATTCCTCGCTCCATCCTCGCCGATCGTCGCCCCACGCACCTCGCCGCCTCGCCCACGTCGTCCTCCGTCGGTCGCCCGGAGAAGGGAGGGAGATAAAGAGAGAAACCAGAGGAGAGAGGGAGAGAATGAGATAAATGAGAAGAGAGGGGTGGGGTTGGTTTAAATAGAAAATGTTTTGAGATTTTGAAAATCTAAAAATTAGAAAACTGAGAAAAAAGCATTCTCATGATCCTCGGAAAACACACAATGCGTCTACAATGTCATGGAGCTCAAAAATACGTCGATTCACCCTGCACGAGGATCTGAAGGCCCGACAGCCAAAAATCTGATTTAATCGTAAAACATGATTCGAGACTCACGAAAGTGCTCTGAAACCCACGGATCTTGGTCTGAAAAATTCCTAGGCGTTACACCACACCCTTCGGGGGAGGAGAAGAGAAAGTGATGACCAAATATCACCCACATTTTCTTCATGCCTCATGAACATCACATGTGTAACAACCCATATTTTTAAAATATACATAGTTAAATGAATAACACTTCTTGACAAAATAACGATAATTTTAAAATAATTATTATGGGTCAAATAAAAATTATAATTATTATAATAGTGAATTGGATCAATAATGAAAATATTAATGGGCTAATATTAAAGTCTTACTGGGCTTAAAAGAAGGATAAATATCTAAAATCTAGAATTCTTAAAATACCTAATTATGATGGGGCTAAATGAGCTAAAACTTAAGTAATTAGGTCTAAATTCGAATTTAAACCTTGATCCACTAAGGTAGGGTCGATCTCTAGAGAATCTATAGTCTAATTATAGTTTATTTCATGCTAGGTGACCTAGATAGGGATAGAGTTCGATATTTTTTGAGGTAGAATTATCCCTAGATTAATCACTCGAATTAGGACTCCTTGGATCCTTAAACCGTGTAAATAGAACCCCAAATCCCTCTAGTGAAGCCTAATAGCTCGAGGCAGAGGTTGGAGGTCGTGCTAGGATTGTGTTAGGGCGTGGATCGAAGAGGAGGAGCGAGGCTCCAAGCGTTGACGTTGCGTTCTTCTTCCCTCCTTCCTCTCTAATTCGATTTTAAGGTAGGTGTTCTCTCAGGCCAAACCCTAATTGATTAAGTTAATAAGTTTGCATGCATGTTTAGACCGCTCCTGCATTATTTTCCCTAATTTTTATCTCGTATATTGTAGGTATTTTGGATTTCATGGTCGGGGTATCGTCGTTTTAGGGTTTGTTCGCCATATTGACTTTCTGATTAAGGTCGCAGATGCCATAGTGATTGTGTTCTGTACGCTGTGGCCCGATAGACTGCGTCCTTGTGATCGCGGCTCCTGTAGTGATCACGTTCTGTCACGGGTTTCCAGAAACCCTAATTTTTTTCCAACATATTATAATGATATTGTTAGAGTCTAGAAGCTTGATTTTACTTATGCACAACGTCTGAACCAACTAATGTGACCAGGTAAAGCATGGAATATAATTAAATATCTTAAGTCTTTCCTTGATCTATATTATTTTCTCTCTTTGATCTCATAGTCTATTCCTATCTCCTTGTTACCCAATATGATTAAAGAGTAAACTAAATTTGATACCCTGTTACAACTGTGTTATCATCTCTACATGATTAGTAATGTTTAACCGGCATCATGACAAATAGATTATAGATTGTTTCTATTTGAAGGTCGTGTCATCCTGGTGGTATTGATCTAACGTTGCTATTATTTTTCGAGTTCGGTATAAAACTAATTCTTAGTGAAGTTAGAACCCTCCGTCAGATACTCCTTCCGTCGGACTGGAACTTCTTCACTAAGGCCTCCGTAAGACTCCGCGAGCATTGGATTCTCACAAGGACACCGAACTAGTTGTACCACAAAAATCTTGAAAACCCTTAGAATCTCGTCCTACTGGTGTAAGATAGATTCGAGCGACCTTTGAAATGGAAGAACATGGTTCTGTCTATATTCTGCTCTGTCTGTTCTAAACGTGGCCTGCACAAAGGCCGCATTCAGCTTTTCTTTGGAGAAGACGGATGACCAAGAGATCGTGTTCTCGTTAACCCCCTGATCTGAATGTAGCCACCACCCATACCGTGTTAATGTGATCACGGTGACTAACTAGTCGCGTTTTGATCGAACTTTACCTATCTTTGGCTAACCGAACACCTATGTTGAATGTGGCTCCATGTCCGACCGCGTCTAGTCTAAATACGGCTCTGGAACCAGCCATGTTCAGCCCTGGATTTCATGGATCATGCTCGTGTGATTGACCACATTTTATCCAATTCTATGAGTCCATGGTTGACTATTTTGACGTATTTTGATACTAGTATCTTTCTAAGTCGGCACCCTCTTGAATATCTAAATTAACTTTAAATTTATTGTCCTTTATGGAACTCTCCTAAGTTCTATGCTTAATCCCCTATTCAATGAGATTCTTGGCGGAACTTGCAATTGGTAATGTCCTATATTCTATATGATTCATTGCATATTATTGGAACATGACATTTTCTTGGATTCATTTGGTCATTATTTATTGAATGGAGTTGCCTAGAAAACTTAAACGGGACTTCTATCCAACGACTCCAATGCTTGTGCATGTAGGGCCCGGTTTGGTCATGGGAGGAGCACCTAAAATACTCACAACAGCGAGAGTCATATGACTTATTGTGTGACATTGCACCGAAACGAAATGTAAGATTGGTCTAGACATTTCACTTACATACATTGACTTTTGAATGATTGAATTGATCGATATAAATGTCCTTGGCTCGGAAGGGTAATTATGTTGTTGAAACTCAAATGCGATTTGATCAATTACATGGTTATGTTCATTTGTACCACTCATTTATTAAAATGCAATGATATCTTGTTATTGGCTTGTTTTGGGATCTATTCTCTTCATTTTGATCTTCTTGCCTTTCCTTGAAATTTGAATTTTCATGATTGATCTATATTCATCCATTTGATTCATTATTCTCATCGATCATGTCTATGATCTTGATTATAGTCTCTTAACTTTGTTTTATGGAATTGTATCATTTCAGCATATAGTTCTTATGCACACTGTTAAAGCGTTAATTACTTATATTTTGTCAAGTTAAATGGACATAACTTCTACTGAGCTTTTCGCTCACCTAATTTTATTTAACATTTTTAAGGCAATAATGGAGAAGATATTCACTCAAATGGGGAAGGGCAAGTGTGAACGAGTGCTTTCGGAGTAATAGAAGACTGTGTCTTTCCTTTTTCTCGAGTCTTGACTAGAGTGGAGAGTTTGTAATTTGTGTTTCTTTCTTTTTGAGTCTTAGAATTCTAATTTGAGTCAAGAAATTATAATAAAAATGTTTATTATTAATAAAATTATATTTTTGTCAAATATGGTCTTATTTGTCTCCGGAAGTTATCTTTTGTGAGGTTAGTTTTCTATTGCTCTGATTGACTTGACTATTCGATGCCACGTTCTGAGTAGTTTCCGCTGCTATTGGTTCGGGGTGTGATAACATGCCTCCCGTGAAAAAGTATGTCTCATGTGAAAATCCTGAGAGCCTCCTCCTAGGTCAACGTTCCCCACCGTGAGAGCCCCTTATCCTGTGATAGCCTTGCGTCAAAAATCACCTCTCAGATGATGCCTCGCATGACAAACTCGCGGCGGTTGAATGATGTTTCACGTGACAGAACTCCCTATAATCGCGGTGGTCAAACGAACGTCCCCAACAACTTGTGCCTCCCGTTCGCATGCGCCCACCGTCGACCTACACCGCCGTATACCCCTGCCCGCAGCCTGCTCCTATCTTATAGCGTCATTCCCGCCTTCAACGTAAGCCCATGACCTTCCTTCAGATAACGCTTAAACATGGTGGAGACCTGCCATGCAAATGCGTTACGCCTTCCCTTGAATGTTGCTTCCACGAAAGACAAGCATGCTTCTTCCTTCGCATGCAGACACCATCACGGGGATGACATTCTGCCCCGTTTTACGTCATTTGTATATATGCATTGACATCTTCCCTTGCCAACCAAACAAATAAAATATAATAAGATAATCATTGAATATTAAAATATTGTTAATAATAAAATAAATAATTATGTAGTTAATTGTTTCTTTCATATATCTCAAATCCCACATATTATTTTATGCATCAAAAAATAATTATTTTTATGAAAGTTTGAATTTAATGTGAGAGTAAAATTAACTACAAGAATTACATAATTATTTATATTAAAGCCCATAAAACAATATGTGTAACATAAATAATCTTATGAAATGTGTACTTATCACATCCCCCAACTTATTATTTACTAGTCCCTTAGTAATAGAAATAATTAAAAATTAAGGACCAACAAGAGTGTAAAGTTTTCATATTTCATTTTCAAGATCATCTGTCATATAATTAACTAGGGATGAGGACTTTAGAAGCATTAAAGCGTTCTAGCCTTATAGTAAGATATTAATGCTCCTAATTTTCTTAGAACACATCCAAATTTTCATAGCACTTGTGCTCGTAATACCTAAGTCCACAGCTAGACAATCCATCCCCCATATTGCCATTTAAAATAGGTGCCTTTCAACTATACACTTCTAATATTATAACTTTAAGCATGGTTACTTTTACTCTGTATTTTCTCTCTCTCTCTTTTAATTCATAACACATGGTGTTGCATATCACTTCACTGTTTGACACAAATCTCAACATGTATCTAAGGCGAAGAGACCCAGTTACTAAGATCATAGACATTTTCTATGAATGTTTTTCTTTTTTTAAAACTTTCTCACGTTTTATTTGGCAAGTAGTTTTATCCAAAAATATTTCTTGACTGAGAATTGATAAGTATCAAACACCACACCAAATAACAGAAGACTTGTCTTGTTTGCTTCATTAATATGCAAGTGTTTTTTTTTCAAAATGTTAATTAAATTTAGGAGATTTTAAGTCAATTTTTTTTGCTAGATATAAAAATATCCCATTATCTTTTTTCTAGTCACTTTCATTTCAAATTCTCTTTTATGAGACGTGAATCATGAAAACTTTGTCGGGATTTTTTTTTATTTTTTATAATTTTTTCATAGTTTGAAATTTTTCAATAGGTTGTATTTAATTTTAAATTAATTCTATTTCTCTTGACTTAAATGACATTATCCTCAATGGTATAAATAATATGGAAAAATAGAATAATGTAGACATAGATTTTTTGGGAATGAAAGGTACAACTTAGGACGTACAAAAATGATCTTTCACGGGCGTCCTCATGAGTGGCTGCACTTGACACCTACAGACTTAAAAATAAGAGTGAATTACTAAATTTTTAAAAAAATATTAGGTTACCTCCCAATAAGTGCTTAATTTAACATCTTTAGCCAGACGCAATAGAGCTCCATAACCAATAAGTTGCATTAATAATTGGCCACCACATGATCTTATCCCTATTTAAATTCTAGCCTTTGTATCATTGAAAGGCAAGATTATACATGTATGTTCGTGAGCCATAAGTAAGTTGGTTTCCATCATAATTGATTTTAACATTAAAAACATGTATTGATCAATTCTCTTCCTTAAGGGCCATATAAGGATCAATAGCCATTATTCATACAAAATATGGGAGAAATCTTTGTCCCGTATCTACCCACTGGTTCCATTGACGTGTGTCTACCCACATGACTACTCATTTATTTACTACTTATTCTATATTAGGCTTTTCATGTGTTGGTGGCTTGTGAACCTATTCAGTATTGTCCTTAATTAAATTATGATGTATGCATGCCGACGGACTACTATGTTTCAAAATTGCCACACTCCCCTCAATGGTGGTCTCATGTGATTTAAGTGCATCTATTAGTTGGTCCTCCTAATCAGGAGTCAAATCAAAAGTAAATTTAACTAACATGACCCACTCGGGTCCTAAAAAGTCATGTTGGAGAGACTCAAATTGTAGAGGAGCATGATTGAAAGGAAGTAGGAGCCCAATATCTAATTCTGGTGAAGGCTCAGACTTTATGGGCTATGGCTAAGGAGTTAGATCAAAGGTGAATTTTTTCACCAAAGCCCCTTCATCAAGTTCATCAAAAGGAGGATCTTCAGAATTAGTCTCTATTAATTCATCAATCTTATAAACCACATAGCAAACCTCCTCCCATTGTATGTGTAAGGCACGTGTCTTAGCAGATCATTAGTGGTTCGGATCTAGGATTTATTCTGTGAATTCGGCCTATGTTTATGGATTTTAAGCCATTTTATGACATTTAATCTGAGTAGTTAAAGTATTTATGCAAATTTATTGGGCATTTGCACAATTTCGATTCTTTGGGGGTTATTATGCAATTTAAGGTTAAAAATCAAAATATACATATATTTTTATAAAATTTTAACCTCTCTCTCTCTCCCCCGTCGAACTCTCTCTCTCCCCCGTCGAACTCTCTCTCTCCCTCTCACCCCGTCTCTCTCTCACTCTCGATCACTCTCTCCCCCTCTCTCTTGGATTCGCCCGAGACGACAGCGGACTGAGGTGCCGAGGGTACCGTTGGAGAGGTCGCGATGCGAGGATCGCGTAGACACTAACCTCGTCTCGATCCGCGGTGATTAGAGGCGCGTGGGGCCGTGAGAGTATAGTGGCATCCATCGTCCATTCGGCGCCAGATCGTCAACCTCATCACGTAATAGGTAGGGGGATGGACTCCTGGCTTCGCTAGGAACATTTTGGTGTCACATGCGCCACCATCCATCACCGTTTTTATCGTTTTCTGTGCAAAACCCTATGTTAGTATAGTTTAGTCTAAATTTCTGAAATTGATTCCATGGGCATTGTTTTTAAGTTTTGATGGCATGTGTAGCTATTAAACTGTTGTGTGGGCTTAGCAAGATGGTTTATTTTTTTGAATCTCGTCGTTTTGAACTGACTGGGAGGGGTTTCCGATCGGGATGACCTATTCCCGTCACTGCGATAATGGCGCAGTCACTCCGCGACCGTTCCGTAAGTGAGCGGTTCACCCTAGACCGCTTAGTCCCTTTGGATGGTCCAAATTGGACCGCTTGAGACTTTGCGCGGCTAACTCTAATCCGCGTAATACAATAAAATGTAGGGCGGTGTATATTAGAGTGGCCCAAACTCAACCGCCCAATTACCTTGAGCGGTTAGTCCCTAACCGCCTAGCTCATGGAGCGGCTCGCTCCAAGCCACATATCCATATGGAGTTGTTCTCGTAGAGGAATTGAGCGGCCGGTATAGAGCCGCGTATTACCATAGAGCGGCCAGTCGTTTGACCACTTAATAATTGAGCGGCCCGGTATAAATCGCCCAATTCCCACAGATGTTAGTTATTTAATTTATGCATTTTTCTTGTTGCGCAGTGCCATGTCTAAAGTATTGTATAAACAATGGCTCACTTTTAGATCCTAGTAGAGTACTTTCACTTTCCTTGTGATGGAACCACTAGTCGTAGCCCTAAGACTTTCGGTGTCGGCCCACCTGGGAGAGGTGGAGAGGCGTTCCCGTTGAACGGTTTTTAAGCTAGTTACCGTGGGCCCTCGGCTCTCTACCGTAGCGTCCTACGGGGGGGGGGGGGGGGAACTAGCTAGATACCTGGCCCTAGGCAGGGGTCAGTGTGTGCACACGTGGTCAGAGGCCTGGACTGACACTGACGAGTGTTACTCTAACTAGTACTTGGTTTTGGTACTGGTATGTCTCTCGCTTGTTGTCAGTCTGACTTGCGAGTTGCTTGAGACGCAGTGTAAGCCGTCAGTGGACGCATCTGGTCTCTACCTTCTAGTGTGACTCTTCTTCTTTCTCCTATCACCTGGTTCGTTGAAATTCATTCTATTGGTAGATTTAGCTTCTGACGCTAATAATTTTATTTAATTTGGCATGTAGTTCGCTGTCTAAGCTGCTTAGATAGGTTTTACAGCTTGCTACCCCTGTGTTTAATTATGCCAATGCATGTTTAATATTCTAAATGCATGCTCTAATTGCCTTATATTTGCATGTCTGCGTGTTTAGTGCGAGGTAGGGATCCACGTGACCCCTACTGAGTCTGACTGTGACTCACCCTTTCATCTTTCAGGTGAGCAGCTGCAGCCTCCCGCCGGTGGTTCCCGCACTTTTGGGGATCGCGTTTAGAGTGCTAGTAGTAGTACGATTGTCCTTTTGTGCTTTTGGCCAGAGTATGTCCCGAGTAGTTATACTTTTGGGCTTCTCTTGTGACTGGACTTGCATTTTTGTGACTTTGGACTATTGCATAGACTGTTTACCACTCTGATATATTTAAACTACTTCCGCATAAACTTTCAAACTGTCATATTAATTATAATTACGCGCATGAGATTCCAATTCGTTATGCATCTCCTCGACAAACTCTTCCAACCCGTACGGGGCCTCATCAGCCTCTTGGGTGGCTTCCCCAGTTCTTGGTATCGGTATGTCGATGGTATTCGGTATATCAGTATCCGAATCTCTGGGTCGTTATCGTTGGTATCAGAGCGGTGTTGAGGATTCGTATAAGGAATTGAAATTCGTGCTGGTCCAGAGCAAGTCCATTGAGTCGTCTATTGCTGGCTTAGGATGTTTCTCGCGATTATTGATGGATTTCTCGTTATTCCGTGTTTCCTCAGACTCAAGATGTTGCCTCGTGGATGGAGGAGGGCTCAGGCTCCTCGGGAGGAGAGTGGCACTTCCTCTGCCCCTGTTGTGCCAGCTTCCATCAACCCTGCTCCGCGTGAAGATATGCAAGGTGGCCGTGGCAGAGCTTTAAAGGAATTCCTGCTGTTCCACCCACCGACCTTTGAGGGCCAATCAGACCCGGAGGCAGCTAGAGTGTGGCTTGATGCCACTAAGTGCGCGTTCCAATCGATGGAGTGCGCGGAGGACGTGAAGGTTATGTTGGCCACTTATCAACTTCAGGGTACAGCGCGCACATGGTGGACCACGGAGTGGGAGGTTGCCTTCCGTTCCCGTCCGCTTTGGCAAATCACCTGGACGGAGTTCGTTGCTGCTTTTGAACGTGCCTACACTCCGGCCTGTCTCAAGTTAGCCAAGATGTATCAATTTTTGGAGCTGACGTAGGGTGATATGACCGTGTTGCAGTACCGAGATAAGTTCATCGAATTGGGCCGGTATGCGCCCTATATCTTTACTGATGAAGCTTTGAAGACTCAGCAATTTTTGCGAGGGCTGAAAGCAGAGTTAAGCCTACCATTGTTCGCGACCCGAGTAACTGAGATGGATGCAGCGTACCAGGCAGCTGTTGCATTAGAGCTAGAAATGGCAAGGACTCGAGGGCTTTCCCAGGCTGGAATGGTGCAGCCGACTGTGCAATTTCAACCGACGTACCCGCCGTCTGTCCCAGGAGCTCCTCATGTTTTTCCTGCTGTCGGTGGTACTTCCTTCTCTAAGTCTAAGGGCAAGAAGTTCCGATTCAAGAAAGCTAAGAAGAGATTTGAACAGCAGGCACCTTTCGGTGCTGTTCAGCAATCCGCCCCTTCCTTTTCACAGCACCAGGGTTCCGCAACCAGTCAGCAGAAGCAGTGTTTCAGGTGTGGTGGTGTAACGACCTGAGAATCTGATTACCGGGAGAGACCCGATAACCCGAGACTCGTACCGCCGCCCACGAGCTGGGAGGGCTCAGAAGGGCTAAAAGGAGTGTGGAGGCACAAAGAAATATGAAATAAAATAGGATAATTCAACAATTAATAGGAATAAATAAACAACTACTGCTACAACAGAGTCCAGTCCAATAGAAAGTACAGTATCAAAGCAGTAAAAACGTACCACACGCCAAGTGAACACTCGGCCCGGCGAGCTGGCAACTGAGAACCTCCGCACCGCGCTCTCGAACCTCGAGGAAGAACCGTCACACCTGAAAAGCAGGGAATGAGTCTCCAAAACAGAGACTTAGCAGGGATCCCGCGGAATCCCAACCGGAAACAACGGCGGTAGCGGAAGGGAAATCTACAACGACAGCAGGAACATCGAACCGGTGACCGGTCAAAACTTGGCACTACATCTACTCCTATTGTACCAGAAACACACCCCGATCTCACGGTCAGGGCTACCGAACTAACTAGTACCACTTACCGAAGTAAAAACCCACGGCAACCGTGCCGTAGCGGCCTGTCCCTCAGGACACTGCCGACCTGGACACGCTGTCCAAGGTGCGATCCCGACCATCCGGTCGCGGACACCGCACCAACAAGACGCAACCTCGGTAAACCTACTAGCACCAGTCTCACGGCACGAAAACTGACACACGCGCCACGGCGAGACAACCGAAACTCAACGGTCAACACGACCAAAAACCCGAAGGTCGAAGTCACAGAGACTGATTGACAATCTGTCACTCTCGACTCGACAGGAGTACCTCCCACTAGAAGCAAGACCGGATGCGTCTACTGTCGTCTTAGTCACTTGCTTTGTGGTTACTTGTACGGTGTCTCAGTTCCCGCTGGGCAGGAGGGAGACACCTGAGGCGCGGACTATTACCCCCTGAGTTGGCGTCGGTGCATGACGTGTTCCACGTCTCGATGTTGCGGAAGTATATGCCCGATGACTCTCATGTGCTCGAGGTTTCTGTTTGGCCTGAGGTGACTCCAGATCTTTCTCTCCCAGAGTTTCCCGTCCGCGTGGAGGATAGGCAAGAGCAGCGCCTGCGGAACAAGGTCATCCCCTTGGTCAAGGTGGTGTGGCAGCGGCACTCTGGTGGTGAGGCTTTTTGGGAGCGTGAGGACGAGATGCGTCAGTAGTTCTCTTACCTGTTTGAGTGAGTCTTCCTCTTCTTTCCCCTTGGGTTGTTCTCAATTTTGAGGATGAAATTCCTGTAAGGGGGGAGGGCTGTAATATCCCGGATCTTTTGGATCCTTCTTCGTGGGTCTCGGATCTGGTTTATCGGAGTGTCCGACTCCGTTGTGTCTGAAATTTCGTTTCAGACATCTTTCGTGTTCGGATCGGCGCGATCCGGAGTTGTTTCGGAGGCCCGGAGTGCGTCCGCGACTTTTCCGCGTGTGTTTTCTGATTTCCGGCGTGTGTTTCGGTAATTCTTCGGAACCTCGTTGTGGGTGAACCGGGTCATTCACCTAGGCGAGAGTGGTACCATTGCGATCGGTGCGTTCTGAGGATCGTGAAAATATAATTTTTAATTTTTTGTATTTTTAGAATTTTCAGATTTTCTATAAATACCTCCCTTTTTCTCTCTCTCCCCACCCTTCTTCTTCTTCCTCCCACCGTGAGAATCGCCCCCCTCTCCCCTCTCTCTCCCATTCGATCGCGGCGGGCCTGTCTCCGGCTGCAGACGACGGAGGGGCGACGGCGCGGTTGTATGGGCGACTGCGAGGTGAGCTCGTGGGCGTGTGGTGTTCGTGGGAAGCGTGAAGGAGCGGGGTTTCCAAAAGCATTCTTCGTGGTTTGAGCTCGATTCGGCGGAGCTTTCGCTCCATTGAGGTAGGGGGACGAATCCCTATGCTCATCCCATCATCGCCCGCGTTTTGTAGGCCGAATGGGAGCTGAGAGGGGTGTCTTTGAGCGGGTTTGGGCAAAATCATGATTTTGGGAGAGTTCACCCGATCTATGATTTTAGGCCATGATTTCGCGTTTTGATGGCTTAGAAGCATGCTAGGGGTCCCCAGGGGTCTTCCCCTTTGATTTCACCCTCTCCTATGGAGGCATGGGGGCGTGGTTGGAATTTTTGGGCATTTCACGTCGTTTCACCGTCGGACCGGTGTGACGGTCCTTCCAGTGACCGTCACACCATGTGACGTGCCCAAGTGGGTGCGTCACAGCCCTGTTTTTAGCCAATTGGGGTCTGGGGGCTGTGACGGTCCCACGATAGACCGCCACAGGCGCTGTGACGCGCATGGGTTAGACCGTCAAGGACGATCTGGCCGTTGACACGACCGTTGGTTTTTGACCGTTAGGGGGGCCAAGGCATGTGACGCACCAGGCTTGGCGCGTCACAGCCTTGTGACGCCCCTGTATGGGTGCGTTAGAGCGGACACACTCCCACCCTGTAACGCACCAGACTTGGTCCGTTACAGCCTGTGACGCACCGAGCGGCACACGTCATAGTTTGTTCCTTCGTTCCTTGTGACGCACCAGGCTGGGTGCGTCAGGGCCTGTGACGCACCAGGGTAGGCGCGTCACAGTCGTTTTACGCTGAGTGTCTGACGCGCCTGTGTTGGGCCATCAGACGGCTGTGACGGTCCTGCCTTAGACTGTCAAAGCCTGTGACGCGTCTAGGGTAGACCGTCAGGCTCAGGGTTGCCCCGGGTGATTTGCCGCCCCGTTTCTTTTCCGACCGTGGTCACCGTGCGACGGTGCTAGTACGTGGGACGGTCCCCGTACGTCGTCGGATGCGGACGTTGTTTTCCGTTGACTTGAGAGTCTACTCCGTAGTGACCCTCCACTAGTCGTAGCCCACCAGTACGCGTGTGCTGGTCTCACCTGGGAGTAGGTGTACGGGCATACCCTTAGAGACGATTTGTGGACCAGTTTCCGTCGGGCTCCGCGTCTACCAGCCAGAGTCTGCTGAGGGGAAAACCGGTCAGAGGGCCAGACCAGGGACGCACGGTCTGTGTGTGCACACGTGGTTGGGGGTGGTTGGACCCACGCTGACGAGCGTGACCCCAACTAGTCACTTGTTTATGGTTACTTGTACGGTGTCCGTGCCTTTGGTAGGTGCTACCACGTCAGGCAGTTCACCTGCGGTGCGGTGTAAGACGTCAGGGGACGTAACTGACTGTGCTTCTAGTAAGAGATACTCCTGTCGAGTTGGAGTGACAGACTGTCAGTCGTTGCGACTTCGACCTTGGGTTTCTGTCGTGTTGACCGTAGTGTTCCGGTCGTTACACCGTGGCACGTGTGTCGGTTTTCGTGCCGTGAGATCGGTATTTTGTAGATTGCAGGGCTTCCCTTTCTGATGTACTTGCTTACTGCTAGCGTAGCGGTTTCCCCGTTTGCGAGGTAGGGTTCGAGTGACCCCTACTGAGTCTTGTTCTGAGACCCATTCCCTGCGTATTTTCACCGTGTTTCAGGTGAGTCGCGGCCTCAGGGGAGCGTGTCTGAGGCTCAGCGTGGTTTAGGTGCCCAACGTTAGTTCCAGAGGTCAGAGCCGGGATATGTCCCGTGTAGCTATACTTTTCTTTCTTGTCTCTGTACTAGTTGTGGACTATTGCTATTGTTATTTTATTATATCTTGTGGACCATGTATCATGTAAAATGTTAATTTATTTCCTACTTAATTATTTAACTGTTTAATTTCTGCAATTATTTGTGATACTTGTGTAGTCTCCACACCATCCTTTCAACCATTCCGAGTCTTCAGACTCGTGGGTGGCGGTGCGAGTCTCGGGTTATCGAGCCTTCCCGGTAATTGGATTCTCGGGTCGTTACAGGTGGTAACCACCCTAGCATGCCATGTTATTTGCCAGTGATTTATTTTCATTGTGACCAGTCGGGTCACGTTGTTCGAGACTGTCCGATGAAGTCGGTAAACTTCCTCCACCACCTCAACCTCTGCAGTTCTATCCTCAAGCTTCGACGTCTTCCCAACAATCTTCTGCGGCAGCCAAGCAGCAAAAAGGGAAGGTTTCTCACATAACTCGTGCGGAGGTGGTAGCATCTCACCTCGTGGAAGGTACGATCATACTTTATGGTCATTCAGCTCATGTATTATTTGATTCTGGTGCTTCTCACTCCTTTATTTCTGAGGAGTTTCTTGCATGCATTGAGGAGCCCACTTCTGAGGTTACTTGTGACTTGCTTGTTGAGTTATCATCTGGAGATTTCATGTTTACTCCATTGTGTCTCGAGGAGTCACCTATAATGATTAGTGACCGACAGTTGCCAGCGAGACTGTATGCCTTGCAGTTGTAAGATTATGATGTTATTATGGGCATGGATTGGTTAGAGCAATATGGAGCCGTGGTTGACTGCAGATCCAAGAAAGTCTACTTTCAGCCACACGGGAAACCAGCCTTCTATTTTCAAGGTATTCAATCCCGCTCTTCTCGCTTGATTATTTCTGCTATTCGAGCCCGTAGATTGCTTGATGCAGGTTGTCTGGGGTTCTTAGCTTCAGTGGTCGCTGTTGAGGCACCACGGCAGGATGTCAGCAATATTCATGTTATCTGTGAGTTCCCCAATGTGTTTCCTAATGAGTTGCCAGGCTTACCTCCACAGCGAGAAATTGATATGGTGATTGATTTGATGCCGGGTACAACACCTTTGGCCAAGGCACCATATCGGATGGCTCCAGCTGAATTGAAAGAACTGCGGGCACAATTACTTGAGTTGCTAGAAAAGGGTTACATTCGTCCCAACTTTTCTTCTTGGTGTGCTCCTGTTCTTTTTGTTAAAAAGAAAGATGGAAGCCTGAGACTCTATATTGATTACAGACAGTTGAATCCGGTGACTATCAAGAACAAGTATCTTCTACCCAGGATCGACGATTTGTTCGATCAGTTACAGTTTGCTTCTGTCTTTTCTCGGATTGATCTCCGTTCTGGTTATTATCAGTTGAGAATTAGGGAATCTGATGCGGAAAAGACTGCTTTCAGCACGCGGTATGGTCATTTCGAGTTTTTGGTTATGCCTTTTGGGTTGACCAATGCTCCTGCGACTTTTATGGACCTGATGCAGCGTGTGTTTCGGCCTTACCTGGATCAGTTTGTTGTGATCTTTGTCGATGATATTATTGTATATTCTGCTTCTGAGGAAGAACATGTGCAACATCTGAGGATCGTATTGCATACTCTATGAGACCACGATCTCTATGCTAAATTCAATAAGTGTGAGCTCTGGCTTTGGGAAATTCATTTTCTGGGCCATGTGATTTCTGGTGATGGAGTTGCAGTGGATCCAGCCAAGATTGAGGCTGTTCTTCAATGGCAGAGACCGAAGATCGTGACAGAGATCAGGAGTTTCATGCGTCTTACAGGCTATTACCGGAGGTTCATTCAGGATTTTGCACGGATTACCGCGCCAATGACTAGGATAACTCGTAAAGATGTACCTTTTATCTGGTCAGATCAGTGTGAGCAGAGCTTTAATGAGTTGAAGAGGCTAATTACTTCTTCTCCAGTGCTGGTGTTACCTTCTGGCTTGGGTGGATTCGTGGTGTGCACGGATGCTTCTCGGGTAGGCTTGGGTGCAGTGCTGATGCAACATGGTAAAGTTATCGCTTATGCATCCCGACAGTTGAAACAACATGAGGAGAACTATCCGACTCATGATTTAGAGCTTGCTGCGGTAATCTTTGCTTTAAAAATCTAGAGACACTATCTGTACGGTGAAAAGTTTGAAATCTTTACAGATCATCAGAGTTTGCAGTATGTGTTCTCTCAAAAGGACCTGAATCTTAGACAACGCCGATGGGTGAAATATATGAAAGATTATGACTTCACACTCTCCTAACAGCCAGGTAAAATGGATGTTGTGACTGATGCTCTGAGCAGGAAGGTGCAAGTCAGTCATCTTTTGCTTCATGAATGAAAACTGTGGGAACTGCTTCCAAGTGAGGCGGTTAGTGTGGATATTCCGGTAGATCCGGTGGCAGCTGTGTGTGCTAGTTTGGCTTTGTCTTCAGCTCTATATCAGCAGATTAAAGAAGCCCAACAGGCTGACTCTGATTTGCCCCGCGTTGTAATGATGCATGATATTGAATTTGATGATGAGTTAGTTGTCAGCTTTCGTGGCCGGTTGTATGTTCCAGCTATTGAGGAGTTAAGAAATGCAATTCTGAGTGAAGCCCATGGATCCCATTTTACTATTCACCCCGGCACTACCAAGATGTATCAAAATCTGAGAAGGCAGTTCTGGTGGCCAGGCATGAAGCGAGATGTGGCTGTGTTTGTTTCCAAGTGCTTGACTTGTCAACAGGTAAAAGTCGAGCATCAAAAGCCAGGTGGATTGCTTCAGCCGTTGGAAATTCCACAGTGGAAATGGGATCATGTCATGACAGAATTTGTAGTGGGTTTGCCTCAGACTTCTTAGGGTTTTGATGGAATATGGCTGCTAGTTGACAGATTAACTAAGACAGCTAGGTTATTGCCGATAAAGGTTGCCTGGAGTGTTCAGAAATTGGCCGAGCTTTATGTTGAAAAGATTGTGCCATTGCATGGTGTTACAGTCTCACTTGTGTCAGATCGTGACCCACGTTTTACCTCGGGCTTCTGGCGCAGCTTCTAGAAGGCCTTGGGCACTGAGTTAGCTTTTTCTTTAGCTTATCATCCGCAGTCTGATGGTCAGTCAGAGAGGACATTCCAGACTCTAGAGGATATGCTGAGACCGTGTTGTCTTGGTTGGCAGGGTTCGTGGAGTCAGCATTTGCCACTGGTTGAGTTTGCTTACAATAATAGTTATCACTCCAGTATTGGCATGGCACCTTATGAAGCACTATATGGTCGTCCTTGTTATACTCCGTTGAATTGGTTTGACGTCGGTGACAGACTTTTGATAGGACCTGACATGGTGCAGCAATGTGCAGGCGTGGTTCGTCTGATCAGGCAGAGAATGTTGACAGCTCAGAGTCGGCAGAAGAGCTATGCAGATCAGCGCAGGCGACCACTGTAGTTTGAGCCTGTAGATATGGTGTTTGTTAAAATATCTCCGATGAAAGGCGTTTCAAGGTTTGGGAAGCGTGGAAAGCTCAGTCTGCGGTATATTGGTCCGTTTCCTATTCTGGAATGTATGGGCCAGGTGGCATGTCGACTTGAGCTGCCAGCATCTATGCAAGCTATACACGATGTGTTCCACGTCTCTCAGTTGAGGAAATATGTGTCTGACCCGTCTTACGTTCTCGAAGATTCTATTTGGCCAAAAGTGACTGCTGATTTATCCACACCAGAGTTTCCAGTTAGAATTGAAGATCGTCGTGAGCAGTAGTTGAGAAATATGGTTATTCCTCTGGTAAAGGTTGTCTGGCAGCGTCACTCGAGTAATGAATCAACCTGGGAATGCGATGATGAAATGCGTCAGCTTTTCCCTTTCTTGTTTCCGTGAGGTATGATTCTCTTTTTTCAGTTTCCTCTTTGTTCTTCCTTTTAAATTTTGAGGTCGAAATTTTTATTAAGAGGGAGGGACTGTAAGGCCCGTGCCTTAGCGGATCATTAGTGGTTTGGATCTAGGATTTATTCTGTAAATTCGGCCTATTTTTATGGATTTTTAGGCCATTTTCCGGCATTTAATCTGAGTAGTTAAAGTATTTATGCAAATGTAGTGGGCATTTGCACAATTTCGGTTCTTTGGGGGTTATTATGCAATTTAAGGTTAAAAATCAAAAATATATATATATATGTTTTTATAAAATTTTAACCTCTCTCTCTCTCCCCCATCGAACTCTCTCTCTCCCCTCACTTCTTCTGTCACGCCCCGTACTCTATACCGTCGAGGTATTGTCCGCTTTGGCCTACTGGCCTCACGGTTTTATCCCTTTCTAACAGTGATCGGCTCCAGAATGGGGGACTTCCCGGGCAGGTCACCCGTCCCAGTACTACTCCCCATTAAGCACGCTTAACTTCGGAGTTCTTTTCAAGAACTGAGCCGATACTTCAAAAGGCACCTTGATGATATAGAGTACAACTTAGCTATATTTAAGGGTGTTACAATCTACCCCTCTTATATAGACGACGTCCTCGTCGCTGGGCACATATAGCAAGCAATCAAGCCCCCAGGCAGGTAGGACTCTAGAGGTGGCCCCTAGAGACTCAAGAGGTGGCTCCCACTATGTAGCACTTTGCTCCATTACGGACTCAAGAGGTGGCTCCCATAGCGTAGCACTTTGCCCTGCATGGCACTTAGTTCCCACACTTCCGGCTGGGGTATAGCTCTGATACCATTCTCTGTCACGCCCCGTACTCTATACCGTCGAGGTATTGTCCGCTTTGGCCTGCCGGCCTCACGGTTTTATCCCTTTCTAAGGGTCATCGGCTCCAGAATGGGGGACTTCCCGGGCAGGTCACCCATCCCAGTACTACTCCCCATTAAGCACGCTTAACTTCGGAGTTCTTTTCAAGAACTGAGTCGATACTTCAAAAGACGCCTCGATGATATAGAGTACAACTTAGCTATATTTAAGGGTGTTACAATCTACCCCTCTTATATAGATGACGTCCTCGTCGCTGGGCACATATAGCACGCAATCAAGCCCCCAGACAGGTAGGACTCTAGAGGTGGCCCCTACAGGCTCAAGAGGTGGCTCCCACTATGTAGCACTTTGCTCCATTACGGACTCAAGAGGTGGCTCCCATAGCGTAGCACTTTACCCTGCATGGCACTTAGTTCCCACACTTCCGGCTGGGGTATAGCTCTGATACCATTCTGTCACGCCCCGTACTCTATACCGTCGAGGTATTGTCCGCTTTGGCCTACTGGCCTCACGGTTTTATCCCTTTCTAACAGTGATCGGCTCCAGAATGGGAGACTTCCCGGGCAGGTCACCCATCCCAGTACTACTCCCCATTAAGCACGCTTAACTTCGGAGTTCTTTTCAAGAACTGAGCCTTCAAAAGGCGCCTCGGTGATATAGAGTACAACTTAGCTATATTTAAGGGTGTTACATCTTCTCTCTCCCTCTCACCCCCCCTCTCTCTCACTCTCGATCACTCTCTCCCCCTCTCTCTCGAATTCGCCCGAGACGACAGCAGACGAAGGCGCCGAGGGTACCGTTGGAGAGGTCGCGATGCGAGGATCGCGTTGACACTAACCTCGTCTCGATCCGCGGTTATTGGAGGCGCGTGGGGCCGTGAGAGTATCGTGGCATCCGTCGTCCATTCGGCGTCGGATCGTCAACCTCATCACGCAATAGGTAGGGGGATGGACTCCTGGCTTCGCTAGGAACATTTTGGCGTCACATGCGCTGCCATCCATCGCCGTTTTCATCATTTTTCTGTGCAAAACCCCATGTTAGTATATTTTAGTCTAAATTTCTGAAATTGATTCCATGGGCATTGTTTTTAAGTTTTGATGGCATGTGTAGCTATTAAATTATTGTGTAGGCTTGGCAGGATGGTTTGTTTGTTTTAATCCTGTCGTTTTGAACCGACCGGGAGTGGTTTCCGATCGGGATGACCCATTCCCGTCACTGCGGTAATGGTGCGGTCACTCCGCGACCGTTCCGTAAGTGAGCGGTCCACCCTAGACTGCTTAGTCCCTTTGGATGGTCCAAATTGGACCGCTTGAGACTTTGAGTGGCTAACTCTAAGCTGCGTAATACCGTAAACTGTAGGGAGGTGTATATTAGAGCGGCCCAAACTCAACCTCCCAATTACCTTGAGCGGTTAGTCCCTAACCGCCTAGCTCATGGAGCGGCTCACTCCAAGCCGCGTATCCTTATGGAGTTGTTCTCGTAGCAGAATTGAGCGGCCGATATAGAGCCGCGTATTACCATAGAGCGGCCACTCGTTTGACCACTTAATAACTGAGCGGCCCGGTATAAACCGCCCAATTCCCACAGATGTTAGTTATTTAATTTATGCATTTTTCTTGTTGCCAAGTGCCATGTCTAAAGTATTTTATAAACAATGGCTCACTTTTAGATCCCAGCAGAATACTTTCACTTTCCTTGAGATGGAACCACTAGTCGTAGCCCTAAGACTTTCGGTGTTGGCCCACCTGGGAGAGGTTGAGGGGCGTTCTCGTTGAACGATTTTTAAGCTAGTTACCGTGGGCCCCCGGCTCTCTACCGTAGCGTCCTGCGGGAGGGGGGGGAACTAGCTAGAGACCTGGCCCTAGGCAGGGGTCAGTGTGTGCACACGTAGTCAGAGGCCTGGACTGACACTGACGAGTGTTACTCTGACTAGTACTTAGTTTGGTACTGTTACGCCTCTCGCTTGTTGTCAGTCTGACTTGCGAGTTGCTTGAGACGCAGTGTAAGCCGTCAGTGGACGCATCTGGTCTCTACCTTATAGTGAGACTCTTCTTCTTTCTCCTATCACCTGGTTCGCTGAAGTTCATTCTATTGGTAGATTTAGCTTCTGACGCTAATAATTTTATTTAATTTGACATGTAATTCGCTGTCTAAACTGCTTAGATAGGTTTTACATCTTACTACTCCTGTGTTTAATTATGCCAATGCATGTTTAATATTTTAAATGCATGCTCTAATTGTCGTATATTTGTATGTATGCGTGTTTAGTGCGAGGTAGGGATCCACGTGACCCCTACTGACTCTGGCTGTGACTCACCCTTTCACCTTTCAGGTGAGTAGTTGTACCCTCCCACCGGTGGTTCTCGCATTTTTGGGGATCGCGTTTAGAGTGCCAGCAGTAGTACGGTTGTCCTTTTGTGCTTTTGGCCAGGGTATGTGCCCCGAGTAGTTGTACTTTTGGGCTTCTCTTGTGACTGGACTTGTATTTTTGTGACTCTGGACTATTGTATAGACTATTTACCACTCTGATATATTTAAACTGCTTCCGCATAAATTTTCAAATTGTCATATTAATTATAATTGCACGCGTGAGATTCCAATTCGTTATGCATCTCATCGACAAACTCTTCCAACCCTTACGGGGCCTTATCAGTCTCTTGGGTGGCTTCCCCAGTTCTTAGTATCGGTATGTCGATGGTATTCGGTATATCGATATCTAGATCTCCGGGTCGTTACAGTATGTCCTTGAAAGCATTAAATAAGTTGATTGGGCCACAAGCCTTCGAGGTAATACTCCAGTCTTAAAACTTGGATAGGTTGGGCTGATAACATCAATATAGTCATCATTCTTATGCAATTCACCTAGTTCCTCCCCTTCCTCCTTTATTGCATTATTAGTGGGTTCCCCTTCACTATCACTGTCAACTTTTTAGGCCAAAAAGATTTTCATAAGCTCATCATCATTGTGGTTTACTTTTTGAGGAGATCGGTATGACATTGGAGGAGGGTCATGATAAGTAGGACAAAAGTATGTAAATTGTGATTTAGAATAGTACTCTTGTAGATGCACCCTACCATAGGTGTTGCTGTTGAAATTCAGGTGAAACATATTGGGATTTGCCTGATTTTTCTAAGAAAAATCTGGGTGTTCTCTCCAGCCATAGTTATAATTATCTGAAAAGGGATTGTAATTGGGCTGAGAGAACCCTTGGGCATATCGAGTTTGATCTTGAATGAATGGTGAGAGTTGGGCTATGGTAGGGCACTACTCACATGGTGAGTTAGACTTGCACAAAAATCATATACCTCCTTAAGAGATTGGGTTGGACCCTTGTACAAACTTAGTGGTGGTCGGACAATGGCATTAATGTCCATTCTAGAGTCAGGCTCTCCCCAGTTTTCTATCTCATAAAGCCCAACCTATTTGGAAGGTTCTACATATTGCTTATAGGATGAGAGTAAGGCATGGTTCGTGGAGTTTTCACTAAGTATTTCAAGTAGACCATATGCCTCGTCTTCGCTCTTATTCGTGATTTTCCCCCACAAGATATGTCCACCATTTGCCTATACTGATTTGACAACTCATCACAAAATACATTAATAATTTGCTATTTAGGCAATCAATTATGTGGACATTATCACAATAATTTTTTTAGCCTTTTCCAAGATTTATAGATTTGCTCCCCTTGTATTTGAGTGAATCCTACGATTGCCTTTCTCATCGTGTTAGTCTGAATTATGGGATAAAACATTTTCAAAAATTCTTATTGTATTTCTTCCAAAGTTCTAATGATTTTCTTCAGAGTTCTTAACTAACATTTTACTTTATCCTTTAAAGAATGGAAATATGGTCAATCTAAGTACATCATGACCAAAGTTCTGAATTTTAACCAGGGAGCAAATTCCTAAGAAATCATCCAGATGCTTATAAGGATCTTCGTTGGTATTCCTATAAAAAGATGGGAGCATCTTAATGATATTGGGCTCAATCTTATAATGATCTACAGGGTTATCAGACAGTTTAATGCAGGTTGAGGCTTATAGGTAGAGTGGATAAAGTATTCCTTCATTTGCCTGGGTTTCTCTCCTTGATACTCAGCTATTAATATTGATCGAATATATTAGAACCCCAATTTTTAAATTTTTTTTGAAAGGCAAAGACAAGTTATCACCAAATTAACTTGAAACCTTAGGTGTAACATAAATCAATAAGTTTGATTTTACAAAGTGATTAGGACACCACTTAAACTCACCCTCAAATTATTCCAACGACCAAATAAGAGGTGGGATAGTAGGAGGCTCCACTTGCTTTTGCAATGACTTAATTAAGTAACTACTTGCTCGCTTAGGCATTTGCCTTTTTACCTCCATCATATGCTCTAGTTTCAAAAAATGAGGATAGACTCGCGCGATACCAAAATCCCGGTGTGATCCAAGGAGTCTACTTGCTTTTATTATGCTAGATGTAATGTAAAAAATATAAGGATAGCAGTTTTAGGAAAAGGAGGGTGATGAAATTTCTCCCTTATCTTATTTAAGGGGTATTACCCTAAAAATATTTTGAAATGAGATGTAACAACCAATGTTCAAATAAGGTTTTTTTTAATGCCAATGCTTGAACAATTAATCTCTAAAATAAATTAAGATAATAAATACAATTAATATAACCTATATGATGCATAACCTAGGCACGAAGTGTGGTTTCTAATGTTGTAATGATTTTTTTTTGTTCGAGTGATATTTTTTGATTTTTGTTAGTTAATAAACCTATCTAGCAAATAAGTTTTTTCTCTTTTTTTAAGAGCATTCCTAAACTTGAAAATTATTTAAATATGGGAAGTGAACAATAATGACACTAAATATAGAGAAAGAGGGTAAAAATACTAACTTTGATTGCATTCCCTCGTTCTTTATTTGAAAATTACAAAATAATGAAATAGGAATACCGATAAGACTTATCTCATGAAGACATGACATTTTTTTAAAATTGTTCTATTTTCTGTGATTTTTGTTTTTTATTTTATGAACAAAACATTTACCTACGCTTCTCTACTTTATATGACACTTTTATGACATGTATTTTTTTGATTTTTTTGGTCCCATTTATTCCTTTTTTTTCTATGAAACAAAAAAAATTGTTCGTGTTAGTTTATGTAAAAAAAATAAGATAATCAACTTAAAAATCATAAACATTCTCGACAATAGTGTCAAAAATTGATAGGAGAAAATACATGTCATTAATACACACACTACAAAATTTAAATATTCAGTCCACAAATTAATTAGACATATAATAGTTAAGTAGTGAGACCGAGTCGAATATACGGAGAAATTTAGATTTTAGAGTTGAAAATATTGAATTTTTAAGATTAAAATCCGTGAGAGTTATAGTTGAAAAGAAGGAAACTAGAATTGAGAAATTAAAATTAATCGAACTAAATGAAAGATCACTAAAAACTAAAGCTTAAAGAATTAATGAGACAAGTGAAAGAAAGATAACAATGTCACCACGCTTACCAAATTTAGAAGAGAAAAAATAAAGAGATAAACATAGGAAATAAACAAGAAGAACAATATCAATTCCACTAAATTCAAAAGATAAGATTATAAAGTGTGTTACAAGTAAAATTTAATCAAAGACAATTAAGATGTAAGAACTAAGATAATCTACTAAAAGAAATATTACAAAAGATAATAAAATTTAAAAAATTAAAAACTACAAGAGGAGAGAAAGAGCGCCTCGCCCCTCCTCGTGATGCCATGCCTAAACAGTAGTCGAATAAAAGAACACGCCAAACAACAAAAGTAAAAATATCCTCAAAATAACTTCAAAATAACTCTAAAAGAACCCTAAAATAACTCTAAAAAAGAAAATTCTAAAAGAACTCTCTCTCAAAAAATAAAAGAACTTTTAAAAAACTTATCAAGAACTCCCATCTCGAGACTTTTTTATAAGGCAAATTCACACCCTCCTTTAAAGAGGTGAGAGTTTGATTAAGGCTACCAACTCCATGGGAGGTGTCCCCTGTTAGTGACGGAGTGGGCACCCTCCTCTTTTACAAGGGAGAGGTCTCGGGTTGGTCCCTCCTCCCCGTTAAAAAAAAGTTTACTTAACAAAAAAATTTCACGGGAGGTGATCACATCCTCTCGGGAGAAGAGAAAGTGGTGACCATATCCCACCCACATTTTTTTTCATGTCTCATGAACATCACATGTCTCCCGTGAAAAAGTATATCTCTTGTGTAATTTCTAATAGCCTCCTCCTAGGTCAACATTCCCCATCGTGAGATCCCCTTATCCCGTGACAGCCTTGCGTGGAAAACCACCTCTCATGTGATGTCTCGTGGGACAGACTCGCAGTAGTTGAATGATGTCTCGCGTGATAGAACTCCCTACAATTACGACGGTCAAACGAACGTGCCCAACAACCTGTGCCTCCCGTTCACGCGCGCCCACCATCAACCTGTATCGCTATATGCCCCTGCTCGCAACCTACTCCCATCTTCCAGCGCCACTCATGCCTTCATCCCGCCTCCAACACGAGCCCATGACTTTCCTTCAAATAACATTTAAACACGGTGAGACCTACCATGTAAACACATTGCGCCCTCTTTTGAATGACGCTTCCATGAAAGGGATGACCTTCCACCTTGTTTTACGTTATTTGTATATATGCCTTGACATCCTTCGTGTCAACCAAACAAATAAAATATAATAAGATAATTATTGAATATTAAACTATTATTACAAATAAAAAATAAATATTTTATTATTTTCATGTATCTTAAACCTCACAATATTTTGTATGCATCATAAATTAATTAATTACATGAAAGTTAAAATTTAATGTGAGAGTGAAATTATTTACAATAATTACATAATTATTTACATTAAAACCTCGAAATAATATGTGTAGTATAAATAATCTTAAAAAATATGCACTTATCACCCGACTATCCTGACGGGGTAGCAGGCCTAGCCTAACATGGGGTCAGATTGCCACACTTTTTTCAACATGTGAAATATTTGTCAAGCTTAAAAATTCAACCCTGATAAATAAATAGGTCGGACTAGAACTTTTGCAGTTGACATGAATAATTTATTCGATATTTTTCATCTCACGAAACGACTATATGCATAGAGTTAAATATCATAAATATGATAAATCTCGTATCATCTTAACATTTCTCAACATGTTTTAATAAAAGCTATCGAGAAATATTATTTTGCCATTACATCTTTTATTATGTTTATTGTCACTCACGTTTTTGACATTTAAAGACTAAATAAACTTAAATTTCATGACATATTTAAGAACGTCAAATTTAAATGTTTACCTTAATTTCTTATCTCATGAATTATTATTCAATTTAATGTTGAGAAAATGATAAAAAATATAACATTGTATCATTATTATTGAACAATCGAGCTAAAAATGATAAAAATATGATAATATAACATTTGCTGTAAAAGATGTAATATTAAACCTCATAATTTTTCTATAAAGCACATATATCGATCCTATGTGAGATGCATGTCATCATTCTTATACCGTCCCTCTTGTATATCATTTTGTTGTTGTCTTCCTTATATATATTTTTTAATTATCATGATAAATATATAGTAATAATATTTCTATATTTACCATTTGTAGCACAAGTGAAGAATAGTATTGTTTTGGTAGTTATTTAGATAATAAATGTCAATAAGAATGGTAAATGTGCATGATCACATAATAAATTCATAGAAATAAAAACAGGGGAAATTGTAAAATTAATCTTTTATATTTTAAGTGTTTCATAATTGTCATCATTATTTAGCTACTTTTATAAATAATATTTTTTAATAAATATTAGTGTAAATTTATCTATGAGATTAATTACCCTTCACATCTTCTATTGACATCCATAAAAACAAAATTTTATACAAGAATATTTTTATAGAAAGTGATATTTTCAGTTGCACATTATATGAAAAAAGAAAAGGAGAGATAAAGAGATAGTTATGTGAAGAGAAATAAAAAAATTAGCAAACATTAAGAATATTTGATCTTTTTCCATATTTAGTTAAAGGTTAACTACGGTTAAACAATACAAAGTATTAAGAACAAGTGGTATCAATGGTATTATTGCAAGTATTATAACTAGTGTTATCTGTAGTCCGACTATCGCAATGGACTCGCGGTCCTAGTTCGATATTGGGTCAGATTGTCACACTATTCTCAACATGTGTAGCATTTGTCAAGCTTAAAAGTTCGGGCCTGTTAAATAATTGGGTGAAACTAAAACTTCTGAGGTTTGCCCGAATGAGATTTTATATTATGTTGTTGTGATAGTAAATGATATATTTTTAGTGGGTAAAATTAAAAATCTTGCCCTTTCTCTACGAGAAAATATGATCCTCAATCTCGGGATTTTAAAATTTAATGTCATAGCTAGACATAGTCTAGCCTAACAAAGTATCACTTGGATTTGAGCTGAGCTTTTACTTAAAAAGTAACGTGTTTGATTTTGAACGAGTGATACTTAATCTGATCTATCGACGGTCCTAATTATAACATTATAAAATTATTTATAATAATTATTAAATAACAATGATAAATTATAAAAGTTGAAATAAGAGGGTTATTTTTACAAATATTCATAAAAACAACACTGCAGTAAATTTAAAGAACTTTTTTAAATATTTCAAAGAGATGTCTTTCACATTATAGTGTCCCGGTGATTTTTAAGCCCATCCTCACGAGCGAGAGCCTATTGTAATAAATTTACATGGATGGTTAAATGTGAAAAATCTTTTTACATTATTCAAATAACACTTTCACGGTGTGAATGCAAAAGACGTTGATGTCCAATTGCAAGTGATCGAAGTCTCCTAATAAATCTCCAAATAATTTCACATCAAAATAGTTTTGTTGACAATATGCAAATAATTCTTAGGCGGCTACATTAATGAAATTATATGATTATTAAAATTATGCAATCTCTGTTCTCCGTTACGAGCTATAAATCAAGAGGATATGTTTTTACCTTGCAGACTGCGGTGGCTGTGAGAAAAATTCTTAAAGTGTCACTTTAAAAATAGAATGAATTATTTTTACGGAAAAGATATTATTTTATAACCATAATTTTATTTTACTTAGAATTAAAAAATAATTTAGATAAAGTAGATTAATTAAATTAAATAGGTAATTCAAGTTTTGTATTCGAAATAGGTATTCCAATTTATTTCATAATAGTACATTCTCAACTTAAACAATAAATTCATATTGCTAAATGGTCTCTTTCACAATTGAGTAAGGTATAACGAGATGAGTTATTTCAATTATCGTAACTAACCTAGTTTGTCAGCACGAATGAGTTATCATGGGCAGAAAGAGTTGTTAAAGAATAGTTAAAATTTAAATTAAAAATGATTAATTTAAATATAAAATAAAACTATTTTTTAATATAATTTGATATAAAATTTAAATTATATGTTATCAAAGCAAATAATAACATTTCTTGATATATCCTTAACCGATTACCCCAAAATTGGGATAAGCTCGAGTAACTTGCACGACTTTACGTCGGGTACAGAGTCACACGACCCGGGTTGCAACGCGGCGGTCCTGCAGCCAGCGCGCTCACTGCTCACGGATCGCCCGGGAAGGACCGTGGAGCCGGGGACCTTCTCTATCGAGAAACCGATCGCCTGACGCCATGTGGGCCATGTGTTCGTCCTCCTCCGACGGGAAGTGCGGGTAGGCCGCGCACGGCGGGAGCCCGGCGATGTCCTCGCGCGACGTGGCGGCGGCGGCGGCGCTCGCCAACGTCGCCGTAGCCTGGGACGGGTTGCTCACGGGGCTCGCCCTGGCCATCTTCGCGGTGCAGACGTGGGCGAGGTACCACCGCTCCTCCTCCGCCCTCGGCAAGATCCGCAGCGCCCCCTCCGCTTGCATCTCCGATCTCCGCTCCATCCTCTGTCTCGACGAGGATTCCCCTTCCTCCACTTCCCCACCCGGCACCTCTTCCTCGCCGGGTGTCGCGAAGCTCGTCGTCATCCGGGGGGAGGTCCGTCCCAGGTGGACCGCCGGCTCTCTAGTCTCGCAGGGCTCGGGGGAGAGGGCCGTCATTGTGGAGCGGACCTCGACGGTATCCGTTCTTTCCGTCATTATACACATTATCTCTTCGTTCGTACAATTTCCCCCCCATTTGTCTGCTCCTTTGTAAGAGGAGCTGCTTTTGTTAAAAGTCTCACTCTCTTTCTTCTCCCTTCTAATTTAATTCTCCCTGGGTTCTATTTTCCTGTGCGTGTGGACTCGAAGATGCAATGTCTTACGTTGGCTCGTTGCTTGCACAGTGCTTGTACAGTGAATGGAGGGGCATATTTGGCTGGAGTATCGATCTGCCTATGATCTTCACCAAGACATGGAAAGGGCAGCATTCAAGCTCACCGAGGACGGTGAGATTTTTGTGGAGTTTCACTCAGTTATGAAATGAATCTCATGTACATTGGTATTTTTCCACTCGATAGGTTTACTGTAATGTTCAGCGGAACAAGAATGGGAATTCTGTATGACCTCTCCAATCAGGATCACTTGTTTTTTAACATGAAGTGACTGGCCCCAACCCTTCAGGTTATTAGCCATATACGAAATCTTGACGGTGCTTCATACGACTAATTTTGACACTTAGGATATTTGAATAGTTATAATGGAACCAAGGGTCTCCAAGTTCAGTTTACATGATGTCTGCTTTGGGGGACTAACTGTTCTTCATTGTTTTTTAAGGTGCCATTTATCCTTGTTGAAGATGGCCAGTAGCCCCATGCAGGGTTTATTAACGTAAAGTTGGAGGGATCAACCCATCCTCTGCCTCTAACGACTGTGTTTCATCAACTACTTCCTGTTCAAACCACAACATGCACATTTTTTCAGGCTACATTTGGTCATGGATACCCTGTAGGTTCTTAACATTTCTTGAACTGGCGGAGAATGTTTTCTCATCATTATTTTCATCTCATGAATTATCCTTATCTGATTAAAGGTTGCTTTATTGGACGAAGAAAGGATCCTCCCTGTTGGGAAGGAGATTACTGCAATTGGCCTTTGTAGCTTGCAAGATGGAGTTCTCCAGATTAAGTCATCTAAGGAGCTTCCATTTTTCTTGTAAGTAATTATTATTTATGTCTTTCACATGTTCTTTCCTTTGAGTTTGGATGGAAATGTCCTCTGCATGCATTTTATTGGCAGCAGAAAAATTGGGTGCGACCAGTCTAATGAGTGCCTTGACTTCATCATTTTTTGTTATCTTCTTGTCAGTGATATGATACCTAGAAGCGAGGATTCAGAAAATAGAGCCAATAGTTAGAGACAAGATGAAACACTTGAGTAAAAGAAAGCATACAAGCTGCATCCTTTCAAATAATGGAAGTACACACCATTTTCTTTTAGAAAACTTTGAGAAATCATGGTCAAGACAAAGAACAAGGAAGCAGAGATTGGCTCTAGGTAGGATGTGTTGATAATAAAGAGACAATTCATAACTTAGGAAGCATTTTGTATTTGGGATTTTTATTTATTAATCCCTAAAAATAATTGTATTTTCTTTTTAGTCTCTCAAATACAACTATTTCTTTTTTAGTCCCTACAATCTTCTAACTCTTATATAAAAGTCTATGTGACTTACAAGCATTAGAAAAGAGAATATTCCCGAGGAATATTCCACCTTGAAGATAACGAGACATTGGAAATCCCAGAAATCCCCCTACTCTCACTCCCCCCCTCTCTCTATCTCTCCAGTCCCTCTCTCTCTCTCTCTCTTCTCTCTCTCTCTGTGATGTCCCTTTGTCTGTGCCGGTGGGGGAACAAGGGAGGCGGCGTTTGTCTGGGCCTAGGACTCATGCGTTGGCTGCTGCTACTATTGTGGCCCGAGAGCCTCCGCCACTGCTCCCTCCTCATCGAAAAGCTGCATGACGTTGGTAGAGGAGCGCGAACGCGAGGAGCACTGGGTGGTGATGGAGAGGGCGGCACTGATCTACTGCGGAGGAAGGGGATGGCCCGACGGAGGACAAAGGCCACGTTGACGCCCCATGCAAAGGGGAGGGTGATGTCGGCGGCGGCAATGGAGAGGGTAGGTCCTCTCTACTCTTTCTCTTGCTTCCCATGCTACGAAGACCACACCGACACCATAGGCGAAGGGGAGGGTGATGCCGACGGCCACGATAGATAGGGCTTGCCTCGGGGGTGCTGGGTCTGGTCGGGGGTAGTTGACCAGAAGAGGGCAGCTGTGGGAGGAGGAGCTTCGCGGGGGCGCCGTCCGTGTTCTCAGTGAACGACGCATGCGCGATCAGCGGCCGAGCATCCTCTAGCTGCTGCGGAGCGAGAGAGGGGAAGAGGAAGAGGCGATGAGGTGGTGGGGTCCCTTCTATGGCGGTTTTGAGGGGGGGGGGAAGAGAAGGAGAGGCGGGGCGATGGGAGGCAGACGACGGTGCAATGGAGGATGGCAATTGAGGGAGAGGCGGACGACGGCACAATGGACGATGGCAGTCGATGGAGGATGGAGCTCCAACCCTCCTAGGGTTTTGGGTTCGCAAATTGGGGTGAGGTGCTTTGCGTCCACAGTTTAGAGAGGAGGGAGGGTGCGACGGGGGGGGAGGGAGGCAGGCAATGCCGGGGAGGGTGGGCGGCTAGGGTTTAGAAGGGGAAAGGGGTCGTCGGAGGTGGAGGCTAGCACGGTGGCGAGGTCGCCGGTCTTGAAGACGGTGAGGGCGTAGACAAGGGTGACGAGGAAGAGGAGGCCGAGGAGGGTGCAGTAGGTCCACGCCAGGCAGCGGAGGTGGGAGCAACACCGGCGGCGGAGGTGGTCCGCTCGAGGGTGGTGGAGTTGCCGATTTTCGTCATCTCTCTTTAGAGAGAGAGAGAGGAGGGAAGGAGATAGAGAGAGAAGAGGGAAGGGGGAAGGGGAAAGTAGAGGGCTCTGGGTGACTAACCAGGGGTAGTTTAGTCGTTTACTAGGCTTGGGTTAATTTAACTCGGGCTGGGTTTCACTCTGGTTACCAGATCGAACGGTAGGGACTATTAAAGACAATGGCGAAGATTGTAGGGACTAAAAAATAGTTGTATTTGAGGGACTAAAAAAGAAATACACTTATTTATGGGGACTAATAAATAAAAATCCCCGTATTTTTAAATTTCAAATGAAGGGTCGGTTATTAATACTTGGTTCCAGCAGGAACGTATGAATGGAATGCATATTGTCACCGATACAAGGAATGTTTGATTCTGAAACCTGGTTTTGAGAAAGCTTATGACATTATTGATTGGGGAATGAGGATGCATCAATAGAAACCTCCTAGTGGGGTTTAATAGAAAGTGGATTGGTTGGATAATGAGCTGCACTACAACCACAAAATTTTCTGTGATGGTAAATGGGAAACCTTGTGGTTGGTTCAACAGCTCTTCTGGTGTACATCAAGGGCACCAAATATCTCCACACATGTTTATCCTTGTCAGTCAAGCATTAAGCAAGATGCAGATTAAGGCTGCGTTTGGAACGGAGATGGCCTTCACTCCTTTTCGCAAAATCAGCCTTCCGTATTGTGCGCAAGGTGCCAGAGGATTTGTAATCATTTAAAATCCTGAGAAGCAAGTCAGGTAGATTTGAGGGATTTGGAAAACTCGGCACTTTTTTGCCTGAGTTCTCTCTCCTCCGAAAAATCATCTCCTCACGAAAGCCAAGGCAATGCTGTGTCATTTGATAAGGATTAAAGTTTGTTGGGGATTCCATCCCCGTTCCAAATGCGGCCTAAGGCTGTAGAAGCTAGAATCCTAAAAGGGGTTTCCTTAGGAAGAAGTGAGGGGTTTCCTTAGGAAGAAATGAAGTAATCTCATCTGCATTAAGCAGATGATACTCTACTGTTCTTGGCAGGATCTCATGATGTAGTGGCACAATTTAAAATTTTTTTAGTCCTCTTGGAAGCTGTAATATATTTGAGAGTCAACCTCGAGAAGTCAGAGGTGAGAGAAGAAAGAGTTAAAGGAGAAGCAGTCTTTTTTGGCTGTAAGTGCACAGAATTCCCAATTAAATATCTTGGGCTGCCTTTATCAGATGGAACCAATAGGGCAAAGGAGTGGAATTCTATAATTCAAAAGTTTGACATGAGATTGGAAGGATGGAAAGCTAAACTTTTATCAGCTGGAGGCAGATTGGCACTCTTGAAGTTGGTTTTGTCCCGTCTCGCTATGTACTTTACGTCAGTTTTTAAAATCTCAACTTGGAAGAGGTGAGAATTGAAGCAATAAGCAAAACTTTTTTTGCAAAGGAGGCAATCAAGAAAAGGGAGGCGTTCCAGATAATGGTGGAATTTGTCATGTGAGTATTGCAAATTGAGATAAAGGTTTTTGTTAAAATGCCTATGCAACCTAGGTACAATGGAAGATTTATTGTGGGCCCAGATAATCGGATTAAAGTACTACAGAAACTGTAGTAGATGGTGTTTAAAACCAAACAATTGGCTAACGTTTCTAAACTGGAGAGGTATTTGTTCAAGTATTGATTACATGGAGTGTTCCATTGTCTATCATCTAAGCAATGGCAAAATGATCAGGTTCTGGGAAGAGAGATGGTGCACACATCTGCCCTTCTGCAAGATATTCAACTTATTATATGGGTTGTCAACAAGAAAGGGTAAAGTTATGAGATCCTTCTGGGTGAGCGAAGAGAGTGGAGGACATTGGAATCTGAAGTTTAAAAGGAATTTGACTGAATCACTTATCTTAGTACTATTTTGGATAACATTCAGATTCTTGAAATTGGTGATGATAGAAGATGTTGGCGGTGGAAGGATAAAGGTCAGTTCACAGTCAAATCTTTTTTGAGAGGATGAATGATGGGAGCTGCAGGTTGTGGTGGAAGAATTTAGTATGGAAGGTTAAGGCTCCTCTCAAAGTCAAGCTGTTTCTCTGGAAGTTTGCCTTGAGCAGATTACCCACAAGGGACCGGCTTACTTTTATTCAGGCGATCCATGAGCAATGTGTTTTCTGTGCAGCTATCAGTGAAACTATGGAACATTTGTTTATTAACTGCAGCATAGTGGGTATTCTATGGAAGGGTCCTTGTGGAGTCGCACAATGTTTCTGGTGGGAACCAAAAGATTTGTTCGATTTGTTGAAGGATTGGGAAGGAGCTAATTCATTCAAAGAGGAGTCTACTGTGTGGAATATGATTCTGGCAGCTACTTTGTGGTCAATTTGTTGGAAAGGAACAAGATGATTTTTGGGGATAAGCGGCATGGTATTTTGACATCTTGAAGAGAGCCATCAAACTCATATAAGACTGTCAATGTAGAAAAAGTTGCCAGTTTGAGGAATTCTGTCCTACTGAACAGATTGGGGAATTGGAGAATACTTGTACTTTATGATGTCCTGCTCTTCCTTTGTGTAGTTTTCTCTTTTCCTTTTGCTGTAGACCTCCCTTTAAGTTGATTTAACCATCAAGTTGTTTGTTAACAAGGATGGTGTGTCATGAGTTTTTCCTATTTTTATAATGAATCGTGGCTTTGCCACCTTTGAAAAAAAAGAAAAAAAATAATTGGAAAAGTTGAATCACAGTAGTGAATTTTTTAGCCCACTTACAGGAGGTTGAAGTTGGAGAAGATATAGAAGGTTATGCTGGAGAAAGGGATAGGAACTAGGGCATAGTTGTTGGGAAACATGAGGAGAAATTCTGTTGATGGGAAAGAGGAATAGAATGACATTTGTGAGGGAAGAGAATCAGAGATACTGTTGCTCCATTGCAATGAAAGAGAAATGAGAGGAGGGGATCGATGAATAGAGGAGGGGATCGAGTGCCAAATTTGATCGCGATTGTTGATTGTTCAAATCTACACTACATCATGAAACAAGGTTGTTATAATAAGTTGGTCTAACTTTTTGCTTCTGAAGATCAAGGCAGATTGGATAAACATTATAGCATATAAAAGTTTGGCTGGATGAAAATTTTGTGAGAACATACTTTTTAACATAAATAAAAAATATGAAATTTTAATGTTTGTTTATCCAAATGGCGTAGCAATATATATTGGAGAAGCTTGGTTATAATATACATGCATGCATTAGAGCCCTTTGGGTCAGGCTACAGATTCGCAATCTTGATCTCATTTCCCACTGACCTCGATCGGCTTTAATTACATTGGTTTGACTACCTAAAATGCTTGATTAACTGCAGTTTATAATGCCCTTGTCTACACATTGCATAATTGCTCATTGTTCATTTCTCACTCAATTAGGTCTAAAATGGGCCTCAGAACTTTTTGGGATAGAGTCCTAGTTTGGTTGGAACTTTAAAAAATTGAGTCATAGCCAAAACTGGGACTCCTGAATTTGAATTTTACTTGGATTAGTTTGGGTCACTATGTCTTGTTTTTTTTTTAAATTTCAGAACAAGCGTCAAGGTTATCCAGATTAGTGTCCTAGATCGGTTGGGACTCTAGGACTTGAGTCCCTTTAAAACTGGAAGTGACAGTTTTACCCTAACTTAGGCCAAAATTGGACTTCAGGGAATTTAAGTTAGAGTCCTAGCCCAATATGGACTCTAGGGTTAGAGTCTTGTAGGGACTGTATTGACGAATCTTGAATGCCGTTGCAAAAGCAAAAACATGCCATAAATTGTAGCACAAGTCATGACATGAATAATGGAATTGTATTGATGTGATTGTGCACATGAAATTACAATGATCGAATAACAATCCATTGTTTATAGAAATTTGACCAAGTTGTGGTTTGCTAATCAAATCGATTGACTGGGCTGCATTGGCCACGGTCCATTAATTGTGACAATTGACCTGTTAAATGAGCCACGGTCCAACAATTGGATTAGTTGATGGAGCCATATGGGTCGTGATCCATCAATTGTGTTGGTTGGCCGAGCTGTGTCGTCCGCTGTCCATCAGTTGTGTTGGTTGATCAGGCCGTGCCATCCACTATCCATCAATTGTGTTGGTTGACCAAGCTGTGCTGTCCACCATCCATCGATTGGGTTGGCTGATCGAGCTATGATGTCCACGATCCATTAGTTCGATTAATTGATTGAACCATATTGGCCATGTTTCCTCAATTGGACTTGATTGATCGGACTGTGTAGTCTATGGCCGACTAATTGTGTCAATTGACTAAGCCACATTGATTGTAGTTCCTCAATGGCAATACTTAACTGGGCCGGCTAAACCATGCTTTGTTAGTTGGACTTGATCCAACGGATCATATAGTCCATGGTCGATTAATTATGTTAATTGACTAAGCCATGTTGATCGTGGTTCATCAATTGTAACATTTGATCGGACTGGTTAAGCTTCGGTTTGTTGATTTGGCTTGATGGACCGGATCATGTAGTCCATGGTCGATTATTTGTGTTAATTGACTAGTCACATTGATTATTGTTCATCAATTGATTGACTAGACCAGCCAAGCCACAATTCATTAATTTGACTTGGTTGACTAGATCATATGGTCAACTATCGATTAATTGTGTTAATTGGCTAAGCCACCCGGTGGGGGTGGAAAGGTGATGGGGACACGACCGTCCCATCACTTTGGTTGGGAGAGTTCCCCACCCCTTGAGATCTTGGAGCTTCTTTTCGGCTAGTTCCTTTCCTTTGAGTCCACTTAGTGTTAAATGATGTCTATTTTACTTCCATTTGAGTCATGTAAGTCTGAATGGGCCATCTAAATAAGGCCCAAAGGGCCAATTGTCGAGACTGCCAACAATTTGGTTGGCTAGGATTTTGATTTGATTAATACACCAAATCTATTTTACGTCAGTTTGGTCCCCAACAAGGAATCAATACTAAAGAAGCAGGGATGGAGTGGCAACCGAACTTACCTAGCCGTCCGAAGGATCGGCTCCGGTCGGAGACGTGGGCGTGCCGGGGAGCGTGCGCACCCGGCTATCACGTTGCGTCGGTGAAGCTTCCGGTTGATCCTGCTAATACAACCACAAAGTAACCACTCCACGTAGGGAGGGGGAACTCGGGGATGGGGCAATTAATACATCAACTATCCTCACGCAGGAGGGGGGAGCAAGGGGAAGGGAATACCAAGGTGCTTATCTACGAACAGTCCTGCTGGGATGACGCCGATCGTCCTGCACGGTACGCTGAGCACAGACGTCCGAATGGAGTGCCGTCGGTGCTCAGACGAAGCCTGGGGAGTGCTGGAGTGTTCCTGAAAATCTGATGACGTTCTGAGGTCGCTGGAAGGCGGGGCCGGCCTGAGGAGAGGACCTACGCGATTCTGTCCCGCAGGACAAGTTTGCGCAGTCGTGGTGCAGTCGGCGGTACGCTCGCTGTAGAACTCCAAACGAGGCGGGACCAACACGGTCGGATGGCTGACAGGAAGGCCTACGTACCCTCAAAAGATGGGCGCCATTGGATCACCGAGCCGGGCGTGGTCGCAGATGTGGCAAGCTTCAGATTTCTGGGCGAGCAGCCAGACAGGGGTGCGATGGCCGTGGTGGAACTTTCAGCACGGAGGTCGGAATGCGACGAAACCACCTGGGTTGGTTCCGGGACGCCAAGGTTCACAACTTTGAAGAAGATGACTCGGCCTGAAAACGGACGTGTAGGGCGTGGCACGAACAGTAAGCTGGGTGCACACCTTGGGCGGACTGGTTTGTACCTGATCTGCACAGTCGCGGGAGAACGGACGTCACGACCGGTGCCGAAGTCGGAATGGTGCGAAACCACCTCTGGTGCGAAGAGGACTCGGAGACGAACGAACCCACAGAAGGGGGCTCGGGCAGATTCGCACTGTAGACGTCAGTGCAGACTCTGCAAACTCGGCCAAAGTTTCTGCTACAGATCTGTGAGCAGCAGGGCAAGGAAAATCTTCAATGTCGACGACAAGGACGATGCCGTGGGTTGTCGGGCTCGTCGTGGACGCACTTGGAAGGGTGAGGGTCGTGGGTTGCAGAGGGGAGGGGTGGCTGGAGGGGGGCTGGGGCGTGGGGGGATGGGTGGTGCGAACTAGGGTTAGGGTATGGGGGTGTGCGCACTTGGATGGGGAAGAGATGGAGGCCGCGGCTAGGAATTTTTGGTGGAGGGAAAATTGTGTTTTGATAATTTTTTTCCTAATGAGGAGGAGGGATTTTAGGAGGGAGAGGATAATAGGAAGGAATCGTAGAGGAGAATGGAGGGCTAGGATTTGATTTGGAGTGGGATTAAGAAGGTGATAAGAGGAGGGGAAGGTGGGGTGCGCTAGGATCTCCTAGATAGTAGGAGTTGGAGATTGAGTAGGAGAGGAAATAGGAGGTGATGTGGCAAGTGGGGAGAGAAGGAGGAAGAGGGGGCACGTGGCCCAAGGAGAGAGGAGAGAGAGGGATTTGCGATCTCCAAGGAGAGAGAGAGAGAAGGCCGCAAGAGATAGAGAGAGAGAGGGGTTTGCGCAAATAGAAGGGAGGAAGAGAGAGAAAGGCTCACACAATTTCTTTCAACTCAAATTCAAATTCTTCATTAACTCCCAAATAAAGCCCTTGGCATCCTGTTTATAGGAGAGGCCATGGTTACAATTGTCCACAAATGACCATAACAAATAGAAAAAAGACTCCACTATCCTGAGGGGTAAGCGTAAGCTAACTATGACCTATAACCGAGCTAGACCCAAACTGTCCCTTGTTGGGCTTTATAAGATTCAGCCCATTAAGGGTTACAACTCACTAAATGACTCTTTTCTTGACTCAATTGCTACTAATAGGAGAACCATAAGCAAGAAAATAAATGGAGGCTCCAATGTGCCTCGCTAGGTCCACCCGGGGTCTTCTGTGGCCTGATGTCCCCATCAATTCCCCCGGGCTGGGGAAGAACTCGACTCCGTCGAGTGGGTCGCTGCGCTCCTAGCCGGGGTTGCTCTCTCTCCAGCACGGCCTCCAAATCTCGTACCCGGAAGCGTAGCCTTAAGACAAGCCAAGCGTGAACGGTGCCGATTCCTTGATGTCTGCTTGCCCAGTATGAATCCCTTAGGCCTGCGTCGCTCTCAGGAATGTTGGCATCTCTCATGGTGAGGGTCCTGCTCCAAGGAATGGTCTGGCTCAAAGCACTCAGTGGTTCTTGCTGCCGCCTCCTTATATGGCACAAGGTCAACCCGATTGAACACGGGCCCCAACTTATATGCTCTGGGAATGTCTACCACGTAGGCATCAGCGCCTACTCTCCTCACAACCCGAAAAGGACCTATCCCCTCGACGTCTGCTTGTGGCGGAATCCGAGATGGAAGCCTATCCGCCCGAACCACTACTTGCGACCCTATCTTGAGTTTGCATGGCCGATCTCACCGCCTAGAACGCTTTGTGCTCACTGATGCTGGCATAGGCTTGGGTTTATTTGGAGGAATCAGAGTAGCAGACTCACTATCATTCGGGGAGCTATGGCCTGGACGGACGGGTGTTGGGATAAGCTTGGAGAATATGGGAAGAGGGGATAAAGGAGGCCGCTGGCTAGCCTCCTGCTGAATGATGGCTGAGGCGGGGAGGGAGGGCCTGGATGACGATGGTTTCCCCTTTATGCAAGAAAGTGCAGAGATTGGCGCGGCCAAAGTACTGGATATCTACGTCATACATCCAAGGTCGACCAAGAAGAATGCCACGATTGTCCATGTAGAGCACATCACACCAGACAATCTCATTGTATCCACTGAACTGAAGGGGAACGGGGCAAATCATGTCAACGGATCGGGATGTGCCATCGACCCAGCTGACTTCATAAGGCTGTGGGTGAAAGAAGACTAGAAGTCCGGTGCGATCAACGCATTCAGAGGAGACGAGGTTGACCGCACTGCCGGAGTCAAGGAGGACTACATACGGCTTGCCTCTGATCATAGTCACAGTGTTGCAGAGACCATTCCGGCGCCAATCCGATAAGGTAGTAGATGGCGGGTGGGTGACGCCATGGGGTATTACAGTCCCAACAGAGACAGGCGGGTGGGGAGGCTCCTCCTCAATGGTGTCGGTCCCCTCAAACTGGTCGATCAATGACTGTTCTGGGGTGTACTCGACGGTCTCCTCTCCCACCGAATCTTGAGACGGATGCTCGACCTGCTCCTCAATGACAAGGCTAGAGAGGCCACGGTTGGGACAATGACTCGCAAAATGACCAAAGCCTCCGCACTGATAGCAGGCGTTTCTAGCGGCCTGTGGTGGGGGAGGGGAACTTCCAACAATACCGTTTCCCCTGTCATCCCGTTTAGGAGGTGGAGCTGTGGGGGCTTGTTGTGGGACCGGGTTCCCGCTAGGCCGGGGAAGTGGTGGCCGCGTAAGGGTGGGAGAAGGAATGGTAGGAGCCGCAGTGGGTCTCGGAGTGGGGTGAGTGGTGCTTCCAGAGCGGGTGACAACTTGCCGGGGATCAGTAGGCCGCGGAGATGAAGCACGGGGAATGAAATGGAACCTTTCGGTGTCGCGGGCTACCTGATATGCATGCTCCAGGGTGGTAACCTCGTGTAAGTGAAGCTCCGGTCGAATATAGGGGGTCAGCCCCTTGCGAAAGCGGGAGAGGGTGACCGTGGTATCCTCCTGGACGCCGCATCGGAGAAGATAGCTATCAAAAGCTTCAATATACTCGGCGACGGTCTTCCCATCTTGAGTGAGACTATGCCACTCGTCCAGGAGATCCTGATAGTAAGTTGGCGGGAGATACTTTTGGCGGAGAACAACCTTCATTTGATTCCATGTTGCTATGGGGTTCTCTCTACGGAGGTTCCTAAGGCTCTCGACGTTAAGCCAGTACGTCTTTGCGAGACCTTGAAGCTTGTACTTGGCATAACGCACCTTCCTCCCGTCGGGCTTGGGATACCACTCAAAATACTGATCTAGGGATGTCTCCCAATCAAGGTAAACTTGGGGTTTGTGGGACCCCTCAAAAGTGGGAGCATCCAGCTTGATCAGCCGGTGTAGGGGATCCTCTAAAGGACCTCGAGGACGCCGATCTAGACCCTCCATGGGAGGTTGCCCTCTGGGAGCCTGGCGAGGGTAATCCTTCTCGTCCGGTGATCCAATGGCGCCCATCTTTTGAGGGAACGTAGGCCTTCCTGTCGGCCATCCAACCGTGTTGGTCCCGCCTCGTTTGGAGTTCTACAGCGAGCGTACCGCCGACTGCACCATGACTGCGCAAACTTGTCCCGCGGGACATAATCTCGTAGGTCCTCTCCTCAGGCCGGCCTCGCCTTCCAGCGACCTCGGAACGTCATCAGATTTTCAGGAACACTCCAGCACTCCCCAGGCTTCGTCTGAGCGCCGACGGCACTCCATTCGGACGTCTGTGCTCAGCGTACCGTGCAGGACGATCGGCGTCATCCCAGCAGGACTGTTCGCAGATCAGCACCTTGGTGTTCCCTTCCCTTTGCTCCCCCCTCCCGCGTGAGGGTAGTTGATGTATTAATTGCCCCATCCCCAAGTTCCCCCTCACTGCGTGGAGTGGTTATTTTGTGGTTGTATTAGCAGGATCGACTGGAAGCTTCACCGACGTAGCGTGATAGCCGGGTGCGCACGCTCCCCGGCGCACCCACGTCTCCGACCGGAGACGATCCTTCGGACGGCTAGGTACGTTCGGTTGCCACTCCATCCTTGCTTGTTTAGTATTGGTTCCTATGTCGCGCCGGTGAGATGAGTGCTCGATCCCACATGTTCCACTAAAATAGAGTGACTTGCTACCGGTGAGAAGAGCGTACACTTGATCCGGTTCCCTCGATACCGGTCTGCCCGGTTGCATCCGGTGCCCCATCCTAGCCTCCCCGTGTGGTCTCTACCATCCTCCTCGCTGCTCGGACCGTGTCCGATGCCCCTCGAGCCGCTGGTCGCCTAGCCGTCACTTCGTTGCCCGTGTTGAGTTCGCTTGTCGCGTGTGTGGTTGTCTTTTCGTCTAGGCGTGATTGCTCACGAATTTGCTGGCCGTAGGTTCTAGCCTCCGACCGGGATTCGTCCCGCGTCAGATTAATTGATGGGGACATCAGGCCACAGAAGACCCCGGTGGACCTAGCGAGGCACATTGGAGCCTCCATCTATTTTCTTGCTTATGGTTCTCCTATTAGTAGCAACTGAGTCAATAAAAGAGTCATTTAGTGAGTTGTAACGCTTAATGGGCTGATCTTATAAAGCCCAACAAGGGATAATTTGGCTCAAGCTCGGTTATAGGTTATAGTTAGCTTACGCTTGCCCCTCAGGATAGTGGAGTCGTTTTTCTATTTGTTATGGTCATTTGTGGACAATTGTAACCCTGGCCTCTCCTATAAATAGGATGCCAAGGGCTTTATTTGGGAGTTAATGAAGAATTTGAATTTGAGTTTCTCTCTCTTCCTTCCTTCTATTTGCGCAACCCCCCCTCTCTCTATCTCTTGAGGCCTTCTCTCTCTCTCCTTGGGGATCGCAAATCCCTCTCTCTCCTCCCTCCTTGGGCCGCGCCCCCCCTTCCTCCTTCTCTCCCCACTTGCCACATCACCTCCTATTTCCTCTCCTACTCAATCTCCAACTCCTACTATCTAGGAGATCCTAGCGCACCCCACCTTCCCCTCCTCTTATCACCTTCCTAATCCCACTCCAAATCAAATCCTAGCCCTCCATTCTCCTCTAAGATTCCTTCCTATTATCCTCTCCCTCCTAAAATCCCTCCTCCTCATTAGGAAAAAAATCACTAAAACACAATTTTCTCTCCACCAAAAATTCCTAACCGCGGCTTCCATCACTTCCCCATCCAAGTGCGCACACCCCCATACCCTAACCCTAGTTCGCACCACCCAGCCCCCCACGCCCCAGCCCCCCTCCAGCCACTCCTCCCCTCTGCAACCCACGACCCTCACCCTTCCAAGTGTGTCCACGGCGACCCTGGCAACCCACGGCATCGCCCTTGTCGTCGACATTGAAGATTTTCCTTGCCCTGCTGCTCACAGATCTATAGTAGAAACTTTGGCCGAGTTTGCAGAGTCTACACCGACGTCTACAGTGCGAATCTGTTCGAGCCCCCTTCTGTGGGTTCGTTCGTCTCCGAGTCCTCTTCGCACCAGAGGTGGTTTCGCACCATTCCGACTTCGGCACCGGTCGTGGCGTCCGTTCTCCCGCGACTGCGCAGATCAGGTGCAAACCGCTCCGCCCAAGGTGTGCACCCAGCTTACTGTTCGTGCCACGCCCTACACATTCGTTTTCAGGCCGAATCATCTTCTTCAAAGTTGTGCACCTCGGCGTCCCGGAACCAACCCAGGTGGTTTCGTCGCATTCCGACCTCTGTGCTGGAAGTTCCACCACAGCCATCGCACCCCTGTGAAGCTTGCCACATCTGCGACCACGCCCGGCTCGCTGATCCAATGGTGCCCATCTTTTGAGGGTACGTAGGCCTTCCTGTTGGCCATCCGACCGTGTTGGTCCCGCCTCGTTTGGAGTTCTACAGTGAGCGTACCGTCGACTGCACCACGACTGCGCAAACCTATCCTGCGGGACAGAATCGCGTAGGTCCTCTCCTCCGGCCGGCCCCGCCTTCCAGCGACCTCGGAACGTCATCAGATTTTCAGGAACACTCCAGCACTCCCCAGGCTTCGTCTGAGCGCCGACGGCACTCCATTCAGACGTCTGTGCTCAGCGTACCGTGCAGGACGATCGGCGTCATCCCAGCAAGACTGTTCGCAGATCAGCACCTTGGTGTTCCCTTCCCCTTGCTCCCCCCTCCTGCGTGAGGGTAGTTGATGTATTAATTGCCCCATCCCCGAGTTCCCCCTCCCTGCGTGGAGTGGTTATTATATGGTTGTATTAGCAGGATCGATCAGAAGCTTCACCGACGCAGCGTGATAGCCGGGTGCGCACGCCTCATCTCACCGACGCGACATAGGAATCAATATTGAACAAGCAGGGATGGAGTGGCAACCGAACGTACCTAGCCGTCCGAAGGATCGGCTCCGGTCGGAGACGTGGGCGCGCCGGGGAGCGTGCGCACCCGGCTATCATGCTGCGTCGGTGAAGCTTCCGGTCGATCCTACTAATACAACCAAAAAATAATCACTCCACGTAGGGAGGGGGAACTCGGGGATGGGGCAATTAATACATCAACTACCCTCACGCAGGAGGGGGGAGCAAAGGGAAGGGAATACCATGGTGCTGATCTGCGAACGGTCCTGCTGGGATGGCGCCGATTGTCCTGCACGGTACGCTGAGCACAGACGTCTGAATGGAGTGCCGTCGGCGCTCAGACGAAGCCTGGGGAGTGCTGGAGTGTTCCTGAAAATCTGATGACGTTCCGAGGTCTCTGGAAGGCGGGGCCGGCCGGAGGAGAGGACCTACGGGATTCTGTCCCGTAGGACAGGTTTGCGCAGTCGTGGTGCAGTCGGCGGTACGCTCGCTGTAGAACTCCAAACGAGGCGGGACCAACACGGTCAGATGGCCGACAGGAAGGCCACGTACCCTCAAAAGATGGGCGCCATTGGATCACCGAGCCGGGCAGATCGGCTCGACAGGCAGACGCCCACACGCGTTACCATGAATTCCAAGAGGGCGATCTAGTGATGGTTAAGGCGGAGAGGCTCTCCCCTGGAGCCGTTTCAAAGTTGAATGCTCGAGGCGCCGGACCGTTCCGGGTTGTGAGGAGGATAGGCTCTAACGCCTACGAGATAAACCTCCCCGAGGAATATGGGGTGAGCACCACGTTCAACGTGGCAGACCTTGTACCATACAAGGGCCAAACAGCAATACCTAGTGACCCTTTCGAGCCTGCATCCCCCCTTGTGAGCGAACCCACCCCTGTGTGTCCACCGGCCCCAATGAGAGCACGGTGTGAACAGGTGGAACAAATACTGGACGAGCAGATTACCAACACAAGGAGCAAGGCATACCAGCGTTACTTAGTCCGATGGAAGGGTCGACCTCAGTCTGAAGAGGCATGGATGAGCAAGGAGGAGTTGATGCGCATCGACCCGGATGCTCTGGAGCAGTATTACAGCCAGCGAGATCCTTACTCAACGGAGTCGAGTCACTCGCGCCCCGGGAGGATTGATGGGGACACGACCGTCCCATCACTTTGGTTGGGAGAGTTCCCCACCCCTTGAGATCTTGGAGCTTCTTTTCGGCTAGTTCCTTTCCTTTGAGTCCACTTAGTGTTAACTGATGTCTATTTCACTTCCATTTGTGTCATGTAAGCCTTAATGGGCCATCTAAATAAGATGGGGAACTCGGGGATGAAGCACTCCAAATCTGATCGTCCTTAATCTTTAGGTCCACTCGGGGTCTTCTGTGCACCTGGTTTGCACCTGACAGCGTGTGTGGTTGTCTTTTCGTCTAGGCGTGATTGCTCACGAATTTGCTGGCCGTAGGTCCTAGCCTCCGACCGGGATTCGTCCCACGTCAGATTTGGTATCAGAGCAAGTTCTTCGACTTGCCCTTGCTTGTCGAGTCCTAGGCCTTAGATCGCTCCGTGTTGTCAACCTTGCCCCAGATCCGTGATCCTTCATGTCCACCCGCAGCGGTGCTCCATACCAACCCTCAGGACAGCCACCCATGGCGGGCCAAGGCTAGTCATCCCTTCCCCCCGGAGAGTCCCTCTTGGGACAGCACCCACGCCCCAGTCAAGGACAAACCTATCTTAGCCCCGGTGAGTCTCTTCACGGACTACACCCACGACCCAACCCTCCTATGACGGGAGGAGACTCGTCCCTACTTGACACTCTCCTTGATCAATTTCGACAACTAAGGGGACACATGGATACCATTGTCACCAAACTAGATCGCCATGATACCCGTTTGGCCCGTATGGAGGAAACTCAGCCCTAAGGGTACCCCCAACTCGCCAAGCTCCCAGAGGGCGACCTCCCATGGAGGGTCTAGATCGACGTCCTCGAGGTCCTTTAGAGGATCCCCTACACCGGTTGATCAAGTTGGATGCTCCCACTTTTGAGGGGTCCCACAAACCCCAAGTTTACCTTGATTGGGAGACATCCCTAGATCTGTATTTTGAGTGGTATCCCATGTCCGACGCGAGGAAGGTGCGTTATGCCAAGTACAAGTTTCAAGGTCTCGCAAAGACGTACTGGCTTAACGTCGAGAGCCTTAGGAACCTCCGGAGAGAGAACCCCATAGCAACATGGAATCAAATGAAGGTTGCTCTCCGCCAAAAGTATCTCTCGCCAACTTACTATCAGGATCTCTTGGACGAGTGGCATAATCTCACTCAAGATTGGAAGACCGTCGCCGAGTATATTGAAGCTTTTGATAGCTATCTTCTCCGATGCGGCGTCCAGGAGGATACCGTGGTCACCCTCTCCCGCTTTCGCAAGGGGCTGACCCCCTATATTTGACGGGAGCTTCACTTACGCGAGGTTACTGTTAGAGTGTGGAGTCAGAACTCTTTTGTTCGTGCGCCTCTGCACGAGATCACACTCTGCCTCAGGAGCGCATCCACTGCTCCAGGGGAGCATTCACAGCATTAGGGAAGCATGTCGAGCTTATGCCATCTCCAGGGGAGCATTCGCTGCTCCAGGGGAGCAATCGCTGCCCCAGGGGAGCATCCACTGCTCAAGGGGAGCATCTTTCAGTACCAGGGAAGCATTCGTTACTCTAGGGGAGCATATGCTGTCCGGGTCTAGTAGGGAAGCACATGCTGTCTCTGGAGGGCATTCATTGCCTCAGGAGAGCATCACTGGCATCAAGAGAGCATGCATTGCGGGCTCAAGGCAAGTCGACCTGCATGAAGAAGTGTCGACCTGGTTCTGGCAATGCATTAACCTGACTGATGCTAGGGGAGCATCTGCAGCCGCTGAAGGGCATACTCGGTCCCAGGAGAACATCCGGTGGGACAGGCGAGCATGCGCGTCTAATGTATCCCGGAAGAGGGTTTCTGTTTATCAGGGGTATTATTATCCTTAATGCCCTGATTAATGACGCACTAATCTCCTAGTATAAAAGGGTGGGCTGTCTCTTTGTATTGTAACAAGTCTGTGATTATCTAGTGGAATCCTGTTGCGGCCGTGGACGTAGGAAGGCACCTTGCCTCCGAACCACGTAAAAAATCCCTGTGTGTTCTTGTGTGATTGGTTTTTTCTCTTCTTCCTCCTTTGATGTTTGTCCTCCTCGTCTGGGTGGTACTCCGGTCCATATACTTCCCAACAACTGGTATCAGAGCCTTGTTCTGGTTCGAGGGAGTAGTGGGAGTAATGGCGGCAGATGAATGAAAGGTGAGGATCGACAAGTTTGATGGCAAGGACTTCGGTTTCTGGAAGATGCAGATCGAAGACTACTTGTATCAGAAGAAGCTGCATGAGCCGCTTCTTGGAACGATGCCGGCAGGGATGAAGAAAGAAGATTGGGATCTACTAGACAGACAAGCACTCGGAGTTGTTCGCTTGACGTTGGCCAGAAACGTCGCCTTCAACATCGTGAACGAGAAGACCACGGCAGGATTGATGAAGGCGCTATCAAATATGTATGAAAAGCCCTCAGCTTCAAACAAGGTATATTTGATGCGTCGTTTATTTAATCTGAAGATGGCCGAAGGTGCTTCTGTTACAGACCACATCAATGAATTCAATGTGATTACAACTCAGTTGAGTTCTGTAGAAATAAACTTTGATGATGAGGTTAGGGCCTTGATTATTTTATCCTCCTTACCTGAAAGTTGGGGTGTAACTGTGACGGCTGTAAGTAGCTCTTCCGGTTCAAGTAAATTGAAGCTCAATGAGGTTCGAGACTTGATTCTAAGCGAAGATATTCGCAGAAGGGAATCCGGTGAAGTCTCAGGTTCTGCCTTGAATACAGAGAGTAGGGGAAGAACAAAACAGCGGAATCAAAATAGGAGCAGATCTAGGTCCAAGAAGAAAGGTCAATCAAAGTTTGGTGGTGATGGGTGCTGGAATTGTGGTAAAAAGGGGCACTTAAAGAAAGATTGCAAGGCTCCAAAGAAGAAAAATCACAATGAAGAGTCTGCCAATGCAACTGTAGCAGAGCAAGTTCAAGATGCTTTAGTTCTTTGTGTTGACACTCCTTTAGAGTCATGGATTCTTGACTCAGGTGCGTCGTTTCACTCTACCTCACATAAAGAAAGTATGCAAAATTATGTTGCTGGAAACTTTGGGAAGGTTTATCTTGCTGATGATGAGCCTTTAGATATTGTGGGGAAGGGTGATGTCAATGTAAGGACCACAAATGGCACTTTGTGGAAGTTAAAGAATGTAAGGCATGTACCTGACTTGAAGAGGAACTTGATATCTGTTGGACAGCTTGATGATGAAGGTTATATCACAACCTTTGTGGGTGGATCTTGGAAGATCACCAAAGGTGCTATGATTATAGCACGAGGCAACAAGATGGGTACTATCTACATGACTAGCAACAACAAAGATATAGTGGCAGTGGCAAATTCAGGAGTTGACTCCAACATATGGCACTGCAGGCTTGGTCACATGAGTGAGAAAGGGATGAAGGTACTGCTGTCAAAAGGAAAATTGTCTGGCTTGAAATCTGTGGAAGTTGGTCTTTGCGAAGACTGTATTTTTGGGAAGCAAAAGAAGGTTACATTCTCAAAGGCAGTTAGAACTTTGAAGACACAGAAGCTAGAGCTTGTACATACAGATGTATGTGGTCCTTCACCAGTACCATCTCTTGGAGGCTCACTCTACTATGTCACTTTCATTGATGACTCTACTCGCAAGGTATGTGTTTATTTTTTGAAAAGAAAATCTGATGTATTTGTTACTTTCAAAAACTGGAAGACCCTTGTAGAGAATGAGATATGTTTGAAGGTGAAGTGTCTGAGATCAGACAATGGTGGAGAGTATGACAACAAGGAATTCAAGGACTTTTGTGCAGCTAGTGGTATTAGGATGGAAAGAACTGTTCCAAGAACACCACAGCAGAATGGAGTTGCCGAGCGCATGAATAGAACCTTGAATGAACGGGCTAGAAGCATGAGGATACATGCTGGACTGCCTAAAACATTTTGGGCAGATGCAATTAACACATCAGCTTTCTTGATAAACCGAGGACCATCTGTCCCTTTGGATGGTAAAATTCCAGAGGAGGCCTGGACAGGGAAAGAGGTAAATCTTTCACACTTGAGAGTCTTTGGCTGTGTTTCATATGTGCATGTAGATTCTAATGAAAGGGATAAGCTAGATGCTAAGTCTATAAAGTGCTTTTTCATTGGATATGGTTCTGATGAGTTTGGATATCGATTTTGGGATGATGAAAATCAAAAAATTCTCAGAAGGAAAAATGTTATATTCAATGAAAATGTCTTGTACAAAGACAAGACTATTGTAGAATCTGACAGTGCAGGGAAACAAAATGAGAATAGTGGACAGGTTGAGCTAGAAGAAATTTCACAAGATGATGTGAATGACAAGATACATGATGTATCTGAAATAGAAGTACAACATTGTACACCGGTACAACTGAGAAGATCTGCAAGAATACCTAGGCCTACACAAAGGTATTCTCCATCTTTGCATTACCTACTGTTGACTGACGAAGGTGAACCCGAGTGTTATGATGAAGCAATGCAGGTTACAGATTCTGTTAAGTGGGAGTTAGCAATGGAAGATGAGATGAACTCATTGCAAAGGAACCAGACTTGGGAGCTAACTAAATTCCCTAAGAACAAGAAGGCATTGCACAACAAGTGGGTTTACAGAGTCAAAGATGAACCTGATGGCAGTAGGAGGTACAAAGCAAGGTTGGTAGTGAAGGGCTTCCAGCAAAAGGAAGGTATAGACTACACTGAGATCTTTTCTCCAGTTGTGAAACTAACCACTATTAGATTGGTGTTGAGCATTGTTGCTGCTGAGAACTTACATTTAGAGCAACTAGATGTGAAGACAGCTTTTCTCCATGGTGACTTGGAGGAAGACATCTACATGTTGCAACCAGAAGGGTTTTCAGTCCCAAGCAAAGAAAACCTTGTATGCAAGTTTAAGAAAAGTTTGTATGGTCTGAAACAAGCCCCCAGACAGTGGTACAAGAAGTTTGATGGATTCATATGTAACAATGGTTTCATTAGGTGCAATATGGACCATTGTTGTTATCTTAAGAAGTTTGATAATTGTTATATCATATTGTTGTTGTACGTGGATGATATGCTTATTGCAGGATCAAGTATGACAGAGATTAACAATCTGAAAATACAATTATCAAAGGAATTTGCTATGAAGGACTTAGGAGCAGCAAAGCAAATTCTTGAGATGAGAATTGTGAGAGATAGAACAGCTGGCACTGTGAAGCTATCTCAAGAAGGTTACATCCAGAAGGTGTTGGGCAGATTCAACATGCAGGATGCAAAACCAGTTAGCACTCCTTTGGCAAGTCACTTCAATCTGTCTAAAGAGCAGTCACCAAAGTTTGCTGAAGAGCGAGAGTCCATGAAGAAAATTCCTTATGCATCAGCTGTAGGAAGTCTGATGTATGCCATGATTTGTACCAGGCCGGATATAGCACATGCAGTGGGAGTTGTGTGCAGACATATGGCAGATCCGGGCAAGCAACACTGGGAGGCAGTGAAATGGATTCTGAGATACCTAAAAGGTACCTCAGGCAAATCACTTTGTTTCAGGAAAAGTGATGTTATTCTACAAGGTTTTGTTGATTCAGATCTTGGTGGTGATCTGGACACCAGAAGAAGTACCACTGGCTATGTTTACACCTTGGGTGGCATTGCAGTAAGTTGGGTTTCAAAACTTCAGAAGGTTGTTGCTCTCTCAACAACAGAAGCAGAGTATGTTGCTATCTTTGAAACTAGCAAAGAGATGGTATGGCTGAAAAACTTTCTGAAGGAGTTGGGCAAGGAACAAAGCAACAGTGTGCTGTTTTGTGACAGTCAAAGTGTAATTCACCTTGCCAAGAACCCAGTCTTTCATGCAAGGACTAAGCACATACAACTGAAATATCACTTCATTCGTGGTCTGCTTGAAGATGATGTTTTACTGCTGGAGAAAATACTTGGTGCATAGAACCCAGCAGACATGTTCACCAAGGTGGTAACTACAGAGAAACTGAGGCTGTGCAAGTCCTCAGTTGGCCTCCATGGATGATTGATGGAGGAATACCGTAGCAGTTTATTTCTACTGTTATATTGAGCAGGGTTAATACTTTAGGAGGTTTACTTTCTTTGGAGTTCAGACTCCAAGTGGGAGATTGTTAGAGTGTGGAGTCAGAACTCTTTTGTTCGTGCGCCTCTGCGCGAGATCACACTCTGCCTCAGGAGCGCATCCACTGCTCCAGGGGAGCATTCACAGCATCAGGGAAGCATGGTGAGCTTATGCCATCTCCAGGGGAGCATTTGCTGCTCCAGGGGAGCAATCGCTGCCCCAGGGGAGCATCCACTGCTCCAGGGGAGCATCTTTCAGTATCAGGGAAGCATTCGTTACTCCAGGGGAGCATATGCTGTCCGGGTCTAGCAGGGAAGCACATGCTGTCTCTGGAGGGCATTCATTGCCTCAGGAGAGCATCACTGGCATCAAGAGAGCATGCATTGCGGGCTCAAGGCAAGTCGACCTGCATGAAGAAGTGTCGACCTGGTTCTGGCAATGCATTAACCTGACTGATGCTAGGGGAGCATCTGCAGCCGCTGAAGGGCATACTCGGTCCGAGGAGAGCATCCGGTGGGACAGGCGAGCATGCGCGTCTAATGTATCCCGGAAGAGGGTTTCTGTTTATCAGGGGTATTATTGTCCTTAATGCCCTGATTAATGACGCACTAATCTCCTAGTATAAAAAGGTGGGCTGTCTCTTTGTATTGTAACAAGTCTGTGATTATCTAGTGGAATCCTGTTGCGGCCGTGGACGTAGGAAGTCACCTTGCCTCCGAACCACGTAAAAAATCCCTGTGTGTTCTTATGTGATTGGTTTTTTCTCTTCTTCCTCCTCTGATGTTTGTCCTCCTTGTCTGGGTGGTACTCCGGTCCATATACTTCTCAACAGTTACCACCCTGGAATATGCATATCAGGTAGCCCGCGACAACGAAAGGTTCCATTTCATTCCCCGTGCTTCATCCCCGCGGCCGACTGATCCCCGACAAGTTGTCACCCGCTCTGGAAGCACCACTCACTCCACTCCGAGACCCACTGCGGCTCCTACCATTCCTTCTCCCACCCTTACGCGGCCACCACTTCCCCGGCCTAGCGGGAACCCGGTCCCACAACAAGCCCCCACAGCTCCACCTCCTAGACGGGATGATAGGGGAAAGGGTATTGTTGGAAGTTCCCCTCTCCCACCACAGGCCGCTAGAAACACCTGCTATCAGTGCGGAGGCTTTGGTCATTTTGCGAGTCACTGTCCCAACCGTGGCCTCTCTAGCCTTGTCATTGAGCAGCAGGTGGAGCATCCGTCTCAAGATTCGGTGGGAGAGGAGACCGTTGAGTACACCCCAGAACAGTCATTGATCGACCAGTTTGAGGGGACCGACACCATTGAGGAGGAGCCTCCCCACCCGACTGTCTCTGTTGGGGCTGTAATACCCCATGGCGTCACCCACCCGCCATCTACTACCTCATCGGATTGGCGCCGGAATAGTCTCTGCAACACTGTGACTATGATCAGAGGCCAGCCGTATGTAGTCCTCCTTGACTCCGGCAGTGCGGTCAACCTTGTCTCCTCTGAATGCGTTGATCGCACCGGACTTCTAGTCCTCTTTCACCCACAGCCTTATGAAGTCAGCTGGGTCGATGGCACATCCCGATCCGTTGACATGATTGCCCCGTTCCCCTTCAGTTCAGTGGATACAATGAGATTGTCTGGTGTGATGTGCTCTCCATGGACAATCGTGGCATTCTTCTTGGTCGACCTTGGATGTATGACGTAGATATCCAGTACTTTGGTCGCGCCAATCTCTGCACTTTCTTGCATAAAGGGGAAACCATCGTCATCCAGGCCCTCCCTCCTCGCCTCAGCCATCATTTAGCAGGAGGCTAGCCAGCGGCCTCCTTTTTCCCCTCTTCCCATATTCTCCAAGCTTATCCCAACACCCGTCCGTCCATGCCATAGCTCTCCGAAGGATAGTGAGTCTGCTACTCTGATTCCTCCAAATAAACCCAAGCCTATGCCAGCATCAGTGAGCACAAAGCGGTCTAGGTGGCGAGATCGGCCATGCAAACTCAAGATAGGGTCGCAAGTAGTGGTTCGGGCGGATATGCTTCCATCTCGGATTCCGCCACAAGCGGACGTCGAGGGGATAGGTCCTTTTCGGGTTGTGAGGAGAGTAGGCGCCGATGCCTACGTGGTAGACATTCCCAGAGCATATAAGTTGGGGCCCGTGTTCAATCGGGTTGACCTTGTGCCATACGAGGAGGCGGCAGCAAGAACCAGTGCGTGCTTTGAGCCAGACCATTCCTTGGAGCAGGTGCCTCACCATGAGAGATGCCAAAATTCCCGAGAGCGGCGCAGGCCTAAGGGATTCATACTGGGCAAGCAGACATCAAGGAATCGGCACCGTTCACGCTTGGCTTGTCTTAAGGCTACGCTTCCGAGTACGAGATTTGGAGGCCGTGCTGGAGAGCGAGCAACCCCTGCCAGGAGCGCAGCGACCCACTCGACGGAGTCGAGTTCTTCCCCAGCCCGGGGGAATTGATGGGGACATCAGGCCACAGAAGACCCCGGGTGGACCTAGCGAGGCACATTGGAGCCTCCATTTATTTTATTGGTTATGGTTCTCCTATTAGTAGCAATTGGGTCAAGAAAAGAGTCATTTAGTGAGTTGTAACCCTTAATGGGCTGATCTTATAAAGCCCAACAAGGGACAGTTTGGGTCTAGCTCGGTTATAGGTCATAGTTAGCTTACGCTTACCCCTCAGAATAGTTGAGTCTTTTTTCTATTTGTTATGGTCATTTGTGGACAATTGTAACCCTGGCCTCTCCTATAAATAGGATGCCAAGGGCTTTATTTGGGAGTTAATGAAGAATTTGAATTTGAGTTGAAAGAAATTGTGTGAGCCTTTCTATCTCTTCCTCCCTTCTATTAGCGCAAACCCCTCTCTCTCTCTATCTCTTGCGGCCTTCTCTCTCTCTCCTTGGGGATCGCAAATCCCTCTCTCTCCTCCCTCCTTGGGCCGCGCGCCCCCTCTTCCTCCTCCTCTCCCCACTTGCCACATCACCTCCTATTTCCTCTCCTACTCAATCTCCAACTCCTACTATCTAGGAGATCCTAGCACACCCCACCTTCCCCTCCTCGTATCACCTTCCTAATCCCACTCCAAATCAAATCCTAGCCCTCCATTCTCCTATAAGATTCCTTCCTATTATCCTCTCCCTCCTAAAATCCCTCCTTCTCATTGGGGAAAAAATTACCAAAACACAATTTTCCCTCCACCAAAAATTCCTAGCCGCGGCCTCCATCTCTTCCCCATCCAAGTGCGCACACCCCCATCCCCTAACCCTAGTTCGCACCACCCAGCCCCCCACGCCCCAACCCCCCTCCAGCCACCCCTCCCCTCTGCAACCCATGATCCTCACCCTTCCAAGTGCGTCCACGGCGACCCCGGCAACCCACGACATCGCCCTTGTCGTCGACATTGAAGATTTTCCTTGCCCTGCTGCTCACAGATCTGTAGCATAAACTTTGGCCGAGTTTGCAGAGTCTACACCGACGTCTACAGTGCGAATCTGCCCGAGCCCCCTTCTGTGGGTTCGTTCGTCTCCGAGTCCTCTTCGCACCAGAGGTGGTTTCGCACCATTCCGACTTCGGCACCGGTCGTGGCGTCCGTTCTCCCGCGACTGCGCAGATCAGGTGCAAACCAGTCCGCCCAGGGTGTGCATCCAGCTTACTGTTCGTGCCACCCCCTACACGTCCGTTTTCAGGTCGAGTCATCTTCTTCAAAGTTGTGCACCTCGGCGTCCCGGAACCAACCCAGGTGGTTTCGTCGCATTCCGACCTCCGTGCTGAAAGTTCCACCACGGCCATAGCACCCCTGTCTGGCTGCTCGCCCAGAAATCTGAAGTTTGCCACATCTGCGACCACGCCTGGCTCGGTGATCCAATGGCGCCCATCTTTTGAGGGTACGTAGGCCTTCCTGTCGGCCATCCGACCGTGTTGGTCCCGCCTCGTTTGGAGTTCTACAGCGAGCGTACCGCCGACTGCACCACGACTGTGCAAACCTGTCCTGCGGGACAGAATCGCGTAGGTCCTCTCCTCCGGTCGGCCCCGCCTTCCAGCGACCTCGGAACGTCATCAGATTTTCAGGAACACTCCAGCACTCCCCATGCTTCGTCTGAGCGCCGACGGCACTCCATTCGGACGTCTGTGCTCAGCGTACCTTACAGGACGATCGACGTCATCCCAGCAGGACTGTTCGCAGATCAGCACCTTGGTGTTCCCTTCCCCTTGCTCGCCCCTCCTGCGTGAGGGTAGTTGATGTATTAATTGCCCCATCCCAGAGTTCCCCCTCCCTGCGTGGAGTGGTTATTTTGTGATTGTATTAGCAGGATCGACCGGAAGCTTCACCGACGCAGTGTGATAGCCAGGTGCGCACGCTCCCCGACGCGCCCACGTCTCTGACCGGAGCCGATCCTTCAGACGGCTAGGTACGTTCGGTTGCCACTCCATCCCTGCTTGTTTAGTATTGATTCCTATGTCGCGCTAGTGAGATGAGTGCTCGATTTCACATGTTCCACTAAAATAGAGTGACTTGTTGCTGGTGAGAAGTGCGTACACTTGATCTGGTTCCCTCGGTACCGGTCTGCCCGATTGCATCCGGTGCCCCATCCTAGCCTCCCCGGGTGGTCTCTACCATCCTCCTCGCTGCTCGGACCGTGTCCGACACCCCTCGAGCCGCTGCTCGCTAGCCATCACTTCATTGCCCGTGTTGAGTTCGCTTGTCGCGTGTGTGGTTGTCTTTTCGTCTAGGCGTGATTGCTCACGAATTTGCTTTCCGTAGGTCCTAGCCTCCGACCGGGATTCGTCCCGTGTCAGATTCGCACCTTCCTCGCGTCGGGCATGGGATACCACTCAAAATACTGATCTAGGGATGTCTCCCAATCAAGCTAAACTTGGGGTTTGTGGGACCCCTCAAAAGTGGGAGCATCCAGCTTGATCAGCCGGTGTAGGGGATCCTCTAAAGGATCTCGAGGATGCCGATCTAGACCCTCCATGGGAGGTCGCCCTCTGGGAGCCTGGCGAGGGTAACCTCCTCGTCCTCATCATCGGGGTATAGGTTGGGTTGGGGGTACCCCTCGGGCTGAGCTTCCTCCATACGGGCCAAACGGGTATCATGGCGGTCTAGTCTGGTGACAATGGTATCCATGCGTCCTCCTAGTTGTCGAAATTGATCAAGGAGAGTGTCAAGTAGGGACGAGTCTCCTCCCGTCATAGGAGGGTTGGGTCGTGGGTGTTGTCCCTGAAGAAACTCACCGGGGCTAAGAGAGGTTTGTCCTTGACTGGGGCGCGGGTGCTGTCCCAAGAGGGACTCTCCGGGGGGAAGGGATGAATGGCCTTGGCCTGCCATGGGTGGCTGTCCTGAGGGTTGGTATGGAGCACCGCTGCGGGTGGACATGAAGGATCACAGATCTGGGGCAAGGTTGACAACACGGAGTGATCTAAGGCCTAGGACTCGACAAGCAAGTGCAAGTCGAAGAACTTGCTCTGATGCCAAATCTGACGCGGGACGAATCCCGGTCGGAGGCTAGGACCTACGGCCAGCAAATTCGTGAGCAATCACGCCTAGACGAAAAGACAACCACACACGCGACAAGCGAACTCAACACGGGCAACGAAGTGACGGCTAGGCGAGCAGCGGCTCGAGGGGCGTCGGACACGGTCCGAGCAACGAGGAGGATGGTAGAGACCACCCGGGGAGGCTAGGATGGGGCACCGGATGCAACCGGGCAGACCGGTACCAAGGGAACCGGATCAAGTGTACGCTCTTCTCACCGGCAGCAAGTCACTCTATTTTAGTGGAACATGTGGGATCGAGCACTCATCTCACCGGCCCGACATAGGAATCAATACTAAACAAGCAGGGATGGAGTGGCAACCGAACGTACCTGGCCGTCTGAAGGAGTGGCTCCGGCCGGAGACGTGGGTGCGCCGGGGAGCGTGTGCACCCGGCTATCACGCTGCGTCGGTGAAGCTTCCGGTCGATATTGCTAATACAACCACAAAATAACCACTCCATGCAGGGAGGGGGAACTCGGGGATGGGGCAATTAATACATCAACTACCCTCACGCAGGAGGGGGGAGCAAGGGGAAGGGAACACCAAGGTGCTGATCTGCGAACAGTCCTGCTGGGATGACGCCGATCGTCCTGCACGGTACACTGAGCACAGAGGTCCGAATGGAGTGCCGTCGGCGCTCAGACGAAGCCTGGGGGGTGCTGGAGTGTTCCTGAAAATCTGATGACGTTCCGAGGTCGTTGGAAGGCGGGGCCGGCCGGAGGAGAGGATCTACCCGATTCTGTCCCGCAGGATTGGTTTGCGTAGTCGTGGTGCAGTCGGCGGTACGCTCGCTGTAGAACTCCAAACAAGGTGGGACCAACACGGTCGGATGGCCGACAGGAAGGCCTACGTACCCTCAAAAGATGGGTGCCATTGGATCACCGAGCCGGGTGTGGTCGCAGATGTGGCAAGCTTCAGATTTCTGGGCGAGCAGCCAGACAGGGGTGCGATGGCTGTGGTGGAACTTCCAGCACGGAGGTCGGAATGCGATGAAACCACCTGGGTTGGTTCCGGGACGTCGAGGTGCACAACTTTGAAGAAGATGACTCGGCCTGAAAACGGATGTGTAGGGTGTGGCACGAACAGTAAGCTGGGTGCACACCTTGGGCGGAGTGGTTTGCACCTGATCTGCGCAGTTGCGGGAGAACGGACGCCACGACCGGTGCCGAAGTCGGAATGGTGTGAAACGACCTCTGGTGCGAAGAGGACTCGGAGACGAACGAACCCACAGAAGGGGGCTCGGGCAGATTCGCACTATAGACGTCGGTGTAAACTCGGCCAAAGTTTCTGCTACTGATCTGTGAGTAGCTGGGCAAGTAAAATCTGCAATGTCGACGACAAGGGCGATGCCGTGGTTGTCGGGGTCGCCGTGGACGCACTTGGAAGGGTGAGGGTCGTGAGTTGCAGAGGGGAGGGGTGGCTGGAGGTGGGCTGGGGCGTGGGGGGCTGGGTGGTGCGAATTAGGGTTAGGGTATGGGGGTGTGCGCACTTGGATGGGGAAGAGATGGAGGCCGCGGCTAGGAATTTTTGGTGGATGGAAAATTGTGTTTTGGTAATTTTTTCCCTAATGAGGAGGAGGGATTTTAGGAGGGAGAGGATAATTGGAAGGAATCTTAGAGGAGAATAGAGGGCTAGGATTTGATTTGGAGTGGGATTAGGAAGGTGATAAGAGGAGGGGAAGGTGGGGTGCGCTAGGATCTCCTAGATAGTAGGAGTTGGAGATTGAGTAGGAGAGGAAATATGAGGTGATGTGGCAAGTGGGGAGAGAAGGAGGAAGAGGGGGCGTGCGGCCCAAGGAGGGAGGAGAGAGAGGGATTTGCGATCCCCAAGGAGAGAGAGAGAGAGAAGGCCGCAAGAGATAGAGATAGAGAGAGAGGGGTTTGCGCTAATAGAAGGGAGGAAGAGAGAGAAAGACTCACACAATTGCTTTCAACTCAAATTCAAATTCTTCATTAACTCCCAAATAAAGCCCTTGGCATCCTATTTATAGGAGAGGCCAGGGTTACAATTGTCCACAAATGACCATAACAAATAGAAAAAAGACTCCACTATCCTGAGGGGTAAGCGTAAGCTAACTATGACCTATAACCGATCTAGACCCAAACTGTCCCTTATTGGGCTTTATAAGATCAGCCCATTAAGGGTTACAACTCACTGAAGTCCGAATGAAGCTCCCGTCGAATATAGGAGGTCTTCTATGGCTCTGATACCAAATCTGGCGCGAGACGAATCCCGGTCGGAGGATAGGACCTACGGAAAGCAAATTCGTGAGCAATCACGCCTATACGAAAAGACAACCACACACGCGACAAGCGAACTCAACACGGGCAACGAAGTGACGGCTAGGCGAGCAGCGGCTCGAGGGGCCTCGGACACGGTCCGAGCAGCGAGGAGGATGGTGGAGACCACCAGGGGAGGCTAGGATGGGGCACCGGATGCAACCGGGCAGACCGGTACCGAGGGAACCGGATCAAGTGTACGCTCTTCTCACCGGCAGCAAGTCACTCTATTTTAGTGGAACATGTGGGATCGAGCACTCATCTCACCGGCGTGACATAGGAATCAATACTAAACAAGCAGGGATGGAGTGGCAACCGAATGTACCTAGCCGTCCGAAGCATCGGCTCCGGTCGGAGACGTGGGCGCGTCGGGGAGCGTGCGCACCCGGCTATCACGCTGCGTCGGTGAAGCTTCCGGTCGATCCTGCTAATACAACCACAAAATAACCACTCCACGCAGGGAGGGGGAACTCGGGGATGGGGCAATTAATACATCAACTACCCTCACGCAGGAGGGGGGGGCAAGGGGAAGGGAACACCAAGGTGCTGATCTGCAAACAGTCCTGCTGGGATGACGCCGATCGTCCTGCACGGTACACTGAGCACAGACGTCCGAATGGAGTGCCGTCGGCGCTCAGACGAAGCCTGGGGAGTGCTGGAGTGTTCCTGAAAATCTGATGACGTTCCGAGGTCGTTGGAAGGCGGGGCCGGCCGGAGGAGAGGACCTACGCGATTCTGTCCCGCAGGACAGGTTTGCGCAGTCGTGGTGCAGTCGGCGGTATGCTCGCTGTAGAACTCCAAACGAGGCGGGACCAACACGGTCGGATGGCCGATAGGAAGGCCTACGTACCCTCAAAAGATGGGCGCCGTTGGATCACCGAGCCGGGCGTGGTTGCAGATGTGGCAAGCTTCATATTTCTGGGCGAGCAGCCAGACAGGGGTGCGATGGCTGTGGTGGAACTTTCAGCACAGAGGTCGGAATGCGACGAAACCACCTGGGTTGGTTCCGGGACGCCGAGGTGCACAACTTTGAAGAAGATGACTCGGCCTGAAACCGGACGTGTAGGGCGTGGCACGAACAGTAAGCTGGGTGCACACCCTGGGCGGACTGGTTTGCACCTGATCTGCGCAGTCGCGGGAGAACGGACGCCACGACCGGTGCCGAAGTCGGAATGGTGCGAAACCACCTCTGGTGCGAAGAGGACTCGGAGACGAACGAACCCACAGAAGGGGGCTCGGGCAGATTCGCAATGTAGACGTCGGTGTAGACTCTGCAAACTCGGCCAAAGTTTATGCTACAGATCTGTGAGCAGCAGGGCAAGGAAAATCTTCAATGTCGACGACAAGGGCGATGTCGTGGGTTGCCGGGGTCGCCGTGGACTTCACTGGTTCTTGCTGCCGCCTCCTCGTATGGCACAAGGTCAACCCGATTGAACACGGGCCCCAACTTATATGCTCTGGGAATGTCTACCACGTAGGCATCGGCGCCTACTCTCCTCACAACCCGAAAAGGACCTATCCCCTCGACGTCCGCTTGTGGCGGAATCCGAGATGGAAGCCTATCCGCCCGAACCACTTCTTGCGACCCTATCTTGAGTTTGCATGGCCGATCTCGCCGCCTAGAATGCTTTGTGCTCACTGATGCTGGCATAGGCTTGGGTTTATTTGGAGGAATCAGAGTAGCAGACTCACTATCATTCGGGGAGCTATGGCCTGGACGGACGGGTGTTGGGATAAGCTTGGAGAATATGGGAAGAGGGGATAAAGGAGGCCGCTGGCTAGCCTCCTGCTGATTGATGGCTGAGGCAGGAGGAGGGAGGGCCTGGATGACGATGGTTTCCCCTCCTCCAGCCTCAGCCATCATTCAGTAGGAGGCTAGCCAGCGGCCTCCTTTATCCCCTCTTCCCATATTCTCCAAGCTTATCCCAACACCCGTCCGTCCAGGCCATAGCTCCCCGAATGATAGTGAGTCTGCTACTCTGATTCCTCCAAATAAACCCAAGCCTATGCCAGCATCAGTGAGCACAAAGCGTTCTAGGCGGCAAGATCGGCCATGCAAACTCAAGATGCAAGTAATGGTTCGGGCGAATAGGCTTCCATCTCGGATTCCGCCACTAGCGGACGTCGAGGGGATAGGTCCTTTTTGGGTTGTGAGGAGAGTAGGCGTCGATGCCTACGTGGTAGAGATTCCCAGAGCATATAAGTTGGGGCCTGTGTTCAATTGGGTTGACCTTGTGCCATGCGAGGAGGCGGCAGCAAGAACCAGTGAGTGCTCTGAGCCAGACCATTCCTTGGAACAGGGCCCTCACCATGAGAGATGCCAACATTCCCGAGAGCGGCACAGGCCTAAGGGATTCATACTGGGCATGCAGACATCAAGGAATCGGCACCGTTCACGCTTGGCTTGTCTTAAGGCTACACTTCCGGGTGCGAGATTTGGAGGCCGTGCTGGAGAGAGAGCAACCCCGACCAGGAGCGCAGCAACCCACTCGACGGAGTCGAGTTCTTCCCCAGCCCGGGGGAATTGATGGGGACATCAGGCCACAGAAGACCCCGGGTGGACCTAGCGAGGCACATTGGAGCCTCCATTTATTTTCTTGCTTATGGTTCTCCTATTAGTAGCAATTGAGTCAATAAAAGAGTCATTTAGTGAGTTGTAACCCTTAATAGGTTGATCTTATAAAGCCCAACAAGGGACAGTTTGGGTCTAGCTCGGTTATAGGTCATAGTTAGCTTACGCTTACCCCTCAGGATAGTGGAGTCTTTTTTCTATTTGTTATGGTCATTTGTGGACAATTGTAACCCTGGCCTCTCCTATAAATAGGATGCCAATGGCTTTATTTGGGAGTTAATGAAGAATTTGAGTTGAAAGAAATTGTGTGAGCCTTTCTCTCTCTTCCTCCCTTCTATTTACGCAAACCCCCCCTCTCTCTCTCTTTCTCTTGCGGCCTTCTCTCTCTCTCTCCTTGGGGATTGCAAATCCCTCTCTCTCCCTCCTTGGGCCGCGCACACTCTTCCTCCTTCTCTCCCCACTTGTCACATCACCTCCTATTTCCTCTCCTACTCAATCTCCAACTCCTATCTAGGAGATCTTAGCGCACCCCACCTTCCCCTCCTCTTATCACCTTCCTAATCCCACTCCAAATCAAATCCTAGCCCTCCATTCTCCTCTAAGATTCCTTCCTATTATCCTCTCCCTCCTAAAATCCCTCCTCCTCATTAATGAAAAAATTACCAAAACACAATTTTCCCTCCACCAAAAATTCCTAGCCGCGGCCTCCATCTCTTCCCCATCCAAGTGCGCACACCCCCATACCCTAACCCTAGTTCGCACCACCCATCCCCCACGCCCCAGCCCCCTCCAGCCACCCCTCCCCTCTGCAACCCACGACCCTCACCCTTCCAAGTGCGTCCACGGCGACCCCGGCAACCCACGGCATCGCCCTTGTCATCGACATTGAAGATTTTCCTTGCCCTGCTGCTCACAGATCTGTAGCAGAAACTTTGGCCGAGTTTGCAGAGTCTACACCGACGTCTACAGTGTGAATCTGCTCGAGCCCCCTTCTGTGGGTTCGTTCGTCTCCGAGTCCTCTTCGCACCAGAGGTGGTTTCGCACCATTCCGACTTCGGCACCGGTCGTGGCGTCCGTTCTCCCGCGACTGCGCAGATCAGGTGCAAACCAGTCCGCCCAGGGTGTGCACCCAGCTTACTGTTCGTGCCACGCCCTACACGTCCGTTTTCAGGCTGAGTATTCTTCTTCAAAGTTGTGCACCTCGGCGTCCCGGAACCAACCCAGGTGGTTTCGTCGCATTCCGACCTCCGTGCTGAAAGTTCCACCACGGCCATCGCACCCCTGTCTGGCTGCTCACCCAGAAATATGAAGCTTGCCACATCTGCAATCACGCCCAGCTCGGTGATCCAATGGCGCCCATCTTTTGAGGGTACGTAGGCCTTCCTGTCGGCCATCCGACCGTGTTGGTCCCGCCTCCTTTGGAGTTCTACAGCGAGTGTACCACCGACTGCACCACGACTGTGCACACTTGTCCTGCGGGACAGAATCGCGTAGGTCCTCTCCTCCGGTCGACCCCGCCTTCTAGTGACCTCGGAACGTCATCAGATTTTCAGGAACACTCCATCGCTCCCCAGGCTTCGTCTGAGCGCCGAAGGCACTCCATTCGTACGTCTGTGCTCAGCGTACCGTGCAGGACGATCGGCGTCATCCCAATAGGACTGTTCGCAGATCAGCACCTTGGTGTTCCCTTCCCCTTGCTCCCCCCTCCTGCGTGAGGGTAGTTGATGTATTAATTGCCCCATCCCCGAGTTCCCCCTCCCTGCGTGGAGTGGTTATTTTGTGGTTGTATTAGCAGGATCGACCGGAAGCTTCACCGACGCAGTGTGACCCACGTCTCCGACCGGAGCCGATCCTTCAGACGGCTAGGTACGTTCGGTTGCCACTCCATCCCTGCTTGTTTAGTATTGATTCCTATGTCGCGCCGGTGAGATGAGTGCTCGATCCCACATGTTCCACTAAAATAGAGTGACTTGATGCCGGTGAGAAGAGCGTACACTTGATCTGGTTCCCTCGGTACCGATCTGCCCGGTTGCATCCGGTGCCCCATCCTATCCTCCTCGGGTGATCTCTACCATCCTCCTCGCTGCTCGGACCGTGTCCGACGCCCCTCGAGCCGCTGCTCGCCTAGCCGTCACTTCGTTGCCCGTGTTGAGTTCGCTTGTCGTTTGTGTGGTTGTCTTTTCGTCTAGGCTTGATTGCTCACGAATTTGCTGGCCGTAGGTCCTAACCTCCGACCGGGATTCGTCCCGCGTCAAAAGGGCCCCATGGGTGTCCTGCCACCTCCACCGTGTGGGAGTCCACCCGTGCAGGTGAGGTGGGCTCCGTGCGGCCTCTTCACCCTCACTGGGTGACCCCCCTCTCGGTGGAGGGTGTAGTGAACCTAGTGGGGTCCCCGCCGGGTGGGTTTCCATCGGGAGAAGAAAGAGAAACGTGAGAGGGAGAGAGAGACGGAGAAATGGAAGAGAGAGAAAGAGTCTGATGGACTCTTTTCCCTTGTCATTTCTTCTTCCCTTTCTTTCTTCTTTTCCCCTTGTTTCTTTTCTTTGATCTTGTTGCACAAGAGTCCAATGGATTTCTTTCTTCTCTCTTTTTCTTTCCTGCCCCCTCTCTTCTTTTCTTTTCCTTTTCTCTTCCCTTTTTTGTTTCCTGCGCAAGGGAAGAGTCCATGCAAGACTCTTCTTCTTCTTCTTCTTCTTCTCGGTGCGCAGGGCTTACTTTCTCTTTTCTTTGATTCAAACAATCTCTCACTTTTTTTTAAAGATTTTTGCATATATACCCCTCGAAAGTTTCCTATTGTCAAATGTATCTCTCATTTTGACATATTATCATGAATACCCTCTAAATATTCTGAATAATTACGATTATTCCCTCGTCGTAACTCTCGTACGTTTAACCCGAGTTAAATATGAGTTGAAGAGTAAAATACTTAACCTATCATTGGTTAACAAAATAAAAAATAAAAAAATCATGGTTATATCTCTCTCGGCTGAAACCCTAGTCGGTGGGGGTGGGGGGGTAAGGAGAGGAGGGCCTCACCTGCGGTGGGAGAGGGGGGGGAGTAGGAGGAGGGGGGCCTTGTGGGCGGCGGGAGGGGGGGTGGGGGGCAGAGCAAGAGGCGGAGGGGGGGCTCATCAGCGGTGGGAGGGGGGTCTCGCCCGAGTAACAGGGAGTGGCAGCACCTTGCATCTGCCACCTGCAACTTCTCTTCTTCTGGCGGTTCGCCTCCCTTGTGCATCTTCCCTTCTAGCAGCGTGGTGCTGATTGCTGCCTTCATGTCTGACGAAGCTTCCCGTGGTTTTGCCTTGAAGGATCTGAACCACAGGTGGAAAGGGATCCCTAGGGAGGTTGCCACCAAGACCAGCAGCCCCATGGCGAACGCCTGTGAGACGATGGCGTCGTGCTTCCCGGAGAGGTCGAAGGCCAGGAGGTACATTGCGACCCTCACTGCCACGCCGTTGAAGATGGTGAAGTAGCGGTCCCACTCCCTCCCTGTCGTCTTCATCTGTGGACTCCGGCATCTCGTAGAGGAAGAGCATGGCGGTGAGGCAGATAGCGAAGGGGATCGCAGCGAGCATTAGGAGGAAGGAGGAAGGTTTGTCGGAGAAGAGCACGGTGTAGAGGTCGATGAAGATGGCGGTGCTCAGGCCGATGTAGGGGGGTTGGGGGGGGGAGCAAGAGGGGGGCCTGGCCGGCGGTGGAAGGGGGGTGGGGGAGTAGGGCAAGAGGTGGAGGGGGGCATGTCGGCGGTGGAAGGGGGTTGGGGGGCGGTGGAAGGGGTGAAGGGGGGGGGGGGTCGGTGGGGGTGGGAAGGGCGGGCCTCGCTGAAGTAGCAGGGAGGGGGGGAATTGGTTGGAGGGGTGAGGGGGAGGTGAGGGAGGGCTCTCTCTCTCTCTCTCTCACACACACACACACACATTAAGGGTATTTTGGGTATTTCACGTACCCTAAGGCTCACTTTGATATGGAGTTAGTTAGGTTAATGGTAGGGTAAGTCAACCCGCTCCGGGGTTAACCATTTTTGGTTTGATAAGATTAGAATTAACTTGAAGTAAGGAGGTGGACTAACTTACTTTTAATCCAGTGTGATTTGATAGATATTTGGTTAACCCAGACAGCTAAAATGTCATATTTGTCTCTCCTTTTTTGATTTTTTTTATCTATGGGCATGTGATCACCTTAAAAATGTTTATTTTATTTTAATTTTAAACTATTTTTTAAAAATATATTAAAAAGTAAATATTATATAAAAATAATTTTTTGATAAATAACATAATTAATCCTATTAATTAAAATTTAAAAGTCAGAAACATCATTAATTCTGGGTTTAGGTTACTGTTCATTTTAAAAATACTTTATTTAATTTTTAAATATTTTTAATATATTCAATAAATTGAATATACCATGTAAATATTTTTTGATAAATAACATCAATAATCTCACTAATTAAAATTTAAAAGTAAAAAATAGCATTAATTATGACTTTATGTTACCGTTCATATTTTAAAAAAATTATTTTACTTTATTTTTTAAATATTTAATATATTCTATAAATTGAATATACCATGGAAATATTTTTTTTGATAAATAAAATCAATAATCTCACTAATTAAATTTTAAAAGTCAAAAATGGCATTAATTATGGGTTTTGTTACTGTTCATCTTTAAAAAATTATTTTATTTTAAATTTTAAATATGTTTAATATAATCTATAAATTGAATATGCCATGTAAATATTTTTTTTGATAAATAACATCATTAATCTCACTAATTAAAATTTAAAAGTCAAAAATATTTTTAAAAGTTACTATTTATTTTAATATCTTTATTTTTTAACTTTTATAAATATTTTTTATAGATTCTATATGATAAATATACCATAATAATAATAAATTTTTTGATAAAAACTATCATTAATATTACTAACTAAAAATTTAACAATGATAAAAGTTATAACAATTTAATGGTAAACAAAAACAAATAAGAGAGAGAGAGAGCATTAATTATGGGTGAGAGAGAGAGAGCACATTAATTACGGGTGAGAGAGAGCGCATTTATTAGGGGTGAGAGAGAGAGAGCACACTAATTACGGGCGAGTTTAATCGGGACATGTATGTAACCCACCTCATGCGGTGGGTTTTGAAACCCTGGGATAACCCGTGGTTAGCCCACCTTTAAACCCGATTAAGTGTAACCTGCAATCAAAGTAAAAAAAGAGTTAGTTCTGGGTTAATTTCGGGGTAACCTAATGTTAACCCATAACCAAAGAGGGGCTAACAGTGTTAGATGGTATATTCCATGGAATATTCGCCTCCCGTCGACGACAGTAAATCACAGGGACATAACTGTAATATTTACATCTATTTGGAGGGTATTCATGATAATATGTCTAAATGACGGGTACATTTGATAATAAGGAATTTTAGAGTATTTATGCAATTTTTTTTTCAAGTGTGCACAATAATTTTTTCTTCTTGTATATGTTTTCTCTTGGGGTTTTTTCTTCTTGTATATGATTTCTCGTGGGGTTGGAAGCTTGTTGTCGAGCATAATATATAGTCGGGCATAATGTTCTATAGGGCAGTGTTGAGGGGGAAAGAAGAGTCTATTTTGTGGAGATTGTGTGTGGAGAAGACGAATAAGGGTCAAAAGGGTTTATGTGGTAATGGGGGACGTTCCTGATAAGAAAGTGCCCGCTGGAACAGTGGAAACAATTAAAAGTCTAGATCCCAAGAAAGAAGGATCTGTTATTGTGTGACTGGGGCTGGGCACACTACCTATAGAAGAGGATTATGAGGAAAGCTATCAAAATGGGCTTATCTAATAACTGTTCTAAGAGAAGCATTGGGAAGTAAAAGTAAAATTAACAGTAAATCACCTTTCAGAAAACCTTTAAAATAAACAAGAAATGATACTTTCAAATTGAGTAAAAGCCATCCAGTGCTCACTTGACTCACTTTACGTGTTTGCTACTGCTGGATGAAATTGTTGGGCACATATTCACAGTTTAATTTAGTGAGATTGTTCCTTAACTCCATTTCATTGTGATTCTTATCGCTGTTGCATTTATACAAGTAAGCATTCCCTGATCAATCTCTGATTCATTGATGGGTAAGGCTTTTTATGGTGATGGTTATATTTTAATCGAAGTGCATTTTTCTTCTCCTTGTTCAGGTCTAGTATGACAAAAGGTGAAATAGAAGCTGGTCTGGCTACCAGAGTGAATGTTTTGTACTGGAGCAGCATTCTTCTTGGAGCATTATCACTTGGCATTCTGGGCTATGCTGCGGCAAGGTATCATTTCGGAACAAAGGCTGCTTGATTGCAACTTATAAAAAAAATGCAGATGATGCTATCACAGCTTAATTTTTATAAACCCATCTATTATAAGTGCATTTTCTGTAAACTCATTTGGTTTTTCTGCATAGACACAAATGAGTTTGTAAAAATTGTTTACCGTAAGCACACATTTGTTTATGCCTTCAATCCAAATGAGGTAGTATAGACGTGAAATACCATTTTCAAATCGGCCGCTTTGTTGATGCTAGCAAATCTAACAGAAGAAAAAGCTCATCATAGAAGTTGCTACTGCACTTCTGGGACAACCAAGATCAACAGAAATTTGTGTTTGAGCAGTTAATCGACATGTTTCAAATGCAACTAATAGTACATGAATTTGCACTTGATCAGCATGTCCTCATGTTTTCAGATGGTGCATAACCACTTGCCTGATTGAAGGTCTACTTAGAAGTAATGTATAAATAAACTTGACTACTATTATTTCCTTCTCTTTTATGGTTGCCAAGAATTAGTCTTGCAAATTTGTAAGCAGTAAACACTCTTGCTTGTTTATCAACTGTTTCCTTCTTTGTTATTATCTCCTATTGAACTTGCTTTTAATGATTCTCTGTGAAAAACATTCCAATTTCTTGCTTCTTGCCAATGGAATTGGTAGCATCGTCAAAGGCATCATAGATTAGAAAATTACCCTACTGAGGTCTCTACTGGATTACTCTACATTTTGTTACAAAACCAGGATTCTCATCATATGAAACCTATGCAATTAAGTTCCTTCCAATGATTAATAACTGCAAAACTGTGAAAGGCTAGAGCATACATATCCTCTTACTTGGTAGAAGATACCTTTGAAAGCTAGTATCCATTTTCCCTGCTTACCCCATCATGGTCCAAGCAAAAGGGTTAATTATGAAAAGTTATTCAACACCCAAAAAATATTATTACATTGCCCGTAGAAAACAAAACCAACAAATGTAGGACTTTGAACAAAGATTATTTGAGGATCTAGCTCCCTGAAATTCATGGTACACAGTTATAAAACTGTGCTGTACATATATTTTCAAGCATTAAAGTTTTACAACCTTTACAATGGACAGTTTAATGGTCAGGCTTACGATATGGGCTAAGCTTATATGTAATGTGGATGTATCTTCTACTTTCCTTTTTGGTTTTTTGGGAGGTGTGTGAGTATTACCATGTAGGTGTGTGTTCTTGTATAGAGGGACTTTCGGTTTTTGTCCCCTTTCTATACTGGTACATTCATCTCTTTTTCAGCTTTAGTGCAATTTGTGGTACCATCCACTTCCAAAAAAATGGTTAGGCTTCTGATACTAAAGGGTACTCTGCCTTTTGGCATAGTTGCCATAAAATTTGGATGAAGTGTGGATTTAGTGTCATTATTACAAGAGCTGGTGTAAGTGGTAATCATCATCGACACTAGGAAATCAAGTTTGTTCTGAGACAAACGATGATATCTTTGTTGATCTTGAAATTTGAAACCTGAAATTACAAGCACAGTTGGGCTGATTGCTGAGATATAGATGGAAAGTAAAGCCTCGGCAAATGTGTTCTCTGTTTTGGTGTGACTGGAATAACTACTGATCATAAACGTACCTTAATGGCAATGATTGGGTGCAGAAACTGGAGGAGATTGAAAGAGTGGAGAAATCGCAGGAGGCTTGCTGGAGAAACAAGGGCCAGCACTGCCGAAACCATTGCACATGACGAAGATGATGACTCCGGGGACATACCAGAGGGGGCTCTCTGCATTATCTGTCTAACAAGGAGGAGAAGATGTGCTTTCCTCCAGTGCGGTCACCTCGTTTGTTGCTACCCCTGTGCTGCAGCAGTACAACGTGATTCATCCCCAAGGTGCCCTGTGTGTAGGGAGACTGCTCTATCTTTCATCAGAATTCATGATTCTTGAGTGCTAATATTATGATTTATGATTCTTGAGTGTTAATATTATGATCATCCCTCTGTAAATAGCCGAACTCTAAAATTTCAGATTGTAGCCCCCTTTAGACACTTGTTCATGCCAGTAGACAAACTGTGAAATTTCCAATTTTGTCATCAATTACACAGTCGCTTATAACTTGTTCCGCTGTATTTGTGCCGAGCATTACCGTTCTGGGATGGATGTGAAAAGTGATAAGTGAAAATAACTGTTCTGGTTTTGCGATCTTAAATTGTTATCTTTTGTGGGACTGCTTAGATACAACTTAACGATGAACATGGATGGAGTTATCATAACTTTTGTGAACTGTTTGTCATAAATGCAGTTTCTGCAAACTCTTATTTAGTGGTTTTATGTGAAAGAGAATTGAGTTTATGGCAGACTTTGTTCAGTTAAAGGATGTTAAACACAGGTGAGTGAGATATAATGAATACAGTAGTTTCCAATGAGTTTATAGAAAATTTGTTCAGGTTTTTGAAGGTCACTCTAGCTAGCACAAACTAACTCCAAGTCAGTTCATGGTAAATGCATGGGAGAAATTTTGGCTTTATGATAAACTTAAAGTTGAATCTATAATGAATACATTTTTAACCGATGAAAACAACAGGGAATATAATCCTTATACCCTTGAAATCTTTAAATATTATCCTTATACATTTAACATTTACAGAATTTACCTCAATATGTCTCAAATTTTTATGACGAATGCATCGTGCCCCCACCATCAACAGTCCTTCATGATTGTTAACATCAGGCTGGTCAGTAGGGAGCAAACGGCTAACTTACCTCTTAACCTTGGTGACGATCGTACATCAAGTGCGGTTTTGGTCTGTTCTCTTCCTCAATTCAATGGTCTCCCCCAATCGAGATTAGAGGCGAGGAAAAGGGGGGTGATCCTTCACCGGCTGGTGTTTCATCCTCACCAAGAGGACGAAGCGATCACCAGTGGGAAAAAGCGATCGTCGTGAAGGGGTCTTCAGTGGAGGTTTGAGGAAAAGGTGGTAGATCCTGCATTGGCTAGGGTTTTCCTTCTCATGAGCAAGGCAAAACATTATTCCTGAATGGGTCTTCAGCGGAGAGTTGAGGGAAATTTCACCGCCACAACCATGAAGTGATCTCCTATGTTCGTGAAGGCGAATAGAAGTGGGGGACGACAGAGTTGAAGAAAGGGTGTAGATTTTTGCTAGTAAGGAAGAAGAAAAGCTGTGGACCCTTCTTTGTGCAGATCTCTCTCTCTCTCTCTCATGTCTTTGTGCTCGGAGTTTGTCTCATTTGACCATGAAGGCCTCTCCTTTCTTATTGATAGAAAGCTAAGACAGCTAAGACGAAGCAGGAAGCTCAAAGAAGGCCGTTCCTGTGTGTTCCACCTGTCACACGGTGCAGTTGCAAACCCTGTGTGTGTGTGTGTGTGTGTGTGTGTGTGTGTGTGTGTGTGTGTGTGTGTGTATCTTATGACTTTGCTAATGCGTAGGAGGAGAGGACCAAATGCGTGGTTCCTATGTTGGAGACTTGAGGAAGAAAGTCATAGACATATGGTGTACTCTCTCTCTCTCTCTCTGTCTGTGTAATTTAATCCACAAGAAATAGAAGAGGACAAAGAAAGGTGCCCTTACGTTCCCCACCTATTCAAAAAGCCAAGACTCGACTCTTGTATGTCCTACTCGCTATCAATAGATTCTAGTGGGCCACTTTGATTAAGACCTCTGAAGATGCATTCTCCTATCATTAAGAAATGACAAATTCAATGCTACTTTGATTAGGATATTAGTGATAATGAATGTTTCTTACTGTGAGGGGAATCTTTATGTTTATCTTGCCTATGTTTTATATTGCATAATGCACAGTAGTGTGACAGTGTGTATGCATACAATGGATGTTTCTTACTGTCATGTATGCAATATTACTGCCATGATGCATATCAGTGTGTATTGTGTATGGATGTTATTGTAATATTGCATGTTTGCAGGATATAATGGATGAGAAATTTGTGATAAAGTTGTTACTAAGGGGATTCAGACAAAGGTCTTCTTCATGGATGAGGGACTATGCAAATTTTATGGAGCTTCAGCTTGTAACATCTGGTTTGTTGACAAAGGCAGTGGATAAAGAGATCTACTTTGTTGTTGAAGTTCCTAATGTGTGGGAGAAAAAGTTTCTAGACTTGAAGAGTGTTGTAGATATCATGGCAATGTTTGAAAAGTGCATCCACAACAATGTGACCAAGGTATATGCTAGTGTGGATTATCCAACTTTGCCTTTGAATGAGGTGGAGGATGAAGATCTATTAGAAACTGTTAGCATCGATCCACCAAATAGTGAAGCTCAGATGATTTTAGAAGGTGTATCAGATGGGAAAGTTAGAATAGACGATAATGAATGTAGTCCTAGTTCAAACTTTGACGAGGAATCTGGAGATGACTTCGTTGTTGACGATGATGATCAAGAGGACATGTTTAGCAATTTCGGTATATGCCAGATATGTCTGAGTCTACTTTGTATGACAACATTGCTACATTTAGGTTTACTTATCCCAATGTGTCATCCTAAATGAGTTTGATGTCAAGTGTATCAGATCTGAGCCATTAAGTGTGGTTGTCATTTATAAAGTAAGCAATTGCAAATGACGGCTACATGCTTCTAGATTGAGAGATGGTCATACTTTTTAGGTGAAGAAGATACAAGGTGAGCACATTTGTGTGTTATATAGAACTAGCGTGTCAACTCCATGGCTACTAAGAGGTGGATTGCACATCAATACATTCCATTGTTGGAAAATGAATGAGACTTGAAGGTAAGAGAAATTGGTAGAAGACTGGAACACACATACCATGTTAGTCTACCATACATGAGGATGTACAAGGCTAAGGTGGCTGCCATGAATAAGATACATGGGACATGATAGGATATGTATTTTGGGATACTTGATTTACACCATAAGCTCATGGTGAGGAACTGGAAGCGTCATAAAGTATGAATTGGGCAACACACTTAAAAGATTTTTATGTCATTCGGTGCATCAATTGAAGGCTTTAAAGCATGGAGGCCACTAATTGACCTAGATCATTGTCATTTAAAGTGCACGTTACGTGGTGTACTTATTACCGCTATTGCCATAATGAAGAGTGAGATTAGAGATAGTTAATATTGGTTTCTTTCCAATATGAAGGAGGCTATTGGCCATTTAGAAGGTTTGGGATTCATTTCAGATAAGTTAAAAAGGGCTAGAAGAGGCAGTACTGGTTGTGTATGGCATCCTAAAGCATCACATATTCTTGGGTCACTTATATAAAGGATTCAAAAGTGGATTTCTAGGGACTGCATTAAAGAGGCTATTGTGGTTAGCATGAAACATATCCAATGAGAATAGTTTTCAACATTACATGAATGACATGAAAGCAAGCAATGTGTAGGCTTACAATTACATGTTTTCTCCAAATGGAGAGAGGGATTAAATGGAGTAGATCATAATTTAGTAAACTCACAAAAGGCATGCATATCTGTGACAATTTTAGTGAGTCTTTCAGTAACTGCATTAGAGATGCACAAACAGAGCCTATTTTGAGTTGTATTGACACTCTTCATTCATTTTTCATAAAAAGTCTACAAAATAGATGGACACAAGCTTAGAGACAAAAGGACACATTGGTGTTGATTGTCAGGAGACACTTCATTGAAACTACCAGAGGCTTGGGAGGTTATTTAGCAGAGAAGGCTAGCCACACTCAAGCTCGAGTGACCAGTCCTACAAAGCACACTAAAGTGGATTTGGAGGGCAGTGCTTGCAATTGTAACAAATGACAAAAAAATGGCCTACCACGTGTTCATGCATGTGCATTCATTTTATCCACTAAAGCACCAAGGTGGGAGGATTATGTGTCTCACTAATTCCATGTGGAGACATATAAGCAAACATATAAATGCTCTATCAGCATTGTGCCTGATAAAGATAATTGGGTCCATCATGGCTTGGTTGTGTACCTTCCAAATACAAGGCACCCCCCCCCAAAAGATTAAAGAACTGTATTAGAGATCCTGATGAGCCAAATAAAGTTAGGAGGCAACATGTATACACACCATGCGAGCATTATGGTCACAATGCCAACACCTGCAGGAATCTTATAAAAGGCGTGGTAAGTTCAAGTGAAGGGTGAAAATTTTCATTAAAATCTGGTGGAGGCTTTTTTCTATTCTTTAAACATGGGGGCTAATGTTTATGCTTTGATTGCAAGAGGCCCTTTGGGAGGCAAAAGAAGATTGTGACAGTTGTTGCTTCTCAACCATTTGTAAGAGGCTCTATGGGACAAAGGGGTCGAGACAAGGACTAAGCTGTGGTAGCTAGAGCTAGACCTGGGACTAGCATCTAATAAAGGTATGTGCTATTGACAATGGCCAATGTGGTTATGTATGATTGTGTGCCGAAGTTAATTTTTTGTACTATTTCACCTCATGGAAGCCATCTGCCATTGACACTGACTAGTGGACATTTGACACTTTTTAGGCACCGTTTGGTAACACGGTGGGCGTGGTTTTCAAAGTGTAAATCCCCCGACCAAATTTAAGCTTTATCAAATGGAATGATATGTATGGGTTTTTGAGCCATGTAAAAAATGTCAGAAGAGAGATAGTTAGACACAAAACTGGCCTCATCCGGTAATCCTCAAAAGCAAATAGAAAGAAGATTTGTGAGATTTTAAATCATTACAAATCTCCTGTATACCTGCCACTTGTCAGAGAGGGAGATTTTCAAAAATTTTGCGAATGTATGGACGTTACCAAACGCGGGTCAGGTATACAGGAGATTTGTAATGATTTAAAATCTCACAAATATTCTTTCTATTTGCTTTTGAGGATTATCGGATGAGGCCACTTTTGTGTCTATCTCTCTTCTGACATTTTTTCCATGGCTCGAAAGTCCATACATATCATTCCATTTGATAAAGCTTAAACTTGGTCGGGGGATTTACACTTTGAAAACCACGCCCACCGTGTTACCAAACGGTGCCTTACTCTTTGAAAGTAAAGACTATGGTTATTTACGAAAGTGTGCTAAAATTATTTTTGTACTAGCACACCTCATGTACTTGAAACTACAGTTTTTTGTGACGAAATGAATAAAGGAGACTTATTGGATTATTGCTTTTTGAATGACTGACTGGATGAATAGTTGTTGTGTGAAATTGTGTATTTTATATTGGGCTATTATTGCAATGTATTTGTGTAGCTTTTGGAAGGCTATAAACTTGCTACTAGGAGGCTATAAACTTGCTACTAGGTGAAAAACCATTCATACCACCTGATCGCCGCCCTTCGTAAACTACTTAAATACATTAGTACTTCACATAGATCCGTAAGTGAAAAGTCGCACATTACATAAAGACATTAGTAGCTTATGGGCGCACATAAAAACCCACTTGCCACATGTCAAATTAGATGGTAGATTTCAATATGCATGGCAAATAAAATGAAAAAGTACACTGAACTTTCTTGATTCCTCCGTCACTTTTCCAACCATCTCAATTTTTGACCAACAATTCTTTATTTGGCATGTTAACCTCTGACTGCAACTTATCTATCTTCATTTCAAGTGACTCTAGTTTGTCTAATTTTCTTTCAAATGACCTAAACTTCATATCTAATAATGTCTTCATACTGATTGGTAGATACTTCAAGTCTATAGTAGAATGTTACACATCATCAATCCATGTAAAATACCCACAAGTATTGTCTTTCTGCAAAAATCATACATAAATTAACACACTAAGAACCTCTTAAACATAACATCAAACACTTAACATGCACTTTGAATATGCTTACGTTTCAATGTCCACGGTGATAAAATCATCTCTCCTTGCTCGATTCTTATATCGAGGAATGTCTTACAGATCCTCTTACAATGACACTCTGAAGTGCCACTTTTCTATGATTAAGTGGACGTCCATGAAGTGAGTGTCTAATCATCTTTTCACTCATGATCACCCACTTCATACTCAAACTATCAATTAGCAGAATGTGCAAAGAGGAGGTCGATTGTTATTTTCTTAGTGCATTCAAATACTTGCGTGGTGTCCTTTGCATATTTTTGCTCGATACCAATGGGATAGAAGGGATGGGCCAGATGCTGGTCTCCTGTCCGATCGTCGACAGCAAGGAAGAATGAATGGGCCCCTCGCTGATCCTCTACACGTTCGAGTTTGAGGCTGCGGATCCCCTCTCAAGTCAATGCTAATAATCAATGGAGATGGGAGAGGCCCGTTGTTGGTTAGGAACTTGGGATTAAGATTCGCCGACTCGGTGATCTGTATTAGATCGGATCTTCTCTGATCCGGTACGGTACACTCGAGTCGCAACCGACTCGACTTGATTTGACGTATATCATCTCCTCTCTTTCTCACTGTGACTCAGCCTGACTCGGCCGATCCTAAGGGTGATCTACACCGTATCGAATTTTTTCAGATATAGTATGACACGCTCGAGTCAGTTTGAGTCGACCCGAGTCAGACCGAGTCGACGAACCATAGTTGAGATAACAAAGAAGAAAACTATTCAAGTCAATACCATGCCAACACCAACAACCCTATTGCTAGTCTCCTCTTCGTTTGCCAGGAAGTCAATAGGAGACATGCCACTCCCTAATCCCTTCACTCATATGGCCATCATCGTCTACTCATGGTCCCCTCACCGATCTCCTCTCACTAAGAACATAAAGTAAAGGTGAAGGGGCAGTGTGAGGGAGAGGGAACATAAAAGGATGGTTAAGCAAGGGTAAAAGTGTAATCTCATATGAGCTGTTATCAAGGTTAGGCATGTAACTCATGGAATGTAACGTGATGGGGCAGTGCAACTGTGGTCAGTAGATTTGAGACGTATCGGGACAAATTTCTTAAAAATAGGGGTAAGAGGATAATACTTAAAGACTTCAAGAAAATGATGGTAATTATCCAAAGTGAAATTATCTATTTAAGGGTCGGTTTGATATATTGTCGGGGATTTATTAAACGATGAGAGAGAATTGGAGGTGAGGTTCACACTCTCCCTTCACACGTATAATTGATGTTCGACTCCGGATACGATGTTCAAACCCCGGAAGGTCAAATACGATATCCGGCCCGAGAAACAAAGAGGACCTAAAAGAACAAATCTAAGGCAACTGATGGCTTCCATCTAAATAGGACCTACTATTTTTTGCAGCAATCCAAACGCCTACATTTCACTAAAAATGGAGGTGCCACCCTTCCCGACACATCAAACTGTTATGCTCTCACATCCATTTGTGATTTCCGTAGCGTTTGGGAATGCTGGGGAAAGAGATGCCATCGTGCTGCAGCCTACAGCTTCCAGAGGGAGCAGAAGGAGACCGGCTTCCCTTTCCAGCACAGGCACACGGCGGCGGCCACCCCCGCCGGCGACGTGGGTGGGGGGTGCTCGGGCTTCTCCCCCACCACCCTCATCTCCCAGTTGCTGTCGTACTTCCTCAGCAGCGCCCTCGCGCCGTCGAGCGCGTCCTCGCAGAAGCGTTCCCCGCGGAAGCCCATACCCCGCATCCGCTCCCGCCAACGCTCCCTCCCTCCCGCCGCCACGGCCGTGCCCGTGGCCTCTACCAGCGCCCGCGCCGCCTCGCCTTCCACCACCCGCCTCTCCCCGCAGTCCCTGCCCTTGAAGGCCGCGCTGGTCGAGTCCAAGAACCGCCACAGGAACTCCACCCTCCTCCCGAACCCCGCCGCGAGGCCCCCGCCGTTCCCGCCGCAGCACCGCGCGCAGCAGCAGTCGCCCTCCACCTCGGTCAGCACGACCAGGTCCGGGTCCATGCCCCTGATAGCCGTAAGGGAGGCTGCCAGCTCGTCGTCGGCGACGTCGTGCCGCAGCTGATGGAGCCGGAACTGGGCACAGACGACTAGAGTCTCGCCCCGGTCGTCGGCGCCGGAGGTCACCAGACTGCCGGAGTCCAGGGCCTGGGCTCGGTCGATCTCGAGGTTGAGGTTGATGGACTTGGCGTAGCGGAGGAGGTGGGAGGAGCAGTCGTACCCCGGTGGCGCCGCGGCGAAGGGGGCAGGAGGGCCGTCGTCTCCAGGGGCCACAGTGGTGATGCGGACGAGTGGGGGTGTCCTGCCCGGCCGCGGGGTCAGGGCCTCGAGCAGCGTCGGCCATTGGACCCCGTGAGAGACGCCGATGTCAACGATGTGGAGCTTCCTGGGCTGCTGGGCAGAAGAGGCAGGAGGGTCCAGGCACGCGGCCTGGAGGATGGAGGCGTTGGCGAGGGAATTGGGGAAGGCGAACCACGGACTGACCTCCTGGAACCTGATCAGGGCCGACCGGAAGAGCCTCGGCTCCGTCGACACGAACGTGCAGGCGGCTCCCCACCTACCGTTCATGGCGGAGATACTCGTCCCAAACCCACGCGGGATTTCGTCCATGCCGCATGCGGAGAGGTGCTGGGTGAGGGCACGGAGGCCGTGGGCCGCCAGGCGATGGTTGGCGTCGCCGGAGGGGGACGCCAGCTCGCGGAGCACGCACAGGAGGTGCTGGGCCCGGGAGGGGTTCCCAGACTCGATAGCCATGGCGCAGGGATTGAGCAGTTGCTCCGCCCACCTCACATCCTTGCTGCCAGCGTTCCCTGAATTGCTCCCCACGGATCTGTGGTGGGACTTCTTTGAGCTCTTTCCCCTGCCGGCGGTTTCGGCTGGATGACTTCTTTGCACCTCTACGTCCTCCTCGTTGTCCCCGTCACCTTCGTCGTCGCAACCGGTGCTGGTCCTCCGCCGCTGGCTCTGGTTTGCCTCGTCAACTGCCGGGCTGCCGCCCAGCTGCTTGCGCTTCCTGGGGACTTCTGGTTCCGTCACAGATGGAACGCTCATGGAGGCAGTGGAGGACACAGTGACGGTGGGCGTGGTGGTAGCTGCCTCAAAGGGATGAGCTTGGTGCTCCTTGGTCTGCTCGTGCTCCCAATACCAGTGACACCCATTAATGGTCGTGTCCGGCGCGCAGTACGGCTCGTTGAGGAAGGACGGCAGGAAGGAGATGGACTCTTCCAGCCAGTCCAGGAGATGGTGGTGGCCTGTGAGATCTGGGCCTGGTTCTTGCTCAGTCGCCATCATGAACTGGGCAGCAGAGCTGGGTTGGAGAATGGTGGGTATGCGCAGGCTTAAGGTGGGGGGGGGGGAGGGGAAGAAGGGAAGGCCTGTTTGTCTCCGCAGTTCTATGCACATATGCGACAGATCATAAATTTTTAAGTACGTTGGAGAAATGAGATGTTTTGGAAGGAAACGTTGGGAGGGACGGTGGTTTGGAATATTTTAGTGCAGGCGGTGTTTGTTCTTTGGACGGGTGTTTGCTTTCGACGTCTATATATATATATTTATATATATTATTTGGTGACAAAGAATTTGATGAAATAAAAAATTAATAATTATATGTTTCTTGATAATTAAGCAATTGATCATATAAAATTTTTACGAGATAAATCAAATTGTAAGTTCTCGCATTTTTTTACGAGAATCTTATGCCGTTCGACACACCTTGAGTCCAATGTCTAAACCGTATGAATTGAGTGTTGGTTGTTGGGTTGCCCGCGAGAAATGTATTAAAAGTTCCATGATGAGGTGACATTTGGACGTTCTTCTTAAGAGGGACATCATAAGTTTGATTTTTTTTTTGGATATTAGTATTTTTTTCCCTTTCTCATGCGACAGTTGTAGTCTACAAGGATTAGTTCATTGAATAGTTATTTGTCATCCTTATAATATTACTAATTTTATTAGAAATACATGTAAAATTGATAAAAAAATAAAATTTACACGTTACATATGTGATCTAACGAGAGATAGAATAGGTAATAAATTTACTCTCTTGTACGAGTAATAAACATGTCTCATAGCACAATGCCGTGGAGTCTCTATTAATATTACTCCCGGGTGTTGTAAAAGAAAATAGTCTCTTAAGAAAAATACCCGACATTACATAGAATTATACTCTCTCCGTTAAGGGGGACTCGCAAATATGTTGACTAAAAAAAGGAAGATCTCAAACCTACAAATGTCATCTGCACAGGCGTGGAAGGCTTATAAGTTCTGTAATTTTTTAAGAAAAAAAAGGGATATTGAAAAATTCAAAGCTGAACTCTTATTCACAGGAGAAGATGTATAAGTGCTTAGTTAGGACTCAGTAGTTTACCTGATCAAGAGGGCATGAACAATGATAGAAATGTGAACCGGAGGAGAGGTGATGATGATGGGTTTGGTCTGGGTTTAATAAACCGCTAAACTTGTGGGTCAATGCTGTTGCTGCTACTATCTCCTGATTGGATATGTGTTCTGGGGATGTCATCTAAATAGAAGGTAATGGTTGCCACTATTTGTTTAATGAGCTGTTGGTTTAATGTATTCTTCGCATGTACCCTGTACACGCTGCAGTATGTGATGGACCAACTAATGGCAACAGTGACGATAGCATTGGACTGTGAAGAATTCAGCAAGTTGAAAGCATGAGACCCTGTCATAAGACTTTTACCACAGCAACACCGGTACTGCCTCACTAACTGATCCATTGTGAGACTGGGTGAGAACCCAAATGGGACGATGTTCCAGTTATGAGTTCAGTTCTTCATGCATGAACTACAACCTATATATATGTGATGAGCTTCCAAAAACTTGTTCAATGGTTCAAGCCAACAAGTTCAGAGGGTTCCATGGCAGACCCAGCTATATGGGTTCTTTGGCAGCTGCCGATAGTTCACAGGGACTTTGTGAAGGAACTGTCAACTGCGAAAAAAGATGATTGAACTCAATGATTGGAATTAGGAGACAACAGGCCAGTGAACTTTAGAACATGGTTTGCCGTTTGTTGTGAGTCTACTCGAGTTGGCCGTCTAGTATCGTATTTGGGCCGGATCAAGACGATAGACTCGGTATGAGATGGCCCGGGTTTTTTTGAATTAGGTCCGAGCCCATTCGAGTCAAGCCGTATCCTTATATATATATATATATATATATATATATATATATATATATGGACTAGAACGAGTCGATACGCCAACCTGACATTAGAACCGCAGGACCCGCAAATTTAGAGATGAGCTGGCTAGCATGTGGGCGAGTAAAGGTACAAAATGACCGGCAAACGGAAGAATTAGGAGCTGGGATCTCCACTTTCCTTCTATGTTCTTTGACATGTATTATCTCCAACAATTAATGATGGAAGCATATATAGCATGAGGACGAAAAATGACTCATCTCCGGGATAAACAACTTGGCTTTGAGAATCATGTGTTGTCGTTGCTGTCGACGAAGTCAATTTGATTTGATTGAATACAGTCTGCTTTCTTCAGCTCTTCCTGCATGTTCTTCTGTACTCAAAAACTATCGAAAATTAAAGCTCGAAGAACTAGAGAAATTAATGAAAAGAAATGTTATTTCACAACACACCAGACGATACTACAGCCTGTCCGACAAGTTGCAGTGAATGCCAAACTACTGCTCCTCTTCAAAAACTTAAGAATCTCGTCCCATCCTTGTTGTGACAGAAACAAAGACGGACACCAACTTGTCTTTCCAGTCCCTTGTTATGAGCTTGTCTTGTGCACCGTCTCATGCAGCGGCCTCGTTGTCACTGTGGGTGTTGGCCTCCGTCGGGAACTTCCAAAAGCTTGGTTTCTTCGCAACACCGAAAATGACATGAGCCATGATCAGCATCCAACGCCGTCTCCATTACTTCTATTTCGAAGAGCCAACAGTCCATGGACAAGGGAAAAGACCAAGTTCCGCCGACTACGAAGCAGATCAGTGTTGGTTCTAAACATAGTTTTAATTCCGTCTGTGGGGTGATGGAGGTTTTGCTGCATGGTTGTTGGTTGTTGCCACCGCAGGTTTAGTGAGAGATGTAGAAAATAGAGAGTCGAGGTGAGGTGGGATCGAGTCTCCGGCGACGACGAGGGTTTCATACGATTTTTTTTTTGTATTTCGATGGAAACATCACATCTATTTATAAGGGGACTTTCACCCTCATCCCCTATGTCCCAATGTAATTGCCCCGTTGAATATCTTCCCCGTTTCAAAAATCATAGACCCATTTCTTCCGTTTTGATCGATCTGCGCGACCATGTCAAGTCTGCATTCCTCCTTCCATTTTGATGTGATCGGGCAGGATTTGTCGGCTGTTTCACTTGGTTGGCCAGATTCCAACAAATAAGAGCTACTGGGACGAGTTTGACAACTAAGTAAGTTAGGGGCGGCTAGTTACTCGGGATGACTCACCTGACCCCTAATCTTAATTGGGTCAATTAACTCATTCCACTTATTTTTTAGGAATGAATTAATCCACTTTAACTCTATCCGACCTCGGTTAAAAAAATGTCAAATAAGAATAGCTCACTCGACTCGGTTAAACTATCCTACCGGGGTTTAAACCTGTTATCAAATAGGGCCCTAATGATTAGGGTTGGCAATGGGTCATACTGTCTTGATAGGTCAGTGGGTCTGGCCCGATTTTAGGTCGAGATGTAAGATCTTTTTTGACCCGGAAATTTTTAGTTGGGCATAGAAGTCTGGCTCGACGACTAGACTCACGGGCCGACTCGGGTTTTGAGTTCGACTCGCGGGTCGACTCGACCCATCCCGTTCTCTTTTTTTTCTCTTTTAAAAATTTTAAAACTACTTTAGTTAAAATTACGTTATTTTATTTAATTAAAAAAGTAAAACTCTATTTTTAAATAAATTAAATAATTAACATCAAAACTCTAAATAATTAAATGAGATTATAAATTTTATATTATTAAATATATTTTATTAATTTTTATTTAAATTTTTGGTTCGTGTCAAATTTTAGTCAGACTTTATATTTTTTTTATTAGTGTCGTGTCTGACTTGACCCGACCTGACGTAGTTTGTTAATATATTAATATTAAAAAGATATTCTAGTGTCATATTTTTTGTCATTCTCATCTCCGTCGTCTAAACTAATCGAATTGTGAAACAATAAAATAAAATTGGTATAAAATATAAATTAAATTGATGTGATTAAAAAATATGACAAATAAGGTGATAACTAGTATCCTCCCTCCCCAGGTCCAAAGATCAGAGTCCTTGATGATCATGAATAGAGTCATCGGTTGGTGTCGCTGAAGAGGTCCACCGTCGCGAACCGTTCGATCACGATCCAATCTTTTAACCGCTTTCCTCTCGTCGCCGGCACCTCCGAACCTCTCCGCTTAGCCCTCCGCTGTTAATCCCCCACCACCCGGCGTCGCTCCAATGCGGTGGTCATCAACGCCACCGTCGGCGGCGGTGACGACACTGCAGCAGCTGGTCAACAGCTCACCGACAGGTGCCCCGCCGCCCCTTCACCTCCTCCCGTGCCAGGGTGCCGTCGGCTTCTATGGTAGCTCGCGTGCGCCGGCGGGAAGAGCCGCCTCTGCCAAGCGCCGGAGCAGGTTCCTCCGGTGTAGGTGCGGTGGGATATGGACGGGCCTCCACACGAGGGGGACGTCCTCTCCGTCGCAGCTTGCGACGCCGAGTCGCTGCTCCAAGAAAGGCGAGGGGGAGGTGAGCGATTGCAAATCCTAGTTACTTCATATTTACCACCAGTTGACGGCTTCATGAATCTGGGTCGCTGGGATTTGATTTCTGAGATTTGGTTTCGTCCTTTGTTCGGCATTGGGTTTAGGTTAGTGATGTGGAGGACGTGCAGGAGTTGTCGGGTGAGGCGATGGGTAAGATTGGTTATTGAATGAAGTACTTCCTTGGGTTGGTTTTTGACCTATACATTTCTTAGATCATTGTTTCCTTTTGTCTATCTGGAGATGACATATTAGTTGTATTCAATTCAGGTGCGGAGGGAAGAGCTGGAAAGGGAGCCGTCAAGAGAGCTTTCTCGTCCAAGGAGTACTTATTGTTTGCCATTGAACAATGTCATTTCTGGAACAGTAGATGAATCTAAATCATTTACCCTTTTATTCGTTCACTTTGAGTGCGTTAGTTCATTTGATGCAGTGGTAGCCAGTTTTGTAATTTATAATTGCCTCGTGTGAAGGGTAAATTTTCTCAGTAATTTGATCCATGGTGCATGAAGTGGATGGGCACTCATTTATGGAGCTTCATTTTATTCGAAGCTAATGTGGGTGCTGGATGCTCCTTGATAGTGTTAATAAGCTTGTTTTCCTATCACGAATATGCATGAATTAGTGTGCCTCATAGAACTGAATTTCTATGAACGTATTAGCCTTCATTCTTCCAAAATTCATGTACAAACCAATGTTCATTCAATTCAGTTGATTAACTTACTGAGCACATGAGTACCCAGGCTATGTCTCCCATGTTCAGTGCTTCCATGGAAGACACCTGATTTCAGATGCCCCCCCAACCCCACAAAAAGAACAAACTATTGTGGTTATACCACCAATTTTGTTAATAAATAGAGGATGTGAAACCGGAGTTTAGAGGAGAGGTTCCTCTCACTCACAAATAAAACACCAAAGAAACACAAGACTTAGAAAGATGCAGCTCCTTCCTTCAAGAGTCTACAGAACACTTATGATATGCCAACACCAATTGTGAAGAAGAGATAGAGCTCTCAAACAGATGTTCTCTAATTGGCTATCCACATCCATGACTAGCTTTTGGAAGCCTGTTTCTTAGTCAGAGCACTTCAAGTTTGTTGAATGCCTCCAAGCATTTTCTTTCCAGGAAGTCTTCATATGATGATGTTATATGTTTGGACAAAGGCATATGGTGCTCTGAATTGCTGTTCATGTGTCTCTTTCCTTGCAGACTCTTTTTGTAGCCTACGTAAGGGATTTAGGGTCGTTGATGCAGTGGATGCCTTTTTTTTCCAATTAGGTCAAGGATTGACAACAAAACATGTCCTTTCTACTCGCATTGCCACCTTAGCCCGGAAATCAGCATCAAACATTAGAGCATTAGCATGAACAGTGGTGTTAATAATTTGCTTCAATCTTTCGTTGCACCTTATTGAGGTGTCTGTTGTAATGATTGTCAGATGGGGGATGAGAAATAGGCTGCCATCTCAATGTAAAATTTGAAGGTACCGTGGCATTGAGAAGCAAAAGATGCAAATGTAAATTAATAAACGCTGCAATGGTAGTTTCTTCTTTGCCACCATATTACATCTGGGTGATGGTGGAAGTGTTAAGGAAAATGATAATTTAACTCGCCAGTAGGCAAGACATGATGGCTTTCAAATGTGGTTTTCTTCTTTGCATTTCTCATGGATTGTCTCAAAAGTGTCAAAATGCCTTACATGATTACACCATACATTTGAAAACTAAAGCATGCTTTGATTTCACTAAGTGTTAGCTTGTCATTGAGATCATGATAACCAGAAGTAATTATTATCTTTAAAAACTTATAGTATGCCTCATTGTAATAATGCATGTTGCTTTCAACGTGGTGTTAGTATGTGTTTAAGCTCATGATAGGCAGAGGTATTTACTATTTTAAACTTATGGCTATATGCATCACTCTAATAACATATGCCATTTTTAGCATAGTGTTAGCTTGTTTTCAAGCTCATGATAACCAGAAGTATTTATTATATTTTAAAATTTTAACTATATGCATTGCAGTAATAATGCTTAACAGTGTCAATGTAAGAACATAAGCATTGGGTACCTTTTACATATTCTTGGCCTTTGATCCCCGAAGCGAGCAAGCCAGAGGGAGGGAGGGAGAGTCTAGTATCTAGTACCTACTTATTTGGAAATCATAAATCAGATTTACTTTTCCATTATTGTGCCATTTAACTAACCATTGCAAAATTTTACCAGGTTGATGGAACAACTAAAGAGATATGGTGTTGTTGGAGTCTTGTCATATGGATTGCTCAATACCTTCTACTACCTTGTAACATTTCTTTTGGTCTGGTGAGTAGCTGAGACGATGGGAATAATGCCTTGATGCCCTTGCAGTTGCAAAAATCCATATTTATGTTATAGCTTTTGCTGGCTATCTCACATTGACCCCACTTTGGCATACAGCCAAAGAGTTCCAAGCAAGGGGTATGTGTGCATGGGCATGTGCATTAGTTCGGGCCATTCAAACATTCAATTGTATCATAACTGACAGGATTAATGCCCGTGTTTGTGCATTAGCTGAAAATGAACTAGAATTGCCGACATGAACCATGAATTTTTCTTGGTCTTTGGATAAGTTAGAAATCTACAGTTGCATGCTCATGCTTTGATCTCCTAAGAGCTAGGAGAACATCAATAAACTAAGGATTTAGAGTGCCTTTTGAAATAATTATGGATTAGCTGATGAGTTTTGATTGTTTAGGTCATGGAAGCTAAGCATATGTATCGTGCTGATCTTAATTAAGTGGGAAAGATATTTTGAACCCTTGTTCTTCAAAATCTGATTACAGAGTTTCCTTAAAAAATTAGCTTACCATCCTCAACTAAGTCGTTCATAGGGTAAGAAAGGAATCTTTCATTTTAATGAACAATATTGTATTTTGAATCAGCCAAGACAGAGAACATACTATTTCTAAAGTCATATGCTACCCACCATCTTCTTGGACATATTAAATGTTTTGGCCAGCCAAACTTACTTAAGCTTTAGCTAAAAAGAGATTCTCAACATGCAGTAGTTACTAGATTGGGAAAATTATATATAAACCCCTGAAAAAACTTGAATTATCACTATACCGTCACCTTTATGGAATCTACCAGTATACCCTCAAATTCTTTTAACCCGAGCCGTGATACCCCTGGGGTTACATTCGCAAGAGACGCCGGTAATAATATCCATGAAGTGACTGTTTTACCCCCCCCCCCCCCCAATTGAAGAGAGAGAGACAGAGAGAGAAAGAGAGGATGGTTTGAGAGAGAGAGGACAAAGTGAGAGAGTGAGCGCCTGAGGGGGTCACTCCCTCCGGCGTGGTTACCCCCTGCAGGTGCAAAAGAGAGAGAAGGAGAGAGAGAGGACGGGGTGAGGGAGCGTGAGAGAGGGAGAGAGAGAAAGAGAGCGCGTGAGGGCGAGGGCGTCGGAGGGGTCTCCCCTCCGGCGGCGGCGGCACCCCTACGGGTGTAGACGACGCAGAGACAGAGAGAGAGAGAGAGGTGCAGATATAGAGAGAGAGGACAAGTGAGAGAGAGAAATAGAGCGCGGGAGGGGGAGGGTGCCGGAGGGGTCTTCCCCTCCGGCGGCGACAACCCTGTGGGTGTAGACGCAGAGAGAGAGAGGTGCAGAAATAGAGAGAGAGAGGACGGGGTGAGGGAGCGTGAGAGAGTGCCGGAGGGGGTCGTCCCCTCCGGCGTCGGCACGACCTACGGGTGCAAGAGAGAGAGAGGACGAAGTGAGTGAGAGAGAGAGAGTGCCGGAGGGGGTCACCCCCTCCGACGTCGGCACCCACTGTGGATGCGAGAGAGAGATGGGAGAGAGAGAGAGTACGAACTAAGAGAGAGAGAGAGAGAGAGAGAGCGACGAGAGAGAGAGAGAGCGACTTCCATATGAAGTCGCTCCTACTCAGAGCGACTTTCGGTTTAAAAATAGAAAAATAAAAAAAATTTAAAAACTCAGAACTTGTTCTTACACGGGGAGAGTTTCACTCTCACCCTGTGTCCCCTCTCTCTGTCTCCCTACTCTCTTTCTCTCTCCTCGTCTACGCCCCCTTTCTATGTCTCCCTACTCTCTCCTCATCTGTGCCCCCCCCTCTCTCTGTCTCCCTACTCTCTCTCTCCTCATTTGTGCCCCCTCTCTACTCTCTCTCTCTCTCCTCGTTTGCGCCCCCTCTCTCTTCTCCCTACTTTCTCTCCTCGTCTACGCCCCCCTCTCTCTCACCCCTATGTGCCCCCCTCTCTGTCTCCCTACTCTCTCTCCTCGTCTGCGCCCCCCTCTCTCTATCTCCCTAGTCTCTCTCTCCTCGTCGCCCGAGAGGACTATCTACCTTTTCTCACTCTCTACTCTCTCTCTCTCTCTTGCTCTGTTTGGCCGGCGCTAGAGAAGGCATTTGTGCCCCCCTCTCTCTCTCTGAACGCCGAGCATCATCCCATCAATAGCCCCACCATCTTTGGATGCCCCCCGCAGTCAGGAGCAATCAGCTAGAGAGGGAGCAGAGAGGGAGTACCAGTGATTGGTTGAGAGATAGAGTTAACTAGGGGTAAGTTAGTCGTTTTATCCCTGTTAACTCACTTTGATTTAATCAAAGTCAGCAATCGTTGACTAAGGACACAATGAGAAGTTCTTTGAGTTTTTAGGGGTATACAAGTAGATTCCATAAAGGTGAGGGTATAGTGGTAATTCAGATTTTTTCAGGGCTATACAGGTAAGTTTCCCTATCCCGAACACAGAGTTTGGTGAGGGTGTATTATGTAGGACTGAATCAGGTCGAATGAGGCGCAGATGCAATGATGCATGCATATGGTATACCAGTTATCAAACATTGGGAAACTTTAAAAAATAGTCATATTTTTACATGGAAGAAGATAAAAAAATTATGAATATGTGGAAGCAAATTTAGAGATAAAGTGGGATGCACATCAAATAGTGGAAGTTTGAAGAGCATTGTTGAGAAGACATAGAGCAAGAATTGAAAAGCCAATATAAAGTAAAATATCCAGATAACGTAATCCTTATGTGGTAATTTGGAAAGCACCTGATGGGGGTTGTTGCACTTATGGTGTTGTGGAGAGATTGAGAAGAAGGCTTTGATATATTTATTATACTGAAAATATTTTCTTTTTTTTGGTCCAGGGGGATAAACCTACTGCTGGCTGTTCAGCCGTTGATATGTGTACCATACCAGGGCTCCACTTTGGCTTGGCTGCATTGATGACCTGCACAAAAGGTCACCTAGCTATGGGGAAACCCAAACCCTGGGCACCACTTTACCCAGGAGAGAGGTGAAGGGCTCTGTTGGTGGATGTGGCTGGTGTCCACAATCTTGATTCATCCTGGCCTTATGGACAACCTCAGCACATGGACTCACTCACCCTCCACTCCGGGTCGTGCTGTAGACAAATTGCTAAGAAACAGATGCATGAGATAGCGGAGATTCACAAGTTTCGTTGTTTGGAACTTGATCTTTATGGTGCATTGTGCTGAGAAAGGAGTAAAAGCAGGTGAAGACTTTAAAATTGCAAAAAATAGATGTGACAGACTTAGCATTGGATATGCATTTGAAACATAAGAGTAAGATCGTGAGACTAAGTAACTACTTATATGCATCCTTACATTTGAATTCTGTGAATGGATGAGGAATGCCTCTGTGATAGTGGCAATCCATTAAGTAATTGCGTTCAGTCAATACCTCTTGGAGAAGTGCATATTTGCAGATATGGAGTCTCAAATTACCTGGTTATCATGTCTACTTTGAGCATCGCTCTTTGTTGATTGTGCAGGTTAAAGTCAAAGGATGTTCCTAGATCTTCAATATATATATATATCACAATTTATCTGTGTTTCTCGTACATCTTTTCTAGCCCAGTTTCCTATCGGATATCATGTGCTCTTGCATGATATATGTCATTTTGCTGTGTTTGACTCATGAATCATGCCCTTTCTGGACATGCCTCTGTCTAAGAAGACCAACAGCTTGCCTTACCAATAATTCTCTAAAGAAAATATCTGCTCAGTGGAATTTTACCACATTTTCATTTCAGGTTTTATTTTGCACCTGCGCCTGGAAAAATGGGTTATGCTGCTGCTGTTGAGAGGTAATCTCATACCAAGTTTTCATTTCCATCTTTTCATTACAGCAGTATCTGTCTTAATACTACTTCCGAAGTTTAAATACAGATTTATCAAAGTAATGGCTGCTGTATGGGCCGGAAGCCAAGTCACCAAACTCCTCAGAGCAGGAGGGTGAGCCCTAACCCCTTTTTTGCCACTAAATGCTGACCTCTCCTGAACTTGTCTTTATACGGTTTCTATTAGCTATCACAAATTAACTGTTTCTACAGCTTTGTGCTACTGGTTTATTGCTTCTGTTTTTTTATATTTTCCCATCCATGATGCCCATTTAATTTCTTTAGATTAACATGTTATTGCTCAAAACCAAAGATGTCCACTCTTAAGGAGAAAATGCTTGCAACTTTTTAGTCGGTCCATAAATTTGCTGTTGTTTCCTTTTATGCATTCTTTCGATAGTTAAAACAGCTGATTGCAGTAGACTGGGACTATTATTATTGTGAGTTGGGACACTGTCCCCCCCCCCCCCCCCAAACCTCTTTTTCTGTGGTCCTTATTTGAGACAGATCTGATCCTGCTGAGTTGTCATTTTGCAGGGCCCTTGCACTAGCTCCTTTTGTGGACAGGGGATTGTCATGGTTCACAGTCAAATTCAAGTTCGAGTCTAAAGGGAAGGTAGAATCCCAATGCTTGATGGAATTTGTTCCTAAATTCTTTTGCTTCTGTCTGCTAATTTATTTATTGACATTTCCTGTCCAGGCATTTGCGGCAATTGCAGGTGCATGTTTTGGGCTGGCTTTTCTTTTGTTCCTCGTGTTAACCCTGCTTTGGGCTTAAGATCAAATTATGGGATGAACCAAATCTTCACTGAATTTATTTTTCCATTAAATGGAGCTTGTGCATGTTCGGTAAGCCTTACAAGTATTCAACTGATGTCATAAGATGACCGATAGCTGATCCACCCGAAAGCTATGTTGGTGACCTGGAACAGAAATGCCTATTCCTTTGTAGCTGTACACAGACAGGTTTTCTGGAGTTTAGATTGGATACGTAAACCCAACTAGGTTTAATAATTGGAGTTACTACTAATCAAATCCCTGTTATATATGAATTTGGTGTTTTAAACTATTCATAAGGCATCCGGTTGCTGAATTAAATATCTATATCAGCAATGATTTTATTGTTTCTACTAATAGCAGCCAATAGTGGCTGTTTTGTTGTTTCCTTGTCGATATTCATGCATTAAGAGTCTACTGCAATAACAGATTTAATGTTATATTAGACTGATTATAATTTGAGTTTTGAGTAAGGTTCGCCGACTCATTGATCCGTATCGGATCGGATCTTCCCTGATCCGGTACGATACGCCCGAGTCGCAACCGACGCGGCCCGACTTGGTGTGCATCATCTCCTGCCTCTCCCTCTCTCTCTCATTGTGACTCGGCTCGACTCGGCCGATCCACATCGTTTCAGGTTTTTTCAGATATGGTACGATACGCCCGAGTCGGACCGAGTCGACGAATCATGATTTTGAGGGATTGAAGGCTCTCTCGCATCTTCTTCCTTCACTTGTACCTCCCTCCTTTTAGCTACTGTCTTTTACATGTCTATGTCTATTACAAATATTGATATGTTAAATTTTAATCAGGCAGCCAAAGACTAACCTTTCTTTTGAGTGGCTGAGCGTAAGTTAGATACTTGTGGGAACATATTTTTTAACATATAAAAATGTGACAATTATATGTTTGTTGTGCAAATGGCAAAGTATTATACATCGGAGAAATTTGGATACAGTATAAGTGCGGGCGCCAGAGAATTTGGATTAGGCTATGGATTTGCAATCCTGATTTCATTTCCTACCGATCGGTGTTAATTACATTAGTTTGACAGTCGAAAACTCTTGACATTAACAGCAGTTAATAATGTCCTTGTCTACATGTTGCATAATTACTCCTTTATTCGTAGCTCACTCAATTAGGTCTGAAATGGGTCTTGGAACAATCTGAGTTAGAATCCTAATTTGACTGAGACTTTAAGATTTGATTCCTAGTCAGATTGGCACCTTTCAATTTAAATTGTACTTGGACTAGTTTTGGGTCATTACGACTTGTTTTTTAGTTCAGAATAGGCCTAGGAGTGACCTGGATTAGGGTCCTAGTTCGGCTAGGACTCTTAAGTTCCGCTTTGGTTGGGGATTAAAGTTAGCCCGTATTAAAATAAGTAGATTGAGTTAATCCATTTTTATTCCTATTTACTTTGATTGTGCATTAGATTAAGTTATCCCACCTGTGGAGGTGGGATAGGTTATTTTAGATTAACCCGGATTAAGTCAAGTTTAAGTGGATTTACTAAATCTGCCATTGTCAAAGTAAATTGGGTTAACTTTGGGGATAAGTCGACTTATCTAAGGGATAAATCCGAAACAAAGCGAAACTAAGGGTGCGTTTGAGAACACGTTTAAAATAGATTCTAATCATTGGATGATTAGAAGTGGGGAACATGTAATATATAAGTCCATGTAATGTAATGCACTTTTTCAAAAATCAATGCCTAAAATCTCTTCCTTGCATTCTAGAGAGACAGTCACAAGAGATGACGGGGGAGAAGGTGGGGAAAAGGAGCTGTAGAAGATTTTGGGTAAATTCCAATCATTTGTTGGGACCCACATATGGCAAAATCTTAACATCTCAAAATTGCTTTTTGTCACACCTCTACCCAAACGCACCCTAAGGATTAAGTCATTTTAAGAGTAGACGTGATGATTTTACCCTAACTTAGACCACAAATGGGCTTCAGGACATTTTGAGTCAGTCCAAATGAGACTCTAGGCTTAGAGCCCTGTAGGGACTATTTTGACGAATCCAAAATCTCGTTGCAAAATCAAAACAAATTATAAGTTGTAGGGACAAGTCATGACATGAATGATAGAGTTGTATTGATGTAATTGTGTACATGAGATTACAATCATTGGATAAACATCTATTTATTGTTTACAGAAATTTGGTCAAGCTGCGGTATGCTAATCAAATAGATTGACTGGGCCGCATTGGCCATGGTCCATTAACTGTGACAATTGACCGGTTGAATGAGCCACGGTCAAGCCGTTAGATTAGTTGATCGAACCATATGGGTCGTGATCCCTTAATTGGGTTGGTTGACCGTGTCATGTCATCCAATGTTCATCACTTAAGTTAGTTGATCGAGTTGTACTGTTCTCCATCCATCAATGGAGTTAGTTGACCGAGATGTGTTGACCACGGTCCATCAATTAGATTAATTAACTGAGTTGTATGGACCATGGTTCATCTATAGAACTTGATCCAGTGGATGATATAATTGGGTTAATTGACTAAGCCATGTTGATTGTGTTTTGTAAATTGGAACATTTGACTAGACTAACTAAGCCACAGTCTATTAATTGGAGTTGATCTACTAAATCACATAGTCCACAGTCGATTAATTATGTTAATTGACTAGCCAGGTTGATCATGCTTTGTCAATTATGACGTTTGACTGGACGAGTTAAGTCACAATCTATTAAGTCATGATTATGTAACTATCCAAGTAAAAAAATAACAATAACATGGTTAAATAAATTCATCTTAAAATTTTGTAATATTCAATTGATCTTTATTCTTCACAATTGACATCTATGCTTTTTTAAAATTTTAAATTTTAAATATATTTAAAATAAATTAATAAATAATAATAAATCAATAATAATAAGATGATTTTGTTCACACATAAATATCATTTTGAATATCTACATATTTTTACGTTTATTTTTTTATTTTAAAGGGTGAATTTAATCAGACCAGTTTAGACCGATTCACCGGTCGAATTACGGTTTGTCCAGTTCTTTAATACGAGACCAGATAAACCTTAATCGGACCGGTTCTTAGACCGATTCGATCCGATTCTGATAACACTAGTAGAGAGAGAGATGAAAGGGTAAAAATGACATTTCACGTGGGAGAGTTACCACCGCCAACCATAAAATTGACAGAATGTAATCTGGAAGGCATGCAAATTTGGGTTGAGAGATTTGAAAGGTACGAGAGTATATACTATAAAGATAAAGAGTATATAAATGATTTTAAAAGATTTCAAGAACATACGAATAATTTTCCCTATCATTCTTTTCATGGTGAGAAGAAATGTTATTTTGACGACGTGGCCTTAGACAGGGTACCTTATAATTTAAGGTTGTAATGTTATTCTCATTAATATGTTTTAAAGGCTAACAAACATCAATCCATTAATAACCCAAGGCCGAACAACTCCTCAAGGACTGTAGTTCTCCATTTCCGTGACCGAGAGTCCAAGGTTGCAACATAGATGGATGCACATGACTGAACACGGGCTTATGCCTCTGTTGGCAAACAGGCCAACTCAATCATTGCTCAGTTCAACCCACAACCTTCCGGACAAAAGTGATACGAAAATCAAAAGCCTGAATCTGAATTAGATCAAGCTTTGACCCAAATTACCTTTCACACTTTGCTTGTTTATAGACAGAGTGATGTTAATACACATCGGGATCAATTACACACCCAAGATGAAGACTTACCGTACAACACATCCCTCCATCGGACAAACTAAAAAAATTCAAAACAAAAAAAATCAACTGCTTATTTTTACAATTTTTTTAAGATGTCGTCGAATGAAAATGTATCTTGACCTACATGCCACAATTTTTTTAAAAAATAACTTAATACATTTTAAATATGTATGATCAACCCAAAATGTGCATTAAGCATTTTTCTTTTAGAAGAGAAGGATTCACCTACCCAAAATGTGCATTAAAAATGGATTCACCCATTTTTCAGGGGAAGCCGAATTGAGCTCCAACTCACCACACTCCCAGTGCATGCACTCTTAAAATGCTTAATGCACTGGGAGTGTGAAATTATGAGACCCCTCCAACAGAGGAAAAAAAACAACCCACAAATCACAATGCCAATGAGGTATGTATAGCTTCACAGCCTCACCAGAGACCACCAGAGAACCCCCCCCCCCCTTCTGCAAACACCCCCCACTCTCCTGTAGGTCTCCTTCCTCACCACACCTAGCTCCACCAACAGGTGCTGTGCTAACCCCATCACTGCAACAGAACAAAGGGGGGGCGGGGGGCAATGTGGCTGCTAATAACAAAACCCCATCACTGCACAGAAGCATACCTTTTTCATCTTTTTACATGAATAATCACAGGAAGGCAAAAGACAGGAACTGTCAATGGCACAAAAAAGCCCATCGTCACATTGCCATCTCAGTGAGAGAAGCTCCCCTGCCCGAGAAGAAGCTCCCACAGAAAACACAGCCAAAGGTCAACAAAAAAGGCCCTTTTCAGGAGGAGTGTTGAATAGATGATGTACAAAAATGTTAAAGGGGGGTGTTTGCTTCCTTTCCTTCCCTTCTTAACTAACTAACCTACGCGGGGGGCTGGATGTATACATAAAAGCGTGTTTTTTTGGTCCCGCCTGCATGTAACTACTCGCTGTTCTGTGAAATAACCTCCCCAAACTTGAGGAAGAGCTGGCCATCCGATGTGCTCAGGGAGGCGGTGCAGGTCAGGGCATTGGGGTGGTTGCGGAGGTTGGCATACTCGTCGATGTAACTTGGCACGGTGGGGGCTGGAAGTGGTGGCTGCTGCTGCTTCCCCGGTGGTGTGCCAGGTTCGACCAGGCAAGTGAGCACACGGGTCACTTCATGCATGGTGGGCCTGTCGGATGGCTGCTTCTTGGTGCAGAGGAGGGCCAACTGGAACGTCTTCTTGACCGCTCCGAGATCCTTGCAGGTGGCGGTGACCTCTGGATCCACCATCTCCATGACGGCATTGTTCAAGGCCTTTGTTAAGATCTGTAAAAGAAAATAGAGATGAGTGCAACAGCTGAAAGCTAGCACATTTTCAGAAAGAGCAAGACTGAAGGAGCTAAACGGGGAACTAACTCGTGTTGAAATGAAAAACAACATTCGAACAGAGACTAGAGTAAGAACGGAACAATTCTCAAAGGAAAGAATGGAACTTGGGGGGGGGGGGGGGGGGCAAATGACATTGGGTATACTTGCCAATTGATGAAGGTTGGACTCATTATCCACCGCTTTTCGTCCGGTGAGGAGCTCAAGCAGGACGATCCCATAGCTATAGACATCAGACTTCTCATTAAGGCGGGAAGTGCGAGCATACTCGGGATCAATGTATCCAATTGTCCCCATAACATACGTTGAGGTGTGAGTCTTGGATACACACAGACTCCTTGCTATGCCAAAATCAGTTAGATGAGCTTCAAAATCCTTGTCTAGTAATATATTTGATGACTTCACGTCCCTGTGGATGATCCGAGGGCTGCAATCATGATGAAGATATGCCAATCCTTGGGCAGCTCCCAATGCTATTAGAAGACGGGACTCCCAGTCAAGTTTCTTCTTCTTGGAAGGTCCTGTCGTCAGCAGTGGATCATCTCTTAAGAGACTGACAAGCAGAATCAAGTTTCATAAACAAGGGTCCTAATTTTGCAAAATACCAGAACACAAACCATGCCCACATAAACACAGAAAACAAGAATTGGATACACCTGGTCCCCTTCCCTAGAGACCGGTTCAGTGAGCCCAGAAGGCTGCCCCACCAGCTTGATCTTGGTTTTTCATTGGTCAAAATATGACACAGACAGGTTAGTCTACGAAGGTGAGCTGAGCCAATCTTTCTCACAGCCAGCCAGGTGATACGCAACATCTAAAGCTGTTCTGTAGCATAGGTATTCGGCGCCATCAGAGGTTTAGATGGGAAACGTTCTCACATGATGCTACCATGATCCGCACAATAATAGATTAAATGTAGCAAGTATAAGAGGTAAAATGTTTGTAAAACACACGCAAGTCTCCAGGATCCCAGCAAACTTTTGGGCTTAAGCCAATTCGTTAGTCAGAAGATCCTTAATGACTTGCTTTAACATGTAATCTGGAGAAATGAATAATTTTCAACGAGTTTAATGTTGTAAGCCACTCATTATAATGTTTGAAGCACAATGATATAGCCTACACAAGTGTCCTAAAACTTGTATAAACTCAAGAATAACATGAGAAGTTTGGTATACCATGCAGGAGATCCCAAAGGCTTCCATTCTCCATGTAGTCATAAAAGAGCAAATTCCCATATGGAGACAAGGAGTATCCTTGTAGGCTGACAAGATTTCGGTGTTTGATGCTTCCAACAGTCTCCAGTTCAGTCTCAAATTCCTTAAGACTCTGAGGATAGTGAGAGTAGAGCCTCTTGATGGCCACAGGTTTGCAGTTTTTCAGGACACATTTGTAGACTGTGCTTGATGCCCCATAACCAATTATGTATTTCTCACTTAAATTCTCGGTCATCCTCATGATGTCTTCGTACACATGAAGGGCCATGTTCATGTGGAGAATCACCAGCTTCGGTGAAGGATCACTAACTGCATTTATCACAAAAAAGTAAAAAAAAACAATAATCTTTCTTATTGGAAATTACAATTTTGCATGTGCATCTACATAAAAGGTCACCAACCTGGTTTGTTTTCACACCCATCCAGGGAAGCAGGTGAATTATGCGGTCTACATGCTGTCACTAGGATCATGAGAAGGATAAAGAGAGCACCAACAGCAATGCCGAGAATTGCAGCTTTTGAAATGGAAGCTGGATGTGAAATGACATTTTCAGACCACCTCATAATTTCAGTGACATCCCTTTGTATGTACAATAGATACATTTAAATGAAGATTAACATACTGCTGCCAATATTTAGAAAGTAGCACCATTCAAATTATGACACAGCATGCGAAGAGCTGTGTTCCTTACCTCTCTGTGAGGAATGAGAGGCATGACATGGAGAACTGAGCCAATAGCCACATAGACTAGGATTTCCAAGGAAACTGCATTAGGAATCCAAAAGAGTCAGTAATTCACAAAGGCAACTGAAAATGAGAATGTTGACTCAGAAGGAATCACTACGTGGCCTATGCCACATATCATATACTGTCATCATTGTCAGTACGTCAATGAAAAATGATACCAGCCAAATTTTAATGACCATCAGTTATTCACCTGTCAGGAGTAAAACGTGAAAAATTGTTCACAGTGGGTACATCGCCATACAGATTATTGTAAGATACATTTCTGCACAGAAGAGAACAAGTCAGAATTCAAGACACGCATTTTCTGTTGACAAGAAAAATTAAGACATACAGAACCACTTACAGGAGGTCCAGACTAAAACAGCTAGATAACGAGATTATGTCTCCAGATAAATTATTAAATTCTAACTTCCTGCAATAGTTTTACACGAAAGGAAAAGATAGTCAGTGATAAATGGGGATAAATTCTATGGTATCATGCAATATACAGATGTCCAAAAGTGCTCTGTGCTATGCCTCCTGTAAGAAAGTAGGTTATTGAAATATGTGCAGGCTTACAGGGAAATCAGATTTTGCAGAAGGCCAAGCTCCTGTGGGATTGGACCTGACAGATGATTTCTTGACAGATCACTGGAGTAGAAACCAATAAAATGGATCAGTAATAATGTGGAAAGACTCTTTAAATATGCAAAATAAATTGCACACTTAAGCCAGGAAGCACTTACATTTCCATGACACTTCTCAAATTTCCAAACTCAGCAGGAATAGAGCCAGTGAGATAATTGTTACTCAAATTTCTAAAAGATACAAGACAAGCAACAGTGTAATATTATCACAGAAACAATACATAAATGAAAAATAAATGAGAAGGAACATCACTTGACAAACATACAATTTTAGGAGATGTTCCAAATCACCAATGGAAGATGGGATGGGGCCACTGATCTTGTTGAGTGAAATATCACTGCAAATGCATAAGTTCTTAAATATAGGTTGTAGGTTATGCAACTAAGAAACCACAACTATTGACACTTACAGTGTGTCCAAATTACCAATTTCTGATAGCTCTATTGGGATGGGACCCTTAAAGTTGTTTGATGACAAATTCCTACATAGAACAGAAAGTCGTATGCACTCCTTTAGTCACAAAGTCGTACAACTTCAATGATGCAGAAAATAATGCATACATATGTCCAAGGATAAATCAAGTATAAAGCAAGCAACAGCCAATGAGACACAGCAATCTGCATTTTAGTTCAGCAGTTGGTCCATGATACCACAATTGCTTGCGTGGATTTCAGAGGAAATGGACTAGATATATGGTTCATATTCACAAAAGTTGAACATTGAAGGGAGGGATCTCTTTAAGCCGTCATCTAATTCTAACCCTGTTAGCAAATTATGTAAAGGCATAACTTACAGGTAAGTCATGCTTTCCAATTTCTCAAAAACACGTGGGATTGACCCATTCAACTGATTGCCATGAACATTTCTGTGAAAGATACAAATTTATGAATCACATATAAATGGCGTTAACTAACAATTAAAATTATGATTATATCCTTACAGGCTATTAAGATTCACACATGAACTCAAGTTTTCTGGGATTGGTCCTTCAAGGTTGTTGTTTGCAAGATTCCTGCATGAAACCAATTCAATTATTGGAACCACAGACTTCCCTTTCCCATTTAGGGCTTAGACAAAAGAAGGATACAATGACACAGAAAACTTCTTTGCTGAAAATGTGACATACAGGTCAAACAAATCAGCGAGCTTCCCTAGTTCTGGTGGTATGTGCCCGCTAAGCTGATTATCATTCAACTCCCTGTACATATATGAACTTATAACAGATGAAGCATTCCCAACGATCCAAATCATGAGGTGGCAACATAATGGAATGAATTCTTACAGATAGTGAAGCTTTGTCATGTTACCCAGCTCCGGCGGAATGGGACCTGTAAGTTTGTTACCCTGCAGATAGCTGCAGTGGACACATGATAAGGTGCCTGAAAGCAACCCTCCGTCCAAAAAACATAAGATATTGCTAGAAGGGTGTAGCACTATGATTATCACTAGCACAAGTTAAATATTTGCCTCAGATTCAATGGTCCTCTTTAATATGCATTCCATACATAGTTCAGGAAACATATAAGATTTAGGATTGTACCCATAGCCTAAGATTCTGCTTTGCTTACATGTACCAGGGATAGGCAACATATATGCAACTTGGGTGGTATTCATTTGAAGGATAATATGACAACAGCAACTCAGATGACAAACTGAAAGATGGATCGGATGTTGTCCTTTTACCAGGACCCTTTTAGAACACAACTTCTTTAATGCTATGGCTGTCAGTTTAAACTTTAGATAAAAACAAAAAATGCACAGCTCAATTTACGGAAGCATAGTCACTATCCTTCAGGCAATCTGTGAACCCATTGTGGTTTAAATCAGTCTTCTACACCGGTTGCATGTCCAAGAGAATTGCAGTAGAAGAAAATCAATGTTACAGGCACTCTAAGGACATTCAACAAGGATAAAAATGTAGTTCAAATGATCCTAACAATTTAGGCTTAATATTATCAACTTGTAAAAAATGTCTGGTTTTCGTAGTTTCACAGTTATATAACAAGAAAAGAAGATCCAGTGCAGCTGGTTCAGATCTTACAGCTTCTCAGTGTATGTTAAGTTGCCCAGGATAGGAGGAATGGGTCCACTTAGGAGGTTGCAGCTCAAATCTCTGCATGAGATAAGATATTCAAAAAAAACTAAAATCACTCAGAAGTATATAACAAAGGGGTAGTTCAAACAATATCTTTACATGTATACACTTCTGATCTTAGAACTATCAATGGCATATGTCACGGACTTACAGCACAGCAAGGGCCTGCATCAGCCCAATCACAGGTGGAATATTCCCCGTGAATTGGTTCCCTTGCAAAGATCTGATACCAGAAAATTCATACCACAAGTTACAAGGGTGCAAGAAAATGGAAATGTGCCTGAAGTCCTGAATGTAAAGCATATACATTAAAGAACAGAAAGCTGAATCAGAATTCACATACAATGTTGCAACTTGAAGAAACCCAATGTTGAAAGGAATTTCCCCGGTAAAGCGGTTGTAAGACAGGTCCCTTCATCGAAGGAAAAATGACATTTCAAAATGTACCATTTCAAAATTTCACGAGATGTGCAAGCAGGTGGATGATATACGTACAAAACCTGAAAGCTGGTACAATTTCCAATGCTGTAAGGAATTCCCCCTGTCAAGCTGTTGTTTTTCACGTCACTGCAATTAAAAAAAACATTGTCCATGTTAAAATTGGAAGTAGCAAAGAACACAACATAATAAAATTATCTAAAGTCAGGGGACTCACAAAAACCACAATCCCGTCAACTGACACATATCAGGTGAAAGAGTCCCTTCCAAATTGTTTCCCCTCAATCCCCTGGGGAGAAGATCTTAGAGGCTTTTCAAATATTTTCACTCGGAAAGAAACAACATAATATACAAAAATGACACCTACAATTACAGGAGATGAAAACTTACAAATATTGCAGAACTTCATTCCAATATATAAGCCTTGGTATTTCTCCACTCAGCTTATTCTGCGCCAGGTCCCTGAAGTTGGATTCATGTCATTAGTCCCTGCAATAGAACAACATTTCCACAACAAAGCAAAAGAAATTGCATACAAGATCTTCAAGTTTGGAATCTGAGAAAGTGTTGAAGGGATTGGCCCGATCAATTCATTGTTCTTCAGTATCCTGAGAAGCAAAACACATGTATGTGATAAGTTCAAGCCAATATTTGGAAGCTCTCCAGATGTTTCAGGAAGAACTTACAAGGTATCTAGTTGCTTCAGCTTTGAAATCGAAAAGGGAATATCGCCATAGATATTGTTGAACGACAAATCCCTGATATAAAACCATCAAATAAAGGTAAGTATTCAATTGTCTCTAGAAACATCCTGGTAGCTAAACAAACTGAATGCCAACGGCAACACAAGCAAAAATAAATTGTCAACCATGGTTTTGGATTACTACTATCCAGGAATAGATATAAGAATCCCATGATGGATATAAGCTTAAGTTGAAGAGCATCTTGAAGACACTTTTTAAAAACTGCTGGATTCAAATGTTGGCTTACAGGTGAGTCAAATGAGAACAGTCTCCAATCTCATCCGGAATCTGCCCAGTGAGACGGTTTCCTCTGAGATCACTGTCCAACATAAAAAAGAACACCTCAAACGGGACCCAATTCCAGGTCAATTAATCACATAACGTTTAGGGATAAAATAACAATCCATTCGACTATTTCAGACATATAACAAAAGAAAAAACTAACAGCTTCATTCACTAAAACAAGCAAGCAACACAGGAAAGTGATAAAGCAGAAGCCATACAGACTGAAAAGACTTTTGAGCTCCCCAATGGCAGGTGAGATTTCACCATCAAGATTTAAACCTGAGAGATTTCTGCACATTAAGCAACTCGTTAGGCAGTTAAACAGTTCCCAGTATGAATTGGGAAACAGAAACAGGCAGATCATACGAGCAGATTCCAAACACATAACGATACAACAAACAAAAGCAAAGTCCTTGTTTAAATAACGAAAAAGGAAAGATAAATCTTACAGTTGAACAACGTCGAAGGTCACATTGTCGCATGTTACACCTCTCCACGAACAATAATCAGTAGATGGTCCACCTGTCCAATCGTAGAGAATGTTGTCGACGTTTCTGAAGGACTTCTTGATTTCCATAAGCGTCTTTCCTGAAAAATATGAACCAGAAATGATACCTTGGTCAGTCTCTGGATCTCCTTGCTGGAAACCCAGAAAGGGTTTCCTCTTGAAACTTCAAATAGCTCACATGTAGAGAGAGAGAGAAATTATGTGGGGGAAAATGAGTTCCAAGGTAAGACATTAGAGCTTCCATGCAACAGAAGACGCAGGCTGGAATGGAAATGCCAGAAAATATGCAACTTTCCCTGCTAGGATTCTGAATGCCCACAACAGTGTCCAAAAAAGTAGTAGCAAAATAGAAGGATTTGAGGAAAAGAAAGAACATCTGACGATCTAATATAAGATACGCGAACAGAAATCAACATGCTGCCTAAAGGAAAAAAAAAACCAGTGCTCGTTTTTGGATCACTTTGCTAAAAGCGCTTGGTGGGTATTTTTCCTTTAAAGAAACTAAAGAAAATCGGATAATATAAAGCAGACAACTTTGACGAGGAAGGTGGTGGAACAACTTGAGATTGCAAGGAAAAATAAAGGCAAAGCCGATGATGATTTTTTTGCCATGCAGGAACAAAAAGATGGAGACTTTTTTTAAGTCACTGATCTCACACCAGGAAGCTAAATAAACTATTCAGGATAACAGTGGAATGACCAATAAAAGAGGGGATAACCCAGGTGGAGATACTATTAAAAAATGACCAAACTCCCAAGGACAGAGGAAGAAACCATTTTCTATTGCACAGGCACCACATTTCCACAACATTAGAAGGGAAACAAAGAGTCTTCCAGAATGCGGCGCCTAAGCAAGGGGATTTGGAGCACCTAAAGGTCCTAAACTACACACATCCCTGCAATCTAAACTATTAATTAGAGCTTTGGCGAGCGAGGTTACCGTCGCCCCCCCCGCAGCAGACAGAGCTCAGAGCACCCGCAATAGCCAGAAGGATCAGCAGTTTCCACAGCGACGCCATGCCCCCTTTCCTTAACCGCAGCGGGATCTGCTTCTCACGGCGGGGACTCACGTCCGAAAGGCACCCTCTTGACGATCGCCCAAGCTACATTTCAGATGGAACTAGGGAAGGCAGCGAAGAACAACCCAGAACATGCAACGTCCGGAAACCCAGATAGAAGATCGTGACCAGAGCTAATCCGAGCACTGGGACAGCTGCTACAGGATGGGCCTGCTCATTCGGAAGTCAGGGAGATGTAAACCGCTGAGAACTCAGTCCTGAGGAGAAAAAAGCGGCCACGGAAGCCTCGGATGAGCTGTAAGACGACCTCTTCACCTCACCAAGTCGTCTGTAACACCTCCGAGCAGCCGCTAGCGAAAGCTACAGAACCCAAAATCCACCGAGAAGAACCATGGCGGAGACCCAGGCGTTCAGCTCAGGACAGCGACTCCTCCCGTGGACGACGAGAGAGGGAGGTGATCCACAAAGCTCCAAGCTTTCCTAGATGCACAAGCGGCGCCGATGCGTTAATGCAGACGGGGAAGAGCTCCGGGCCTTTCCGTGTCTCTTCTCTTGCCGGAGGAGGAAGCTTTGGGTTGAGCGAGAGGGAGAAAACCAAACAACTGACAGGGCTCTAGCAAGAGAGAAGAGGACAGTGTAGGGAGAAGAAGAGTGTGTATGTGTGCTAGACCCAGAGAGAGAGAGAGAGATTGGGCGTCGTGTCTCGAGTGTATCTAGTGGAGCAGAAAGATGGGATCATCACGAAGCGCTCGCCCTCCCTCCTGTCCGGTCACATCCGTCTGGCAGCGTTTCGAATACATGCCATCCCTCCATCTCCACCCTCCTCTCTCCTCATACGGTAGTAGTATACTGAAGAGCGGGTAGAGAAAAAGGAGAGCTTGTGTGATGAGAGACAGTTAAGAGAGAGAAGGAGAGCAGCTGTGTAGCTGCCTGTGTGTGTGCACTGCGCAGTGGCCTGGAGGTTATGGGAGCAGAGATGTTGGCAGAGAGAGGGGTCGGGCAGACTCGTCCCCATCCGCCCTCCTTCCCCCCCCCCTCCCCCCGCCTCTGTTTATATGTTTTAAACTTTACCCCATCGGATAATCCCTCTCCCTGTCTCTGTTCCTCTCACTGCCCACCCGCACATCCGCCATCGCACCCGTGAGAAATAACGCTGTTACCTTTGCATGCCCCCCCCCCCCGCCCCCCATTTTACTCCGCAGCCCACATGGGTGCCCGTCCTCTCTCCGCACCTGGGATTCCATGATTCCATCCCATTCCAGCACCCGGCCGGGCTCCCGCCAACGCCATGGCCGCGCCCTCCCCGCTCACCTGGGTTCCAGCTGCCCCTGCACCCTCCCTCCCACCACGTCCCGCTGGGTATGTGTGATAATAGCGCCGGACAGACCTCTGTCCCCTTCTCTCTCTCTTTCTCTGTCTCTCTGCGGAAGGGACGTCGCATCTGCATGCATCAGCAGCACTCAGCACGGCTGCTGCCGCTGGGCTGGCGGTACTGCGTCCATCTAGTACAAGTCCTTTTCAGGCCCTCCCCCCCCCCCGCCCCCACAATTGGGACCCCCCCCCTAAGCATTCCCAGTGCTACTTCTGCCATTGCTCAGCACGGAGAGAGCGCAGGGGTGAGACGCCAGAAGAGAAAAGAGAGCGATCATGGCTGCCTTGATGGGGGATATCATCACCCATCCATATTTATTGCCCACCTTTTCCCATCCTTTTCTTTCCCACAGACGTGAGCAAGATAGAGATAGAGAGAGAACTTGCCGTTTGTTATAACACCTTTTCCTCTCTCTCTCTCTCTCGCTAACGCCGTTTCGTCGACGTCAGTGCGCCAGCGAAAAGGTCAGCGGATCATAACGGCCGTCCTGTCCGAACCCCGGCTATTATTATTACAACCCTCTACCCCCGCCCCCAAAATTAAAATTCTCGTGATCTCTGACCCCGCGATTTGAATGTGCCCTCCCGGTCCCGCCTTTTCAATGGCCGACTCCCGCGAACCCGGCCACCAACCGCCCGATCGAGATCAGACGCCAACAGAAGCAGCAGAGATCCCTCACGGAAGGGTCCATCGGGCCCTATTTTTGCCACCGTCCGATTGGAGACGATCGGGGTGATGGCGCGCGGGAACGCACCGAAGCGCGCCGATTCATCGGGCGCCGTGAGGCGTCAGACGGGGTGGTGACGGCGCGGTTCTGCACCGTCAAGTGGTCCCCCGTATCTCTCCTGCTTCTTCCCCGGCACTCGTCGCTTTCGTTTGCTTCAGAGGCATCGTCAGGAAGGGGGGTGGGAAGGAGAAAAAGTTCACCGCCTCCCTCGGGAAGGTAAATTGTCTCGCCCCTCCATCTTTTTTGAGGATCCCTCCGGGTCCACCTGTTTGTAACGTCGTTAACTGACGGCGTCTGCGTCGCCATCCGACTTTTGTTCTTTTCGCCGTAGCCTTTTGTTAACAGCGTCGGAAGGTGATATTGTCACTCCACGGTATCTCTGTCCAACCCGTTATCGTCGACGGCACGTCACGAAGTGCGCGTTTGGAACAAATCGTGGGTGAATTGATTTTCTCAAAATCTATTAGAGAGACAAAAAATATCTTTTAATTAATTTTTAGAGAATTTTTAATTTTATTTCATTTCTACGTATCTCTCTTTAGACTTCAAAATTCGTAATAAAATAAAAGTTGATGGAATATTGGAACATTCGAGATCTCGTTTGACAACTCAATAGATTATGATTTTTTTCATAATTCTTTAGAGTGAGAAAAAGTTGGTGGAAATCAACTTTTAGATATTATGAAAATTGCTCCATTTTCTCCCTATCTCTTTCTAAAACTCATAATCCAACTTTTGAATAATTCTGACATGACAAGGGTATATTTGATGAGGCTTTTGAGAGATGAGAATTTCAAGGTCATAATTTATGACCCATTTAATTATCCTTGAAAAAACTTATGAAGGACGAGGGATTCTAATGATTGGAGAGTTCAAAATTTCCTCTCCTAAATCCTTTCCAAACGCGCACGAAGTAACGGGATAAATGCATGGATTTTTTCATATAAGTAATTATTAAATATTTATTTATAAAAATATCATGTCTAAAAATAAATTAATAAAAATAATTTTAACTTTATCAAAATAAGATAAAAATATCATCACAGTTAACTTTAGTCGACAAAAGATAAATATTTTATAAAAATTTAAATATTTACTTAATTTTATAATTAAAAGATTAAAATTTCCTTTCACAAATTCTATATTCTCCACTCTTTTCAAAAGAGAGATGAGAGAGACCTAAAGAAAGAGAGAGAGGTGCCGGAGGGGAAGTCCCCTACGACGTCCGATAATGCACCTAGTGGGAGATGAGTTGCACAGAAGAGAGAGAGAGAAAGTGAGAGAGAGAAGAGGATGGGGGGAGAGAGAGGAACTGGCAATGGCAGAGTGCTCATGGCTTAGGAGGGTGGTTGGGGGTGGCGGAGTGCTCTCTAATGGCACGAAGACAACCTTCACTTTTAACAAGCTGACTGTGGACAAGAATCTCATCGAGGTCTTTGCCAAGGGTGTGGACATAGAGCCCGTTATCCTATTGGTAGCAGGGGTGTCGAGGATAAGAAATCGGGATGCCATGGTTGGGATGCTTGTAGACCCCAATGAGGTGTATTTTCCTCTGACATGAACTCAAATACCAAAAAAGGCTTAAAAACATTAATTTGCCATCTAATAAAGTCCCCCCTATATGATTAAAAAGTTTGTCCAACGTGGTCTCCATTCCTTGGTTGTTGCTCGCCAAGTTTTTGATGCATGCACCAACACTATTGTCCTCTCACCTATGCTGATGTTCCATTTGGCCGATAGTGGTGGAGGGCTCTCCCCCCAGGGTGTTCTCCTCCAGCGTCAAGTTCCTAGTTGCCCTTGGCAACAAGAATCGTGGAGCTCGGTCGTGGCTGTGGCAGTGTCTCTTGGTGCCTCCTCAGATGATGACGAAAGTGGCCATCTCTTCCAGCTCGTCTGTGGCGGGATTCGATGGAGCGGCACGTACCGCGGGACGGATGCGAGGAGGCTGAGGCCTCCTGAGAAGCTTGCCGGGAGCCTAGAGCCCCTTGGCAGTTGTTAGTGTTGCATTAATTTTCACGGGATGCCATGACTTTGTGTCCTCTTCCCACATATAGTGTCAAAAAGTGTAAAGTCTAAAAAGTGTTACCTTGGCCTCGTAATACACCACTGAGATTTGTTTGGAGGGGAAGAGCGTCTGGCTATCCCGAGGAAACCTGTAAACACTGAACATCACGTCAAAAGGATACCTGGATGTGATCCCATGAGATAATTCTTCGATGCTTAAGTTAGAGACATGTGTGAAAGTAAAATGAGAGAGCAGGGAGAGAGACGGAGATGAGAGTTATGAAGGTAAAGTGAGTGCCCGGCAGGACGTCGAGTGTTCAGGGGCGTGATTGAGGCCGAGGGCACTGGATATCCCCTTGTCTCTCTTTGGGAGCAAGAAGACGAGTGTTTCTGGTTGTTTACATGTATGCATTTATGAGTATCTCTCTCCATGTGTGTATGTCACTGTGTGTTTATTTAGGTCCGTCTCGGACCTATTTATACAAGTTATAGTGGAGTCATCCCTTTCTTAACTTAGTGAGGGCATGGTTAGTGGCGTGATGCTCTGTTCGATTGTGAGAATCGTCCGTTGTCCACTCACTCGTTCTAATGCGGAGCGAGTTGGTCGGTTTACGATGGATGATTCAGATTTATGTCGAGTCATCGAAGACAATTATGTTGAAGATCCAAAATTTATTTTCTTGTAATTTTTAATCAATTTAGGGGTCAATAAATTGTGTGTTATTAGGTTAGTTTAGATTTTGTCAGAGAATATTCTATGTTGTTATGTATTTTTATTTATTTTAAGAGTAGTAGTATTCTGTTTTAAAGAAAAAAGGGTCTATGTGTAATTTTCATTAGCTATAAATAAGGAAGTGCTAACCCTAATTAAGGGGCAATGGTTAGATCAAAAAATTGGAAGTGTCGTTGTGTGCTCTTTCTTCTGGTGAGATGTCCAACCCTCTCTCTTCTTTCTCTAGTGAGATGCCAAACCTCCTCTAATTTCTTTCTGGCGTGAAGCCAAACCCCCGATCTCTCCTTCTCCTCTCATTCCCCTCTACCGTAACCCATCTCACTAGCCACAAGCCGCACTATTCCTCTATTTAAAAGCACTATTCCTCTATTTAAAATTTTATCCTATCATTAAAGCTTTCCCCCTTGGCACTATTACGTCTTCCTTCCTCCCCCGACTAATGTTCAACGTCTCCCCCACCCCATCTCGTGCTTTCGCGACAACCAGCCAGCACATGCGGCTGACGGCCACCGTCGAGACCAGCCGCCAGCCACGGCTCTGCACCGCATCGGCCAGTCGCCATCGGCCCTACTATCGTCGTCGTCCGTGGTTGCCCCAGCCGCGCCCGACCCCGCCGTTCCGCCTCCAGCCAATTCCGAGCACGCCGCTGCCGTCGCCAGGCAGCCCTCCAGCCAGCCCATCAGCCACCGCCAGCTTCCTTTATCGTTGTCTGCGAGCACCTTGCTGCCGGACCACCACCGGAGCTGTTCCTCGCGGCGGCAATGGGCCATCTTCGACAGGCTGGGCCATGTTCACCCTCTCGCTGGTCACCAATGATCGCGGCGACGTCCGTCCTCCTGCGTGAGGCCATGCCTGGCTTGCTCGCCACTGACCTCCACTATGGCGTCTGCATCGCCACCGGCGGGCCCTGTCTCTCCCATCGCGCTGTGGTCACGCCCTCTCTCTCTCTCTCTCTCTCTCTTTATTTTAGTCCTTTATTTATTCTCCTGGTAGCTACTATAGCAAAAAAATAGAAAACGGAAACATCTAAGGAAAAAAACAAGAAAAGAAAGAAGAGAATGCAGGGTGAAAAAGAGAAATTTTTTGTGAAAAAAATAGAGAAAAAAAAGAGAACAAGAAAAGAGGAGGAAAGAAGAAATTGATAGACCCAGGTTTTGACCGACATCAAATGGAGTGGCTCATCGCCCCTGCACCCAACATGACCACAGTTGATGCCCATCATCGTCTCTGCTCCAGAGTCTATTTTGTTGGCCACTGAGTTCTGTCCTACATCAAATATTAATGCGGAGCGAGTTGGTCGGTTTACGATAGATGATTCAGATTTATGTGGAGTCATCGAAGATAATTATGTTGAAGACCAAAATTTATTTTCTTGTATTTTTTAATCAATTTAGGGGTCAATAAATTGTGAGTTGTTAGGTTAGTTTAGATTTTGTTGGATAATATTCTATGATGTTATGTATTTTTATTTATTTTAAGAGTAATAGTATTCTGTTTTAAAGAAAAAAAGGTTTGTTTGTAATTTTCATTAGCTATAAATAAAGAAGTGCCAACCCTAATTAGGGGGGATGGTTAGATCAAAAAATTTGAAGTGTCGTTGTGTGCACTTTCTTCTAGCGAGATGTCTAACCCTCTCTCTTCTTCCACTGGTGAGATGCAAAACATCCTCTAATTTTTTTCTGGCGTGAGGCCAAACCCCCCATCTCTGCTTCTCCTCTTATTCCCCTCCACCGTAACCCATCTCACTGGCCACAAGCCGCACTATTCCTCTATTTAGATTTTTCTCCGGCCATTAAAGCTTTTCCCCCTTGGCACTGTTACGTCTTCCTTCCTTCATCGGCTACTGTCCATTGTCTCCCCCACCCCGTCTCGTGCGTCCGCGACGACCGGCCAGCACACGCGGCTCACGACCACCGCGGAGACCAGCCGCCCCTGCCGCCAGCCACGGCTCTGCACCGCGCCGGTCAATTGCCATCGGCCCTGCCGTTGTTGTCATCCGCGGTTGCCCCTGCCGCGCTCGACTGCGCCGTTCCGCCTCCAGCCAGCTCCGAGCAAGCCGCTGCCGCCGCTCGCCAGGCAGCCCTCCAGCTAGCCCAACAGCCGCGCCACTGCTAGCTTCCCCTGTCGTCGTCTGACAGCACCCTATTGTCGGACCACCACCGAAGCCGTTCCCCGCAGCGGCAACGGGCCATCTCCGGCGGCCTGCCCTGTAATGACCCGAGAATCCGATTACCGGGAGAGACCCGATAACCCGAGACTCGAACCGCCGCCCACGATCCGAGAGGGCTCTGAAGGGCTAAAAGGAGTGTGGAGGCACAAAGAAATAGGAAATAAAGCAGGACAATTCAACAATTAACATAAATAAATAAACAACTACAGCTACAACAGAGTCCAGTCCAACATAAAGTACAGTCTAAAGCAGCAAAAACGTACCACATGCCGAGTGAACACTTGGCCCGGTGAGCTGGCAACTGAGAACCTCCGAATAGCACCCTCGAATCTCGAGGAAGAACCGCCACACCTGAAAAGCACAGAATGAGTCTCCAAAACAGAGACTCAGCAGGGATCCCGCAGAACCCCAACCGGAAACAACAACGGTAGCGGAAAGGAAGGTTACAACGATAGTAGGAACAGCGAACCAGTGGCCGATCGAAAGTCGGCACTACAGCTACTCCTACTGTACTAGAAACACACCCCGATCTCACGGTCGGGGGCTACCGAACTACACTAGTACCGCTTACCGAAGTAAAAACCCACGGCAACCACGCCGTAGAGGCATGTCTCCCAGGACACGGCCAACCTGGACACACTGTCCAAGGTGCAACCCCAACCATCCGGTCGCGGGTACCGCACAACAATACACAACCTCGGTAAAGCCACTAGCACTAGTCTCGCGGCGCGAAAATCGACATGCGCGCCACGGCGAAACAACCGAAACTCAACGGTCAACACGACCGAAAACCCGAAGGTCAAAGTTATGGAAACTGACAGTCTGTCACTCTCTGTCCAGAACAGGAGTACCTCCCGACTCGACAGGAGTACGGTAGAACCAACAAGCTAAAGTAAATAAGCGGAAAAGTCGTCTACTCTAACAGCACGTACTACTGAACCTCGGTCCAACGAAACTCGAGTCCACACCTGCCAACGAATAGGAGCACTACCCACTAGAAGAACGACCGGATGCGTCCCCTGACGTCTTACACCGCATCTCAAATGTCTAGGTACAACGCCCCAGGCGTGAGACTCAGACATGCAACAAGTACCACAACAAGGACTAGCTGGGGTCACGCTCATCAACGCGTGTCCTAAGCCCCCAACTACGTGTGCACACACAGACCATCTGCTCTAGGTCGGGTCCTCTAGCTGGTTTTCCCCCCCACTGGACTCTGGTGGCAAAGACAAGGGGCCCTACGTGAACCAGCCTAAAAACCACCTCTCACCGGGTCTCGCTCTCCACCACTCTCAGGTGGGTTCGCACTCGCGTGCGCAGGAAGCTACGGCTAGTGGACAAGTCACTGGATGTAAGGACTGACTCACGGAAACCACCGTAGAAGAAACGGGACCGCACACACTCGGTGCAGCACAGAGCCTGACGATTCAACCTTGGGCCGTCACAGGCTGTGACGCACCTACACTGGAGCGCCACAAGGCTCTGACGGTCCATCCCTGGAGCGTCACGCGAGAGGGGCAACACCGACTGTGACGCACCCACCCTGGGGCGTCATAGTCTCTAACGGACCAAGCCTGGTGCGTTAGAAGATAGAACGAAACAGGTTGTGACGCATACCCCTCGGGGCGTCACAAACTCTAATGGTCTTACCTAGGTGAGTTAGAAGAAGGGGCTACATCAGCTCTGACGCTCCCATACATGGGTGTCACAGTGCTCTAACGGTCCACCCCTGGTGCGTCAGAGACTCGTGACCCCAACGGTCTGAAAACACGAAAACGGACGTAGCGGTCGAACCCAGGCGCGTCACACCCTCTGGCGGTTTATCGTGGGACAGTCAGAGAGACTGACGCCCTGCCGACAAAACAGGACCCTGTGACGCACCCTCCTTGGGGCGTCACAGCACGTAACGCACCCACCCTGGGACGTTACAGACTGTGACGGTCACTAGAAGGACCGCCACACTATCCCGAGAACGCTACGGCGGGAAACGACTCAAAAACTTCACCACGCCCCCATACCTCCACGGGAGAGGGGAAAAATAAGGGGGAAGCCCCCAAATAGCCCCTAGCATGCATCTACGGCCTCGGATCGGCCAAAAACGCGATGAAACGACGGATCAGCGCTCAACCCCAAAAACATGGATTTTTCCAAAAATCCCCAAATACGCCCGCTCGGCTCACCACGGCCTACAAAACTCGCGGGAAAGGAAGAGCACAACCTGGGGGTCCATCTCCCTACCTCCACCGACGAAACGACGCGCCGTGGACGCCGATCCACGAAGAAATCACCGCGAAACCCTCGCCGGCTCACAAACGTGCCACCGAGCTTCCACGCGCCTCCATCCCTCAATCCGCGACCCATCCTCGCCGTCCTCCTCGCCCGCGTCGCCCTGTCGCGCCCCCGTCTCACTCCTTCGGCCGCCGGAGAAAAGAGGGTGAGAAGAGAGCGTGGGAGAGAGTGAGAAAGAGAGAATGAGAGGGGGAGAGAGAAAAGGGTTAATATTTATAGAAAAATCCAAAAAATGCAAATATTCAAAAAAATACAAAAAATTACCTCCGCGATCCTCGGAATGAACACACCGCAGTGGTACTGTCCCGGAGTCGAAGAACGTCACGGTTCGCCCTGCACAGAGTTCCGAAGGCACATCAGGGAAAAACACGTGTAAAGCACAAATACACTCCGAGACCCACTAAAAGTTCCGAAAAAAAACCTGAGGCATTACAGCCCTCCCCCCTTAAAGGAATTTCATCCTCGAAATTCAGGACCTAGCACGAAGTCACAGTGGAAGAACACTGAACCAACTGATAACGCTGTCAGAGCCCCAGCACAGAAAATCTCGATTCCCACGAAAACAACGATCCTGAGGGATACAGCCAGACTTACAATCACAAACAACACCTCATTCCGCACGCCGTGCACACCGGCCATCAGAGCAGACATATACTAGAGGACACAGTCCGATATCACCTCAGACACCACGAAAACCAACATGGCACCGCTGCCACCATCTCGCCCACCGAGGAAACACACCCTCGACACGAGAAACAGCTACCGATCCATCCAATGGTCAGCAGACAAAACATACATCAGCTTCACAACCAGCAGACCGGTCGCACACCCTTCTCAAGGGAACAACCAATATATAGTCTCCATCGGCTCACGCAGCCATCTCGACAGACCGCAACTAGGACACCGGCTCAGCACCAAGAATCACCTCACACCTGGCAAGCTGAAAGCCAGACATATCACTGAGCCAACTCTTGTCAGAAGACAAACTTCGACAAATCCCAGATCCTGTCCGGAAAGGCACATCACAGAAACGACCACCAAAGGTCTCGCTGGCACACGGCTCTCGCCACGCTCGAGCCCCGACAACCAGCATCTTCTGTCTGTGAAAAGACCATCCACTGGTCGCCAGATACACGTCAACGGGAAACCTCCACCGGCCCAACAGGCACGATCCAACTCACAGCAGGCCATCCGCTGACTCACACACAGACCGATGCCACATCTCGAGCTACACTTCTCTCGGACTCTGCATCCGAGCTCGAACATCGCGCCAACTCGACCCTCTCGGGGAGCACGACGAAACCAGATGACAAGATCCTGGTGTCCTCAGTCATCACCTCACTCGACTCAGGCTCACAGGGGAACCATCCCGTGCTGGTCGCCAAACCAGGGATAACCATTGCGACACCAACATTCCATCAAGGACCACCACGCACAAGCGTCACTCTTCCGTCTGGTCTCATCGAAGCCTTCATCTCAATTAATCCAAGTGGACACCTGCCAATCCCGATTCCGCCCTTACCACAGAGCCACGGGATACCACCTGAACTGTAATATCCCGGACCTTTCGGATCCTTCTTCGTGGGTCCCGGATCTGGTTTTCAGAGCGTCTGGCTCTGTTGTGTCCGAAATTTCGTTTCGGACATCTTTCGTGTTCGGATCAGCGCGATCCGGAGTCAATTCGGAGACCCGGAGGCGCTCCGCGACTTTTCCGCGTGTGTTTTTCGATTCCCAGTGTGTGTTTCGGCTTTTTCTTCGGAAGCTCGCTGCGGGCGAACCGGGCGGTTCACCCGGGCACGAGTGGTACCGTTGTGATCGGTGCGTTCCGAGGATTCCGGAAATGTATTTTTCTATTTTTCGGTATTTTTCCGAAAAATCAGATTTTCTATATAACCCTATTTCTTTTCTTTTTCTTTTCCTCTTTCTCTTTCTCCTTCTTCCTCCTTCCTTCCACAACCGTGGCCGCCCTCCTCTCTCTCCCTCTCTCCCATTCGGACGCGGTGAGCCCCTCCCCGGCTGTTGACGGCGGCAGGGTGACGGCGCGGACGCGTGGGTGGCGGCGAGGCGAGCTCGTGGGCGTGCGGCAAGCGTGGGAAGCGTGGGGAGTTCGTGAAGCTTAAAGCGTTCTTCGTGGTTTGTGGGCGATCCGGCGGAGCATTCGCTCCATTGAGGTAGGGTGACGTTCCTTAGCCTCATGCCGTTCATTTCCGTGGTTTGTAGGCCGCGGGGAGGCCGAGAGGGGCTAGATCGAGCACGTATGGGGTTTTTCCATGATTTGGGGAGAGCCGCCCGATCTATGGATTTGATGCATGGATTCGCGTTTTGATGACCTAGAATCATGCTAGGGGTCCTTAGGGGTCATTCCCCTTGTTTTCCCCCTCTCCGGTGGAGGCATGGGGGCGTGGTTGGAGTTTTTGGGCGTTTCCGCCGTTTTCGGGCGCGGACTGAGAACGCGCTATACTCCAGTAGCGCGTTCTGGATGGTCGCGCTGCCCCGACAGGGCGCGTTCATCGGAGAAGATGAACAGTGGGCGGTTCTGGTCGCGCTAGGGGTCCCTAGCGCGACCTATCTTGTCGCGCTAGGAGGCCCTAGCGCGATATTCCTTGTCGCGCTAGGGGGTCCTAGCGCGTTCTTCTTGTCGTGCTAGGAATCCCTAGCGCGATATGTCCTGTTGTTGGGTGTTCCTTTTGGGCCGGGTGTGTGTCCTGGACACCCCGCGGAGTTCCGGGACTGTGTCTTTGGGTGTTCGGAGGTTCCGTTTGCCTTGATCATGCGTTTGGCTGTTGGCGGTGCGTCCGTTTCTTCTCCGACCGTGGTCACCGTGCGATAGTGATGGTACGTGGGACGGCCCCCGTACTTCGTCAGGTTCGGACATTGTTTTCCGTTGTCTTGAGAGTCTACTCCTTCAGTGACCCTCCACTAGTCGTAGCCTATCAGTACGCGTGTGCTGATCGCACCAGGGAGTGGTGTACGGGCTTACCCTGAGGACGGTTTTAGACTGGTTACCGTCGGGCCCCTCGTCAAATCAGAGTCCAGTGCCAGGGGAAAACCGGTCAGAGGACCAGACCTAGGACGCGTGGTCTGTGTGTGCACACGTGGTTGGGGACAGTGGACGCACGTCGACGGGCGTGACCCCAGCTAGTCACTTGTTGTGGTTACTTGTTTGGTGTCTGCACCTCGGGTAGGACCTACCACGTCAGGCGGTTCACCTGCGGTGCGGTGTAAGACGTCAGGGGACGCTACCGGCTGTGCTTCTAGTGGGTGGTACTCCTGTCGAGTACGGAGTGACAGACTGTCAGTCGAGTGTTTCCGACCTTCGGGTTTTATCGGTTCGACCTTTGAGCTTTGGTCTTCCCTCCGTGGCACGTGTGTCGGTTTGCGTGCCGTAGGGTCTTGTCTTGTAGAGTACAGGGCTTTCCCTTCCGAGGTTCCGACCGCTAGTGTAGTGGTTTCTCGTTTTACGAGGTAGGGTTCGAGTGATCCCTACTGAGTCTTGTTCCGAGACTCATTCCCTGCGTGTTTTCACCGTGTTTCAGGTGAGGCGCCACCTTCGGGGAGCGCGTCAGGAGTGCAGCGTAGTGCGGATGCCCAGAGGTAGTGCCAGAGGTCAGAGCCGGGGGATGCCCCGTGTAGCTGTACTTTCCTTTCTTGTCACTGTACTAGTCGTGGACTATTGTTATTGTTATTTCATATTGTGGACCATGTAATATGTTAATTTATTTCCTGTTTAATTTCTGCAATTATTTGTGATACTTGTGTAGTCTCCACACCATCCTTTTAACCCTTCCGAGTCTTCGGGCTCGTGGATGGCGGTGCGAGTCTCGGGTTATCGGGCCTTCCCGGTAATCGGATTCTCGGGTCGTTACAGCTGGTATCAGAGCGCGGTTGTGGAATTGCATGAGAATCATAGGTAATTGTAGTGGTCCACTAGTCCACAGCGATGATGTACAGGTGACGCTGGCATTGGGCACCGTGTGTTTATTTTGACCTTGCCGTTTTTCGTGTTCTCTGTCTTGTGCTTCAGGAGCGAGGATGGCGCCGAGGCGGAGCTCTCGCTCTCAGCAGGGGCAGTCGGCTGGAGGTCAGGAGATCCAGCAGGGGGTCCAGAGGGACCAGGAGGAGCATAGCAGAGCGCCACCGGGGGCTACCGAGGCCGCGGATACTGCGAGAGTTCCGGGGGCCGAGGATTTCTTCCGTGGCATGTACCAGGTTATGTCTCAACAGTTCGGCGGAGAGGCTGGTGAGGGCTCGTCAGCTAGGGGTGGGCCAGGCCGAGCAGTGAGGGACTTCATGCAGTTCCATCCACCTTACTTTAGCGGCCATGCAGACCCTGATGCGGCTCGTGATTGGCTCGATGAGATGGAGCGGGTGTTCAGTTCTGCGAAGAGTGCTGCCGAGGACAGAGTGGTGTTGGCCTACAACCAGTTGCAGGGTACGGCTCGGAGATGGTGGTCTTCCGAGTGGAAGATGTCCTTTCAGCTTCGTCCACTTGAGCAGATCAAGTGGGATGACTTTGTCAGTGCTTTCGAGCATACGTACTGTCCAGATATTGTTGCTACGCAGCGGATGCGGGAGTTTCTGGAGCTGGTGCAGGGTGACATGTCCGTGTTGCAGTACATGGCCCGATTTGTCGAGCTGGGTCGGTATGCACCTCACATCATGGAGCATGAGAGGGTGAGGACCGCGCAGTTTGTTCAGGGCTTGAGGCTGGAGATGAGGCACCATTTGATCGCGAACGGGGCCACTGATCTAGAGACAGCGTCTCGTGTTGCGGTTTCTTTGGAGATGGATATGCAGAGGACTTGAGGACCGATCAGCCAGGGGCAGTCCTTGTCAGGTCGCAGCCAGCAGTCGGCTACCCAGCAGCAGGGTTTCTTTCAGTCTGCGTCGGGTGGTTCAGGAGTACCGGCATTGGCAGCTTCGGCGACAGGATCTGCGTCCTTCGGTACGAAGGTCAAGAAGTTCTTCTCGAAGAATTTCCGAAAGAAGAAGTCCAAGGATCAGGGGCAGGCTTCATCAGGCAGTGTACAGCAGCCGTTTCCTTTGTAGCGTCAGGGATCAGGGGGTGGATCGCGAGGACCTTGTCCATGGTATGGTGGGACCCACCCAGGCAGGCAGTGCACGGCGCTGATCATCTGTTTTCGGTGTGACCAGCCAGGGCATATGGCGCGCGACTGTCCTCAGAGGCCGCCGCAGCAGCAGGTTCCCCAGCAGCAGCAGCAGCAGCAGGGACAGTATCCGCCACTACCCAGGTCAGCTAGCGTGGGAGGCAGGCAGAGGGCTCAGGGCCAGATCATGCACATGACCAGGGCAGAGGCAGTGGCGTCGCAGCTCGTGGAAGGTACCGTTCAGATTTTGGGTTGTGCGGCTCGGGTTTTGTTTGATTCTGGCGCGTCTCATTCATTTATTTCGGAGGATTTCGCATCGAGCGTCGAGGAGCCGATGACCCAGTTGTCCTGTGATTTGGCAGTGGAGTTGCCTTCGGGTGATTTTATGATCACTCCGTATTGCTTCGATCAGGTTCCGGTTTAGATCGATGGGCGGAGTATGATAGGCAGGCTATATGCGTTGCAGCTTCGGGATTATGATGTGATTCTAGGCATGGATTGGCTCGAGACTCATGGAGCGGTGGTGGATTGTGGGATGAAGAGGGTCTACTTCCAGCATCCGAGCAAGAGGACCTTCTATTTCCAAGGTATCCGTTCCGCCTCTTCTCGATTCCTTATCTCTGCTATTCGAGCCCGTCGATTGCTTGATTCTGGTTGTCAGGGTTTTCTCGCGTCCGTGGTGGTGTCTGAACGGATGGAACCGAATGTCGAGGACATTGCGGTGACGCCATAGAGCACGACAAGAATATCAGGCTCCACGAAACAGCAGCTCACCGAGAAGATATTCCGCTCACCCGAGCACACTTCTCGATCAGAACACCCGCTCTGCCACCTTAAACTACGACCTAAACACCTCAGGGGCTGGATAAACCTCAAGCTGGCGTGGCCAAAACCAACAACAGCTCCCTCAGAGCACGCTCACGGCCACTTAACCACGAACAATCCTCTCCAGCCACCTGACCACGCTACAGACACCTCGAACGCAGCACCACGAGCTCACGCCTGCCAGCAACCTCTGCCCAACGCTGGACAACCGTGGCCACCACCGATGAGGGAGAAGGCTCTTGACCTCGATCCTTAGACCCCATGCTGGCACGAAAGCCGCGGACAGCAACCACCATCACAGCACCATGCGGCGCACTCAAGCTCTCGAGCGAGAAACTAGGCGGAAAGCGAACACAAAACCCTAAGCCAGCTGCCGACTGTACTCGACCTTACGGACTCTGATCACTGCAATATTTCGAATTCCTATGTACGTCCACAACCTAGCCCTGATACCATCTGTAACGACCTGAGAATCCGATTACCGGGAGAGACCCGATAACCCGAGACTCGAACCGCCGCCCACGATCCGGGAGGGCTCGGAAGGGCTAAAAGGAGTGTGGAGGCACAAAGAAATATGAAATAAAGCAGGACAATTCAACAATTAACATAAATAAATAAACAACTACAGCTACAACAGAGTCCAGTCCAACAGAAAGTACAGTCTAAAGCAGCAAAAACGTACCACATGCCGAGTGAACACTCGGCCCGGCGAGCTGGCAACTGAGAACCTCCGAATAGCACCCTCGAATCTCGAGGAAGAACCGCCACACCTGAAAAGTACGGAATGAGTCTCCAAAATAGAGACTCAGTAGGAATCCCGCAAAACCCCAACCTGAAACAACAACGGTAGCGGAAAGGAATGTTACAACGACAGCAGGAACAGCGAACCAGTGGCCGGTCGAAACTCGGCACTACAGCTACTCCTACTGTACCAGAAACACACCCCGATCTCACGGTCGGGGGCTACCGAACTACACTAGTACCGCTTACCGAAGTAAAAACCCACGGCAACCACGCCGTAGAGACATATCTCCCAGGACACGGCCAACCTGGACACACTGTCCAAGGTGCAACCCCAACCATCCGGTCGCGGGTACCGCACAACAAGACGCAACCTCGGTAAAGCCACTAGCACTAGTCTCACGGCGCGAAAATCGACACGCGCGCCACGGCAAAATAACCGAAACTCAACGGTCAACACGACCGAAAACCCAAAGGTCAAAGTCATGGAAACTGACAGTATGTCACTCTCTGTCCAGAACAGGAGTACCTCCCGACTCGACAGGAGTACGGTGGAACCAACAAGCTAAAGTAAATAAGCGGAAAAGCCGTCTACTCTAACAGCACGTACTACTGAACCTCGGTCCAACGAAACTCGAGTCCACACCTGCCAGCGAATAGAAGCACTACCCACTAGAAGAACGACTGGATGCGTCCCCTGACGTCTTACATCGCGTCTCAAGTGTCTAGCTATAACGCCCCGGGCGTGAGACTCAGACACGCAACATGTACCACAACAAGGACTAGTTGGGGTCACGCTCGTCAGCGCGTGTCCTAAGCCCCCAACTACGTGTGCACACACAGACCATCTACTCTAGGTCGGGTCCTCTAGCTGGTTTCCCCTCCCACCGGACTCTGGTGGCTCCTCTAGCTGGTTTTCCCCCCCACCGGACTTTGGTGGCAAAGGCAAGGGGCCCTAAGGAAACCAGCCTAAAAACCGCCTGTCACCGGGTCTCGCTCTCCAGCACTCCCAGGTGGGTCCGCACTCGCGTGCGCAGGAAGCGACAGCTAGTGGACAAGTCACTGGAAGTAAGGACTGACTCACAGAAACCACCGTCGAAGAAACGGGACCGCACACACTCGGTGCAGCACAGAGCCTGACGGTCCAACCTTGGGCCGTCACAGGCTATGACGCACCTGTAGACACGCCATTCTTGACGTCTCATGAGAAAGTCTCATATTACTATACGACGCCCCGCGATGGCCTACGCATTTCGAATCGCTCGAGTGCTTCCTTTTCCTGAGTCTTCTTCCGCCTTTTTCGGCATCCGGAATCATCTCGTCACGGCATTCGGACGGCACCAACACCAGTCAGACGCATCAAGAGGTTCCGGGACCAAGAAGGGTGTCTGCCGGGCGCCCGCCGACGCCTGATTTAAAGACCCGGGTGGGTCTTAATGGGGGCGTCCAGGCCCCTGGACGCCCCCATCTTTTTAATTTATTTTAATATTTTCTCAGGGCCCTAAAAATAAATAAAATATATATATATTAATGGAGGCGTCCAGGCCCCTGGACGCCTCCATTAAAATAAAAATAAAATATGATTAAAATGCCACTTGGCATTAAAAACAAAAAAAATCAATATATATTGTTGGAGGCGTCCAGGCCTCTGGACGCCTCCATAAAAACAAATTATAAAAAAATCAAAAATCCAGCCCTGGCATAAAAGACAAAAAATAATAAAAATAATATATATTTGGAGGCGTCCAGGACACCGAACGCCTCCATAAATTCCCTCACGGGCGCCGCCCACCGAACGATGGTTTGTCGTGTGTGAAAAAAGCCAAATATAGAGACGTCCGGTCAGCTGGACGCGCCCATTTCTGAATCACGAGGCGCCGCTCACAAAACCACGCGTTGTGCCAAACCGCGTGCGGCCGTCGTCGGTTTTCGGTGGACTTGTTAGAGGCGTCCGGGACCCTGGACGCCCCCATAAAAGTATTCTAAAAAAATCAATAAAAATAGAATAAAATATTATTTCGGCCCTGATGGAGGTGTCCAGGGTCCTGGACGCCTCCACCTTCCGGAGCTCTATAAATAGAGGCCCACCCCCTCAGTTCTGGGGAGCTAAGCAGTGATCCGATAGGCTGCCGGAGCCCAGAGGCTACGGAGTCATTTTTCTAACCCGTGGGGTCTTTTGTAGGTGGAGGTTCTGCCGGCTTCTCGGGTGCCCACGCTCGCGAGAGGAGGGTCGTCTTCAGCCACCGCGCTTCTACGTCGTCCCCACGCTGCCGGAGCTCCGCCGAATTTCACCACCGGCACATCCAATAAGCCAACTCTTTCCTTTTCTTTGTAGTTCTTTTGCATTCATCATCTCGCATCCATCATCTCATTTTCCTCCTACTCGAGTCCGAGAGGGGTTTAAAAGATAACACCAACCAGGTGTGTGTCTTCCCGTTATTTCGTCATTTTTATTGCAAGGATATGAATACTACACATTCATCTTTCTAAGCCACTTGTCATTTGTTTGTCGTTGTTTTACAAGGGTAGCCGAGGAAAGCCCTCTCCGTCGGCCGGCCGGAAGGAGAGGAAGAAGCAACCCGCCATCTCCCGCTCTTGAGGTAGGCGCGATCACTTTCTTATTTTGGGGTCTTTCGGCCCCTGGCGATCACATCTTTTCATCGAGGCCGCGGCGAGTCACTTCCCCAATGGCCGTTTAAATTTCTGTTCTCATATTCTCTTTATATCCTGTTATATTTCGTTCATATCATCGAGGCCTCGGCGAGTCACTTCCCCAATGGCCGTTTAAATTTCTGTTCTCATATTCTCTTTATATCCTGTCATATTCTGCTCATATCATCGAGGCCGCGGCGAGTCACTTCCCCAATGGCCGTTTAAATTTCCGTTCTTACATTCTCTCTATATTCTGTTATATTCTGCTCATATCATCGAGGCCGCGGCGAGTCATTTCCCCAATGGCCGTTTAAATTTCCGTTCTTATACTCTCTCTATATTCTGTTATATTCTGCTCATATTCTCGAGGCCGCGGCGAGTCACTTCCCCAATGGCCGTTTAAATCTCTGTTCTTATATTCTCTTTTATATTCTGCTATATTCTGCTCATATTCTCGAGGCCGCGGCGAGTCACTTCCCCAATGGCCGTTTCACTTCTTGTTATTTAATTTCTGCACCATTCCCGCCCCCCCGAGGTCGCGGCGAGTCACTTCCCGCTATGGCCGTTTGAACCCCATATCTTGCTATATTATATTTGTCCCGCTCGCCCCGCCGGAGCAATCTCCCGTGGTGGCCCCTTCTCTCTCTTCTCTCATCTCTGTGTTGCAGCAAAACAATAAAACAAACAAAAAGAGGAGCCCGCGCGCTCCGCGTCCTCTCTCCGCTTCCCGGAACCGCGTGACGTCGCTCACAGATTGGCAATCACGGTGGGACATCTACTGCTTCCTCCCGACTACCCTTGCAAGTTCGGCACCACCCGTGCCTCTCAACCTTGGCGCCCACGCGCGCCCCCGTTGTGCTCACGGCAGCACCGTCAGTTCTGATTGGTTCTTTGTTTATTACATGTTTGTTATTTCTGTTGTTTTCCCACTCCATATATCTGTCAGCATTCCATTGCATACATCCATTCCTCTTTTCTATCCTTTTTTTCATTTTTTTGAGGATCACCCTTTCCCGGTGAAGGAAGGACTCTCCGTTTGGGAATTCCTCTCAACGGACTAGAATCTCCTACACTGGGACCTCCGTAAGTCCCCGACATCGAAGAATCTTCTCTTCGTTCACTGGGCTGGTTGTACCATTGAAGTTCCCCGAAGTTAGTCATTTCATTCGTGGTGAGACGAGAGACCCTAGCTGACACGGCGGTGAAACAAAAATAAACTAGGGTCCCTATCTTGTGTGAACTTCGGATCTCGCTAAAAACACACAAAAAAAATCATCAAAATCAAAACAAAAAAAGGGCGTAAAGGCATCCACTTGTTTGATAATCTCTGCTACCTACTTGCTAGTGTATGTTTTTGCGTTCTGGGAGAACTGTGAGCATGTCTCACGAGTCTTCTGAGGAGAACCACCCTAGCCGTGGTTTGACAGCCGACCCGCGAGTCTATGCTATGGACTCGGGTCCTTCTCATGACCCCTCGCATGAGGTGCAGGTTATTGCCGGGGACACGTCCCCGCCACAGGATATCACTTCCTTACTGGGCGTCCTCGCCAACACGGAGCTTACATCTGAACAGCTCCGGGCCTTCCAGGCCATTCTAAAGGGGAAATCTGTTTCCCCCACGCCCCAGGAGTCAACTCCGGCTATCGCACCTCTCCACGAGTCCGTGCAGGCCATTCCATCTCCTTCATTGGCGCAAGCCATCCAGTCTCCCTCGCTTCAAGGACAAGCGAGCCAACAACCTCCCTCATTCCAATTCCCGTCATAATCTCAAACTCCCGGTGTTCCTCACACACCGTTTCAGCCAGGGCCAACTGTCGGTGGTCCGACAGTTCCCTCTCATTCCGGGTTTCCCCCTCAAGTCTCCAGGAGACAGTTTCTCCCCCAATGGCAAGTGCCACCTTCACCCCCAGAGGAGCTCGCCCAATCGCTCCTCAATAGGTTCAATCGCATGGACGAGCAGTTTCAAAATCTGAGAAGAATGGTGGACGTGAAAGCCACCCCGGAGGTTGCTTTGCCAATCCTCCCCGTCATTCATCTCCCTCCCTCCGAAATGCCCACGTACCGCAGATACAATGGTACCGGCAACCCCTTCATTCACCTCAAGGACTTCATGTATGAGTCCTCCTATTGGCAAAACGATCAGAGGTCCCTGGCATACCTCTTTCGGAGATCATTGGATGGTCCCGCGCTTGAGTGGTTCTATTCTCTGGAGCCCCGCGAGGCCGAGAATTTTGAAATAGTGCAGAGAAGGTTCTTGCAGAAATATAGGGATAGGGTCGGTCCCTCACTCTCCATTACCGACCTAGTGGCCGAAAAGATGAAACCCGACGAGGATTTTGTCCGATATGCTGATAGATGGAGGTCTCTGGCGGAAAGAATAAGGGATACCCTCTCCGAGCCCGAACAAGTGAAAATGATTGTGTCTAATGCAACCCCGCAGTTCAGACACGTCCTCGCCATGAATAAACTTACTACAATGGAGGAACTCTATGAAAGGGCCCGATACATCCAAACCCAGCTAAAAGACTCCCCCATCATGAACATGTTTGAGTCGCCGAAGCCCAAAGTGGTCAGAAAGACAGGCGCTGGTGTCCCGGGCGGAGCCACAGAAGGGGTCGTGACAAATGAGCAAGTCAGTGCGGTCAACAATGCCAACTATGCAGTCAACCCAAGGCCTCCACAAATGCCCCGACTTCCCCTTCAACCAGGTCCTTTCCCTCTTCGTCCTCCACCCCAAAATAATCCACCCCAGGATAATATGCCTCCATTACGCCAACCCCAGCAACAACAACCACAACTTCAGCAACAACAACCACCGCTTCAGTACAACCAAGTTCCACCCCCGGGGAACTATGGTCCCCAACAGCAACAAAGGAGGCCGCTCGGTCCCAAGAGAGCCTACTATCCGCCATTACCGGAAACCTTAGCAGACATTTTTAATGCCCTCATGGCATCAAACCAACTCGCCCTACCCAGAGAAAGGCCCGCGTGGCCCCCCAATGTTGATACCTCTAAATACTGCGTCTACCACAGGCAGCCGGGACACACAGTAGATTACTGCTTCCATTTCAAAGATTACATCCATGATATGAATGATGAACATCAAATAGATTGGGATGAGATGAGACGGTACGTCGCGGCTCTCAAGGCTAGGAGACCTCCTCAGAGGCCACAGCAGCAGTTACAACAGCAGCAGCAGCAGCAACCACAACAACAACAGCAGCCTCAGCAGGCCCCACAACAACAGCCCGACATGGGCATAATCCAGAATCCACTACCGGAGCACCAACAGCCCAATCATCAGGTTAACCCCATCTCCTCCTTCCCGGAAGTCGGGAGAGAGCAGGTGTGGCACCAGGAAAGTACCTCCATTCTTTATACCTCCAACCCTATCGTCATGCAACCCCCTCACCTTGCCCGGGTAGCACCTCTCTCTCATCAACCCGCATCGGTATCGCCTTCACCATTTCCACTACCATTACGCCCTCTCATCCGCACCCCGACCTCCTATCAACCGACACTTTCTACTACGCCTTCACACCCTCTCACCTTCTCCCACTCCCCCACTTTACCATCCACCTCTACCACATTTACCCCTACGCCTTCTAAACCCCTTATCATCCGTCCACCATACATAACCCCGTCTTTCTCCACCACATCACCACTAATGCCTTCAAAACCACTCATCACCCACCATCCACCTCAAAACCTTTACCCGTTTCAAACCTTACCTCCACCTCCACCTTCCAAACCCCTTATCCTTCATAATCCGCGCGATATCCCCTCTACCTCCGCCATGTCTCCACCTAACAAACCCCTCATCAGAATCCCTGCTCCAGTCATCACCCCTGCTTCATCAACCATTCCTCCACTACTACCCCTCAAACCCCTGTTAAAACCCACTGCTACCCCCACAGAGGTACAAAAGCCGCAAGCAATGGTGCTCCGGAGTGGAAGGATTTTCCACAGGGTTTTTCCCCACAACAGTCAGAATCCCGAGCAATCTCAGCCAGAGAAGGATGATACAGAACAACCAGAAAGAGCTATCCCTGGAACACAGTATGATCTACTGAAACACTTGGACAAGACGCCTGCCCGGATCTCCATCCTAGAGCTACTTCAAAGATCCACATCCCACCAGGCGGCCTTGATGGAATATCTTCAAAAGGTCATGGTTAATGAAGACCTCCCCGTGGAGAAGATTTCGACCGTCCTGACCCCAACAGACACACAACCGGCCATCATGTTCCACAACTACGAGCTCGCTCCCAAGGAAGCTCGGAAATATGCATTGTGTATTTCAATAAAAATTAATGGGGTATCCATAAACCCGTGTCTTGTCGACACGGGTGCGTCCATAAATGTGATCTCCATGAGCACTCTTCAGTTGTGTGGGGTTGACGAGGAACAAATAAGACCTTCCTCGATCACGGTCACGGCCTATGACAATAGCAAAAGGCCGCCGCAGGGGATGATTATTCTGAAGGCAGAACTAGGCCCCATGGCAATTCCCACGGAATTCCATGTCCTCGACATGGACCCCACATTCAAGGCTATACTGGGTCGTCCTTACATTGAAGCCATGGACGCTGTGCCTTCCACCAACCATCAGTGCCTGAAGTTTCCTTACAACGGGAGAATTATTAAAGTGGTCAGTACACCTGTCCTTCACACAGTGGATGCTATCAACACCTCTCTGCCCTCTGTTTGGCCGTCTCATCGGCCCATATTGTCACTGCTGGACGTGCGTGATCCATCTCGCATGCCACTAGCACCAAAAGAGCCGGTCAGGGCAACCACAACATCGTGTCTCCCTTTTCACTCCAAAGGTTGGGAGATTATGAGGAACACGGCTATCAACAAGGAAAAGGGCTGGGCGCACAGTTACAGGGAATGCTCAAACCACCAAAGGAAATTAGGCCGAACCGCAGGTTTGGTCTAGGCTTCAAAGGACCATTCAAGGCGGATTGGAAGCCCCTCACATGGACTCTATCAAACCACTTCAACAGAGGGCCCGTTGTTCAGATGGGAGATCACTCACGAGAAGCATATGGGGAATCACATGCTGTATATTTTGCTGAAAAATGTCCGAGGATCACCAAAAGAGGCAAGATCAAAGATCCGGAATACGAGTGGAATAAATGGTTCGACATACGGGACATTTCTGTTGCACTGGAAAGAATGTTCTCGTCCCCACAGCTTGAAGGACCACCATTGATCTCCGAGATACCAGAGAATATTACCACTCTTGCCAAGGTTCCAAACTATCCTCGTCCTCGCCAGAAGGACCATGTCATCGACGGATCTTCATCCGTCCTCAACATTGCCATCGACGGTTCATTAGCCGCCATCTTCTCCATCCACTCGTCTCAGCCTTTGCTGATATCTTCTTCCTGGGCCAGACGATTGTCTGATGATCTTCCCAGGTCCCCTTCTTTGCTTACATACCTACGCGGGCTTTTCAACCCGCGCCAGGTCTTCAACCATGATCTGCTCTACGAGCCCCACAATCCTCTAGCTATAACCACTTTCCTCTCTCCTCCAATCTCTTTTCACTGCTTTGTCATTAAAAATGAAAACGAAAAAAAAATGTCAATTTTCAAACTCTCCAACAACACATCTTCGTTGAGGAAACCTCCTACATCTCCCACGGGTGCGTACCGCCTTGCGGACCACCCGTCCAAGGTCCGATGAGCGACCTTCTCTACCCCTCCTCTAAGGGGTCTTCTCCTGTACATTCTACACCATCCTCCTCATCTTCCTCTTCGTCTGTAAATATTGTCAGTCAATCTGGGAATGATAGGCCAAGGGTAGTACCTAGGAAGAAATCCAAGGGTAAGCAGATCCCTCGTCGATTCCTTCTGGATTTGGCCGCCAGGTGTCAGGCCCTTCTTGCCATCCCCCAGTTGTTAGAAAATCCCATCCAGCTACCCGAAATAGAATGCGAGGGCGACTGTGCATCTGATGAAGGGTATGGAGTCTACGAGATCACGAATGAAGAATGCCCCACTGAAGATGAGGGTGAAGAATATGAGGATGCGGCGGGCGCATACGCTAGCGGAATGAGGAGATTCGACGAGCCGTCAACCGCCGTAGAAGAATCCACCAAAGAAGTCAACTTGGGGACTGAGGAAGACCCTAGGATCATCCTCATAAGTGACAACCTACCACCCTCTGAAGAAGAGGCATTAATTGAGGTCCTCAAGGAATATAAGGACACGTTTGCATGGAGCTACGAGGATATGCCAGGTTTGGATTCAACCTTGGTCGAACACCGTTTAACCCTAAAACCAGGGTCCATCTCGGTAAAACAAAGGTTAAGGCGTTTCCACCCTCAGATGGCTTTGAAAATGAAAGAAGAGGTCGATAAGCTCCACAAAGCCATGTTCATTAGAGTTGTTCTTTATCCTCAATGGGTGGCGAACATTGTCCCGGTCATGAAGAAAGATGGGAAAGTCAGGATTTACATCGACTTCCGGGACCTTAACCGCGCGTGTCCAAAGGATGATTTTCCCTTACCTCACATTGATGTGTTGATTGATAACACGGCAGGTTTTGAAACCCTCTCTTTCATGGATGGATTTTCAGGATACAATCAAATTCGTTTGGCAGAAGAGGATCAGGAAAAGACGTCATTCACTACCCCTTGGGGAACATATTGTTACGTGGTCATGCCGTTTGGGTTAAAGAATGCTGGAGCTACTTACCAAAGAGCGATGATGGCCATATTTCATGACATGATGCACATATATCTGGAAGTGTATGTGGATGACTTATTGGTGAAATCAAGGACCAGGATGGAACATCCAGAAGTTTTGGCTAAGGTCTTGCAAAGGTCAAGAGAATTCCAATTGAAAATGAACCCGAAAAAGTGTGTGTTTGGTGTGTCGTCAGGTAAATTGCTGGGGTTCATTGTGAGTAAAAGAGGGATCGAGATAGATCCCGACAAAGCCAAGGCTATCAGGGATATGCCGCCTCCCAAGAATTTGAGGGAAGTCCGAGGTTTAATCGGCAGGCTGCAGTTTATTCGTCGGTTTGTGTCTCAACATTCACAAAGGTGTAGACCTCTCTACGAGTTGACCAAGCCAGGAGTAGAATTCCACTGGAATTCTAAATGTCAGAAAGCTTTTGAAGGGTTGAAAGAATATCTGGCTAGTCCACCCGTTCTCATTCCACCTAAACCAGAAAAACCTCTGATCCTTTACATCTCAGTCTTGGATGACTCCGTGGGAGCCGTCCTCGCACAAGCTGATGAAGAAGGTAAGGAACGGGCAACCTATTACTTGTCCAAACTTCTCAATCCCTGTGAGCAGAAGTACACCGGCATGGAGAAAACCTGTGCTGCCCTCGTTTGGGTAGTGCAGAAATTGAAGCACTACTTCTTGGCTCACGAAGTCCACTTGATTGCTCGAATGAATCCTATCAAATTCCTTCTGGAGAAAGCCGTCCTTACGGATAGGCTAGCACGCTGGCAAAGTTTTCTCTCTCAGTTCGACATCACCTACATCCAGCAAAAGGCGATTAAAGGTTATGCCATAGCCGAGCATCTCGCTCACCATCCTCTTCCCAAGTTCGATCCCGTCCAATCAGAGTTTCCAGATGAGGAACTAATGTCCATCAACCAATCAGATGAGCCAATGTGGACGCTATATTTTGATGGAACTCTGAATTCTCAAGGGAGAGGAATCGGCATCGCCCTCCTGTCGCCGGAAGGCCTCACATTCCCATTGGCATACCAGCTCAAATTTTCAGTCACCAACAATATAGCCGAATATGAAGCTCTTCTAGCTGGCCTAGGACTCGCTCATTCTTTTCGTATCACTGAGTTGCGAGTCGTAGGTGATAGTCAACTCATCCTTCGCCAGGTACTCACTAAGTATCGCACTCGCGATCCCAAACTCAAGCCATACCAAGAACTCACTGCTGCCTTTGCCAAACTGTTCACAAAACTGATCTTTGTTCATATCCCTCGTCATCAGAATATTCTCGCCGATGCCCTCGCCTCATTGGCATCATCCATAAGGTTCCCTCTAGGAAGATGGTTTAAGTCCATTTCCATCTACAAACTTCACGCCCCTGCAATCGATGATGCTTCCTACGTAAACATCAAAGACAGGATAGCAAGGAAGATCCTGCAGGAAGATATCCTTGAGAAGAGGGAGCTCATGTTGGCAGAGGCCGAAGAAGAACTGGCTGATGAAGAGAAACCATGGTTCTATGAAATTGTCAAATATTGCCAAGATCAGTCTTATCCTGAAGGGGCCACCACAGAGGACAAGAAAGCCATAAGAAGGGTGGCTCAGAAATACACATTGATTGGAGGTCTACTATATAGGAGGAGCCTTACTGGTATTCTGTTAAGATGTCTTGGTGACGATGAGGTTTGGAAATGTGTAGAAGAGACGCACTCGGGTGTGTGCGGTGGCCACGTGAATAGTCAGATGCTCGCCAAGAAGATCATTCGTCAAGGCTTTTATTGGCCCACTATGGAAGAAGATTGTGCTGTCTACGTCCGTAGGTGTGTCAAGTGTCAACTTCACGCCGATAAAATCCATTCACCATCTTCCTCACTTCATCCAATATCCTCCCCATGGCCTTTCTCCATGTGGGCATTCGACATCATTGGCCCCCTAGGTGATCCCAATTCCCTCACCAAGCAGAAATCTTTCATCCTTACTGCGACGGAATACTTCACCAAATGGGCCGAAGCCGAAGCTTACACGGAAATCAAGGCATCAACAGTCTGCAAGTTCATCATGAAGAACATCCTCGCCAGATTCGGCGTCCCAAGCACGATCGTCACCGACAATGGGCCACAATTCATTTCTCAGGACCTACAGGACCTCTGCAAAAGGTACGCAATTGCATTGCATCATTCATCGCCTTATTACCCACAAGGTAACGGCCAAGCGGAGGCCACCAATAAAACATTGCTCAAAATCATCAAAAAAACCTGCGAGTCTAGTAAGTTTTCAGACTGGCCAGAAAAGCTTATCGAAGCCCTATGGGCCTATCGCACTTCAATCCGTACCCCCACCGGGCAGACTCCATTTGCCCTCACTTATGGCATGGAAGCGGTAGTCCCGTACGAGACTCTGATCCCTTCTCTCAGGGTACAATTGGATGAGGAATTTCCCCTCGACGATCGTCGTAATTCACTCCTCGCCCAGTTGGAACTCTTGGATGAGAAGCGGCTGGCCGCCGCCGAACACGCGCGTGTGTATCAAAATAGACTCACTCGCTTTTACCAAAAGAAAGTCGTTGAGAGAAAATTCAAAGTCGGTGAGATGGTCGTAAAAAGAATTTTTGTCAAACCTGGAGGGCCGCGTTCTAAGCTCCAACCCAATTGGGAAGGACCATTTGTAATCCAAGCCGTGTACCCTGGCAACGCCTACAAGCTAATCAACGCCGAAGGGACCGAGTTATCCCACCCTTGGAATGGGCTTTATCTTAAGAAATACTACCCTTAGCACAAAATAAAAAAATGATGAAAAGATAAAAAACATCAAAAACAAGGAAATATTGAAAACCACTAAAAATATGGAAAATTCAAAATGCCGATGCCTGGCAGGCACCATGTAGTTAAGTCCCTGCATCTAACCTTCATGTTAGGATAGGACCCATTAAGGCTTGGTAGGCACCGGGTCTTGGTTTGCCAGAACCGTGGAGACCCCTGTCCGGCCACGTCGGCCTATGCTCGCTCGAAGGAAGCTAATATGTGCTCACTTATGTATTTTATTCAAAAAAATCGGTAGCATCACCTACGGTGGGGCTCCACCCAGAAGATCTCTGGAAGCTGTAATCTTTATTCTTTTCTCTTCGACCAAATGAGACAGTCGGCGCCCTTAAAACGCTGAGCATGAGAAACCGAAACTCAAACCCCAAGGACAAGAGTAGGATCCATTTCCTCGAGCATCGATCAGAGCACGAGAAGAGGGCAGTGTCCCCGCAGGCATACGAAGAGGGAGCCCACCAACGTCACGACTATATCTCCCTCACAGAAAGAAATACAAAATCAAAATCAAGAGAAAAGCCTGGTCGTGACCGTGCCTGGTACGATAAACGGAACCCCTTAAAGCAAAAGTCTGAATCCACAAAGGGGGGCCGTGGAATGTAAATGCTCGAGATTTGGTCCGAATTTGTCCGAAAGGAAAGAGTTAATGGGCCCTTATTCGCTCGCCGGGTTAACGGCTTTGCCGGTCCTCTCAGGAGGTTTATCCCCTACGCTCTTCCTTCTCCCTCTAAAGATGAAGGTTCGATGGAGTTTCTGAAAGGTGAAAACTGCCCAGGGTCTGCGACCTTATTTTAATATACACATTTTGGTTGCCTACTTTGAAAAGCAAAAGCTATCGCTGCGAAGGAGTCTCTGTGTTTCTGGCTGGTCAAGACCCCTGTTTACCACCTTGATGTCTTCTTGTTTAACCTCGGGCTTAGGCCAATGCAAGCGCGTCACCTATGGGTGCGACGGCGTCTGATTCCGGGTCAGCGTCGCGCGGTTGGTCGTTAGGT